>VZQC01012504.1:315368-445159 GCA_009823505.1 Rhizomys pruinosus
TAGTTTGTCTTCCATTGCTGTGACAAAACACTCTGACCGACACCAACTTGGGGAGGAAAGGGTTTATTCAACTTACACCTCCTGGGTCACAATTCATCACTTAGGGAGCCCAAGGCAAGAACTCAGGGCAGGAACCTGGAGGCAGGAGCTGAAGCACAGGCCATGGAGGAATGCTGTTCACTGGCTTGCTCCCCTAGCTCATGCCCAGCCTGACCTCTTATACAGTATACAACAACCTGCCCAGGGTGGCACCACTCATTGTGGGCTGGGTCCTTCCACACTGCTCAACCATCAAGACGATACTCCACAGATGTGGCCACAGGCCAATCCAATGGAGCCAATTCCCCAATTGAGGCACCCTCAACCCAGGTGTGTCAAGTTGACAATAAAGCTATCCAGCACAGTTGCCCTAGCTTCCAATCATTGTTTATTATTGTACTGAATAAATGGTACAAGTTGCCAATGAATGAGTCAGCAACCAATAACTCTGCTAGTAAGTGATGTATTTTCCTTCAACACAGCTTCATACACCAGTGGGTTAACTGCCCGGATTCATCAGTCTGGAAAACAATGTTTTTGTACTTACTGTTGGTATTTGATTTCATTGTTTGATATTAAAGGTGATGTAAACTTAAAGAGTGAATATTTTGCCATGTTCAGGTACAGCACACAATGTTATATGTTGACATATTACTTTATCTGATTTATATAGAATTAATGAATTATTCAGAGATTTTAGCTTTGATATGCTATGTCATGATGCTGGTAGCCCCATGGTTCACAAACGGACTGGGTACAGAGCAGTGGTGAAGCTCAAGACATTTATTTTCCAGGTGCATCTCTATTGTGTGACTTTTTTGGGGTAGACATGAACAAATGTCTGTCCACCTCTGGTAAGGCACAGACCAATGACATGATTCCACTCAAATGTAGCTTAGGGAACCAGAGAGTTTATCAGAACTATTTTCAGGAGCATGAATTGCTCAAAGGAAGCTGAAAGGCCCACCCTAGGACTCACAAAATGGCCTCAATTTGTAGGCAGCTCAGCCACTCTGCCCTTTCCCCAGGATTTGCATACAGAAGAACCTTGGGAATCTTGTTTCATGATCTTCCTGAGACTTGTAAGTTTTATTCAGTTTTTGAGTCTGAAGAACATAGCAAAACTTAAATGTGTGCTGATTACAGAGTCTGCAGACCTTTTAGGGCACTTAATGCAGTCACAACTGTTTGCTTTGAGGTCACAATTAGAATAAAATACTGAAAAATAGAGATGAAATTTGTATCTCTTTCCAGTGGTTGCTGTAAAAACTGCCACAAACTTGGTGGCTTAAGAAGAGTTTTAACATTTCTGGAGACCAGAAATCCAAAGTGAAGGTTGCTGCATTAAAATATGGGCATCAGCAGAGCTGTGCTTCTCCTGGGGTCCCATGGGAGGAGATTCTCCTGCAGTCTCCTGGCCTTTAGAGGCCAGTGCCCTTGGAGGCAGCGTAGCTCTCATCCCTGCCTTTGTCCTCGGCAGCTCTCCCCATGTTTGCCTGTATCAGATTTGTTCTCTTGTTAGAGGCATACTTGTTTAAAGCTCACCTGGGTCATTTAGAATCATCCCTCCCAGCTCAGGCTCCTCAGTGTGGTCACACCTACAAAACCCCTTATTGGCACTGAATGCAGTATTCACAGGTTTCAGGATCTGGTTACGATGGGACTATGTGCATGCTGTCATCATTGCTGTAAGCCCATATGAGCAAGTTCCCAGGAGCCTATAAGACTTTGTTTCTTTGTGGTCATGCACTTCCTCCCCTAGCTCTTACCATCTTTCTACCCCCTCTCCCAAAATCCCTGAGCCCTGGGTAGGTAGAGTTTAATATGTGTCCTGATTGTATCTTTATCTGGTTTTGGTATCACGGTAAATCTTGCTCATTGAATGAGTTTGGTAGTGTCCCATCACTTTCCATTTTATGGAACAATGTGAGGTAAATTGGTATTATTTCTTCTTTAAAGCTTTTGTAGAACTTTGCAGCAAATCTGTTCATTTATTAGATTTTCTTTATTTAGGGATTGTTATTGCTTCAATTTTGATGATTATGGATTAAATAGCTTATAGCTTCTTGGTTTAATTTTGATAGGCCTTATGTGCTTACAAACTGATCAATTTCTTCTAAGAAGTTTTAGAATATAAATTTTAATAGTACTTCCCAGTGAGTATTCATAGTTCATGGAAATTGGTGGCAACTCTCACCTTTTCACCTGTTTTTCATTTGGTAGCCTCTTTACTTTTATTTTAGATAAGATTTTTGTGAATTCTTTGAGAATTGCGTACAGTGTGTTTTGATCCTATTCCTGTCCCATCCCCCAGCTTTTCCCACATCCACCCCTACTTCTCTATGGACCCAATTTCACGTCTTCTCTTTCTCTCTTTCTTTTTTTTAATCTTTTTTTAAAATATACTTTAAATTTATTTTATTATTTTTTATGTGTATGAGTGTACTGTCTGCATGTAGGTTGGTGCACCCATGTCATGCAATGCCATGGAGGTCAGAAGAGGGCATTGGATTCTCCTGGAAATCAGAAGAGGGCGTCGGATTCCCCTGGAACTGGAGTTAAAGACAGTTCTTAGCTGGCATGTGGGTGGTGGGAATCAAACTCGGGTCCCCTGCAAGAGCAGTCAGAGGTCTTAACCACTGAGCAATCTCTCCAGCCCCTTTCTCTCTTTCTTAAAGCCCATTGAGTGCAGTATGTGTTGCTCAAATACTCTGAGGTATGAGGTCATGCCCTGGAGCTTAGTTGACCTACCAGGAGACATACCTTTAAAGAAAACAGACTCTCCTTCTCCCAGCAACTATCCATTGTCAATAGCTCCTTATTCAGGGGTGAGAGTTTATGTCCATCTCCTCTATGTTGGGATTTTGTTTGGCTTCAGCTTCCACAGGTTTTGTGCATGCTGTCATACCACAACTGCTCTATTGTTTCCAGGAAACACTGTTTCCTTATAGCCATCAACTTTGGCTCTTACAGTCTTTCTGCACCTCCTTCTGCAATGATCCCTGAGCTTTGTGGGGAGAGCTGTAGTATAGATGTCCCACTATGGAGTCTCTTATTCTCTGAAAGCCCACCAGTTTTGGGTCTCTGTATTAATGACCATCTATGGCAAAAAGAAGCTTCTCTGGTGAGGGTTGAGGGATGCACAGATATATGGGTGTAGTGATAAGTCTTTAAGAGTTGTTTTAACACTATTTCCATTTATCAGAACAACAGCAAGTAGGTTATCTCTTAGTATGAGTGAAATAAATCTACCACATGATCCAGCTATATCACTCTTGGACATATGCTCAAAAGACTCTATATCCTGCTGTGGTGGTTTGAATGAGAATGTCCCCCATAGGCTTCAAGTATTCGGACATTTTTGTCCCCAGTGGGTGGCTCTGTTTTGGGTGGTCTTAGAAGGTGTGGCCATGCTGAAGGAAGTATGTCATTGGGGGGGGGTGGGCTTACAGAGTTCAACAAACCTTACAGTGTCCAGGTGCCCTCTCTCTTGACTTCCTGTGCTCATTGGAAGATGTGAGCCTTGGCTTTCTGCTCCAGCCCCTGCCAGCATGCCTCCCCACCACAGTGGACTTGGAATTTCCCTGGAACCATCAATCATAAGCTCAAATAAACTCTTCCTTTTGTAAGTTCCCTTGGTCATGATAGTTTTATCACAGCCACAGAAAGGTGACTAATATAGTTTTTGGCTGTTGGCTGTGAAGAACCTGACCATGTGGGTGTTTGGGGAAATATGGAAGACTTTGGAGCTTTGGGAAAGAAAAGCTGTTGACTACTGTAGGGAGAACTTAATGGGCCATTCTAGTAGAAGCCTAGAAGAAAGCAGTGTTGAGAAAAATGTATTTCCAGAGGAAAATAAGGACTTAAGCAGCAACTGGGATATTTTGTCAAAGAGTCTGGGTGGAGTTTGCCCATGGCCCAAATGCTTGCCCGAGGCTAAGTTGAAAAGCAATGGACTAATTTCTTTGGCAGAAGATATTTCAAGACAGCCTAATGTAGAAATGGTGGTGTGGCTATTAATGGTGAATTATATAGATCTACAGTGAAAAAGAGCAAATGGGGCAGAAAGAAATGCAGAATGTACAGTTTGGATTGGAAAAGTGCACTAGGAAGATTAATGTTGGAGCCAAGATGCGTGAAGGAGAGAATCCCTTTGATAAGGAGATTAAAGTGATTAAGGAGAGGCCTAGATATTTACAAGTAAACAATGGAAAGAATGAGATTAAAGTGACTAAGGAAAGACCTAGAGATTTACAAGTAAATAGAAACAGTACCTTCAGGGCAAGACCACACCCAGCTAAGCCTCCAACTTTTGAAAGGAAAATACTGAATGGGTTTTCTACTTTAAAAAGTCCAGGGCAGGGAAAAGCTATGAATATAGTTAAAGTAGGTCAAGTTCCATCCCAAACTTGCAGCCAAACTCAACAGTTCCATTCATTTGGTCCTGGCTTTAGAGGCATGAAGGATGCAAGAGTGAAGGGGTCATCAGTTCTTCCTCTGTGGTTTCAGGGAGACACTGAGGCCAGGCAGAGTGCAGCAGGGGTTTCCCCACATAACGAGGGCCCTGATAGGCCATTGTGTGAAGCTGTAAAGGTGAAGCCTGGTTGGCATTGGAGACTCCAAGAAAACATTCGAGATGCCAGAGCTGTGAGATATTTGCCAAGGAGAGCTGCATACAGGGAGTGGTACCAGCCTAAGAAAGAGCTGTATGTTGCACGCAAAGCTGGAAGAGCTTAGCCATCTAAGCCTTTGGGAAGTAAAGTCCCAGAAGTCTCATGTGGAGCTAATGGACTTGTTGTTTGCCCTGCTGGTTTTCAGTCTTATTTTGGTTCAGTATTTCCTCACTATGCCTCTATTCCTCCCTTTTGGAATGGGAATGTGTATTCAGTTCCCCTGTATGTTGGGAAGATGTAATTTGTCTTTTGATTTTACAGGCACTCACAGTTAAGAGTTTGGCCTGGGTCTCAAGAGACTTTGGACTGTCGACTTTTGAATAGAATTTAGAATTGAGACTGGTAAAGACTATGGGGGTCAGTCAGGGAGGCACACACCTTGTACCCAGATTCTCAGGAGGGTTTGTGCCATGCAGGCTATTGGCCACCCAGTCCACCTCGGTAATTGCCACCCAGCTGCCCAAGAAGGTTTGTGCCATGCAGGCCATTGGCCTCCAGGCCCACTTCAGCAGCCACGTCCAAAGCTAGAACCATAGAGAGGAACTGCATGTGTGGATAGACGGTCAGTCAGGGGTGCACACACCCCATTCCCAGATGCCCAGGAGGGTTTGTGCTGTGCAGGCATTTGGCCATCCGGCCCACCTTGGCAGCTGCTGTCCAATGCTAGAACCATAGAGAGGAACTGCATGCATGGATAGAGGGTCAGTCAGGGGAACACACACTCTGTGCCCAGCTGTCCAGGTGGGGACTGGTGCACAGGCCAAAGGATTCACAACCCCCCCCTGCCCTGCTCAAGCTACTGATACTGTGGTGGAAAGTATAAACTGCTGGTGCTGCACCTTACTGCCCTTGGGAGGATCCAGCAGTGGCAGTGGTTTGAGGCTGCATAGCCAAAACTGAGGAAGAAACCAACAGGAAGCAAACTGAGTGACTAACTAGTCCTCCATATTAACATTTGAGATTAGCAACAGAAGGCAAACGAATAAACAAAGGGGGAAAAGAAAGAACAACAAAAATACACATGCCAAAAACACAATGGAAAAACAACAATATGGGAAAAGCTCAAAATAAATCCCCACCAAACTCAACCAATCCTGTAGAAGATCCCAACAATGAGATTTCCCTGGAAGGAAACCAAGACACCAACCTTAGAAGAACAATTGTAGACATATTCAAAGGCCATAAAGACCAAATCAGAGAACTAAAGGGAGAGAATAAAAAACTCATGAAGGAACTAGAAGGACAGAATGATAACCTTTGACAAGAAACTAAGGGGAGAGATTGACAAACTCAGCAAAAGAACTAGCAAGGAAGAGAAATACAACTTTGAAAAAGAAACTAGAGCTGGGTGTGTGGAAGGCACTGCCTTTACTCCTCGCACTGGTAGGCAGAGGCAGGCGTGTTTGTGGAGTTCAAGGCCGTCCCAGTTGGCTACAGAGTGGTTCCCGGACAGCTGGGGCTACAGGGGAGACCTTGTCTCAAAAGACCAAAAAAAAAAAAAAACAAAAAAAAAAAAAAAAGAAAATAATAGAGGAAGCGACTGCCAAACTCTGGAAGGAAGTGGAACCATTGAAAAGATCTCAGGCTGAAAGGAAAAAAGAAACTGACCAGCAAAGCAAGGAGCTACACGAAGAGAATGAAAAACTTCTAAAGGAAGTGGAAATACTGGAGAAATCACAGGAGGAAATAAAAAAGGAAATTGAATATTCATCAACAATCAGCAGGAAAGGATGGGAAAAAGCCTCAGAAGCATAATGGATGAAGCAGAAAAAAGAATATCAGACCTACAGGATAACACAGTGCAGCTAGAAACCTCAAGTAGATTATGAAAAATTAAAAAAGACACAAGAGTGGAACAACCAGGAAATGTGGGACACTATGAAAAGACCAAACCTATGTATCATAGGGATAGAGGAAGGAGAAGAATCCCAAGAGAATGGTATTGATCAGATCTTCAACAGAATAATAGGAGAAAACTTCCCCAAACTGAAAAAAAGACAAAACCATAGATATACAAGAAGCACATAGAACACCAAATAGACCAGACCAGAAAAGAAATTCCCCACATCATATCATAGTTAAAACACTAGATGCTCAAAACAAGGACAAAATGCTGAAAGCAACAAGAGAAAAACAACAAGTTACATATAAGGGAAACCCATCAGACTCACACCTGACTTCTCAGGGCAAACTATGAAATCCAGAAGAACATGGACCAAAGTATTCCCAGTGATAAATTACTTTAGATGCCAACCCAGATTACTATACCCAGCAAAAATGTCAATCATAGTTAAAGGAGAAAGAAAAGTCTTTCATGACATAAACAAAATGAAAGAACACATGTCAAAAAAACCTAACACTTCAGAAAATACTCGAAGCAATCCAAAGAACAGAGGAAAGGAAGAACTATCCTTAAGCAACCCAAGAGAGATATTACCAAAAGCATAACAGAGTAAATAAATACCTAGACCAAGACCAAGAATGCAAACAAAAAATAAGTTGAAAGGAAACAACACATATCTCTCAAGAACAACTTTAAATATTAATGGTCTAAACTCCCCAATCAAAAGACATAGACTGCAAGAATAGATTAGGAAACAGAATCCATCTATATGCTGCCTCCAAGAAACCCATCTGACCCTCAAGGACAGATACCACCTTAGAATGAAAGGATGGAAAAAAATGTTCCAAGCAAATGGTACCAAAAAGCAAGCAGGAGTGGCTATTCTAATATCAGACAAAATAGACCTCAGAGGAAAATTAATCAGAAAAGACAAAGAGGGCTATTATACCCTTATCAATGGGACAATTAACCAAGAAGATTTCACAGTCTTAAATATTTATGCACCAAACTTTATAAACACAATCCTTCAGGACCTCAAGACACAGATTAATCCCAGCATGCTAGTAGTGGGGAATTTCAGTACCCCACAGAGCCACCTGGATAGTTCAACTGGACAAAAAATAAACAGAGAGACATCAGAACTGAACAATACAATACACCAAATGGACCTCACAGATATCTCCAGAATATTCCATTCAAACACCAGAGAGTATACCTTCTACTCAGAACTCCATGGAACATTTTCCAAAATCGACCACACACTGGGACACAAAAGAAACCTCAACAAATACAAAAGGATTGAAATTATTCCATGCATTCTATCAGACAACAGTGAAGTAAAGCTCAATATTAACACCAGGGTAAGCCCTACTAACTATAAGAACACATGGAGACTAAATAACACAATCCTGAACAATGAGTGGGTCAGAGAAGAAATAAAGAAGGAAATAAAAACATTTCTGGAATTAAACGAAAATGGCAATACAACACAAAAGTCAGTCCTAAGAGGGAAATTTATAGCCCTAAGTGCCCACATTAAAAAAAACACAAAGAGAAACAGACAGATGATCTAACACTGCAGCTAAAAATACTTGAAAGACAACAACAGATGAAACCTAAACCCAACAGACAGGAAGAAATAACAAAAATCAGAGCAGAAATCAATGGAATAGAAACAAAAATACAAAAAAATCAATGAATCCAAAAGCTGGTTCTTTGAAAAGATAAACAAAATAGACAGATCTCTAGCCCAGTTAATCAAAAGAAAGAAAGAGCAACTCAAAATCAATAGCATCTGTGATGAAAAGGGAAACATCACAACAGATAAAGAAAAGATCCAGACAATCATACAAGAATCCTTAAAAAACATATACTCTACTAAATTTGAAAACCTAAGAGAAATGGATGAATATCCGAAATTCTGGGATTCGCCAAAGCTTAACCAAGAAGAGACTGACAGCTTAAACAGACCCATAATACTTGAGGAAATTGAAGATTTAATAAAAAGCCTACCAACTAAAAAAAGCCCAGGCCCAGATGGTTACACAGCAGAATTCTATATAACATTCAAAGAGGTTTTACAACCATTGCTACTCAAACTTTTCAGAAGGATACAGACAGAGGGAAATATCCCAAACTCTTTCTATGAAGCCAGCATCACTCTAATACCAAAACCAGGCAAAGACACAAACAAGAAAGAGGAAACTATTGACCCATATCATTAATGAACACAGATGCAAAAATTCTCAACAAAATACTTGCAAATCGCATATAGACCCACATCAAAAAGATCATCCATCATGACCAGGTTGGATTCATACCAAAGATGCAGGGATGGTTCAACATACATAAATGAATAAATATCATAAAACAAATTAATGGACTTAAAGACAAAAACCATACAATCATCTCAATTGATGCAGAAAAAGCTTTCAGCAAAATCCAGCATCCCTTCATGCTTAAAGTCCTAGAGGGAATTGGACTGGAGGGATCATTCCTCAATGTAATCAAAGCCATATACAAGAAACCCACAGCCAACATCATCCTAAATGGAGAAAAATTGGAAGCATTCCCCTTAAAAACAGGAACATGGCAAGGCTGTCCACTATTGCCACTCCTCTTCAATATAGTGCTTGAAATGTTTGCTAGGGCAATAAGGCAAGAAAGCAAAATTAAAGGAGTACTAATTGGAAAAGAGGAAGTAAAACTATCCCTTTTTGCAGATGATATGATAGTTTACCGAAGGGATGCTAAAAACTCCACCAGAAAACTCTTGGAAATGATCAAAAGTTTCAGTAAAGTGGTGGGATACAAAATAAACCTAGAAAAATCAGTAGCCTTTCTCAACAATAAGCAACTGGAGAAGGAATATAAGGAGACCTTCCCAATCACAATAGCCTCAAAAAAATTAAAATACCTAGGAATAAACCTAACCAAAGACACCAAAGACCTCTACAACAAGAAATTTAAAACCCCGAAGAAGGAGATTGAAAATGACATCAAAAGATGGAAAGACCTCCCATGCTCATGGATTGGAAAAATTAATATAGTAAAAATGTCCATTCTACCCAAATTAATATACAGATTCAATGCAATCCCAATCAAAATCCCCACAATCTTTTTCACAGATTGAGAAAAAAAATCCTTAAATTCATGTGGAAAAACAAAAGACCCCAAATAGCTAAAGCAACCCTGAGTGAAAGTGCAATACTGGGGGGATTACATTACCAAACTTCAAGCTATATTATAGGTCTATAGTCATAAAGACAGCTTGGTACTGGCAAACAAACAGAACCATTGACCAATGGAACAACATTGAAGATCCAAATGAGCTCATATAACTTCAGCCACCTCAGATTTGACAAAGGGGCCAAAAACCTCAATGGAGGAAAGATAGCATCTTCAGCAAATGGTGTTGGCAAAACTGGATCACCATATATAGAAGAATAAAATTAAACCTCTACCTCTCACCCTATAGAAAGATAAACTCCAAGTGGATCAAAGATCTCAACCTGAAACCTGAAACTCTGAAGGTTATAGAAGAAAAAGTTGGCAGCAACCTACAAGACATAGGTGTAGGAAAAGACTTTCTAAATCAAACAGCAGCTGCACAGGAAATAAGAACAACTGACAAATGGGACCTCATCATACTCAAAAGCTTTTGTACAGCTAAAGAAACAAGGAAGTGAAGAGAAAACCCACAGAGTGGGAGGAAACCTTCACCACTGATATATCTGACAAAGCATTAACATCCAGAATATATAAGCTACTCAAAAAACAAAGAAGAAAACAAATGACCTACTCAAAAGATGGAGTAAAGAGCTGAACAGAGACTTCACCAGTAAGGAAGTAAAGAAGACTGAGAAACATCTTAAAAAGTGTTCAACATCATTAATAATTAAGGAAATGCAAATTAAAACCACACTAAAATATCATCTCACTCCAATAAGACTAGCCAAGATCAAGAAAACAAGATACCAAATGCTGGAGAGGTTGTGGGGAAAGGGGAACACTCATCCACTGCTGGTGGGAATGTAAACTTGTACAACCACTGTGGAAAGCAGTGTGGAGAACCCTTAAAAACTCAAAATGAGCCTACCACCTGACCCAGCCATACCACTCCTGGGTATATACCCACAAGACGCATCCTACCACAAAGATACATGCACAGCTATATTTATTGCAGCTCTCTTCCAATAGCAAAGAGCTGGAATCAACCCAAATGCCCCTCAACAGATGATTGGATAACAAAAATGTGGCACATCTACACAATAGAGTTCTATGTAGCAGTAAATAAAGATGACATCATGAGCTTTGCTTGTAAATGGATGGAATTCGAAGCAATTATACTAAGTGAAGTACACAGTCCCAGAAAAAAAGGCAGATGGTTTCCCTCATTTGTGGATGCTGACACCAAATCCCCAGTTTGCAGGCAAACTGAGCAACTTTATTATTACATTTCATTGTATCTGAAAGCAACTGTGCTATTCCAGTGTGAACCTCTATATGGGCTCTAGAGTTCCCCTACCACTTATAATCACACATTGTAATTATCATATATGGATGGAAGATATGTAGTCATATTCTAAAAAAAGAGAATATAAAGTTACACATCTTTATACCTGCATGCAAATTTACTGTAAAAATGTGAATCTCTAAATGTGTTTAGAAATCAACCTATAGTTTATTTTCAGAATTTATAATTTTGACTTATGTGTGGAATGCATATATGAATATTTTGGAATAATGTAAAAAAAAAGACTATGGGAACTTTTAAGGTTGGACTAAATGCATTTTATATGGTCAGGAGCCTATGGGGGCCAAGGGGTGGAATGTGGTGGTTTGAATGAGAACGTCTACCATAGGGTTTAAGTATTCAGACATTTTGTCCCCAGTGGGTGGCTCCGTTTTAGGAGGTCTTAGCTAGTGTGGCCATGCTGGAGGAAGATCACTGGGGGGCGGGTTTAGAGAGTTCAACAAGCCTTGCATTCTCCAGTTGCCCCCTCTCTCAATTTCCTGTGCTCATTGGAAGATGTTTGAACCTCAGCTTTCTGCTCCAGCTCTGGCCACCATGCCTCCCTACCATGATGGACTTGGAATTTGTCTGGAACCATCAATTGTAAGCTCAAATAAACTCTTCCTTTTATAAGCTCCCTTGGTCATGGTGGTTTTATCACAGCAATAGAAAAGTGACTAATTTACCTGCTATAGAAATATTTGCTCATCTATGTTTATTGCTACTGTATTCATAATATGCAGGAAATGGAAACCAAGGTGTTTATTAACCGATGAGTGGATAATGAAAATGTGGGACATTTACATAGTGGAATAATATTTAGGTATAAAGAAAAATGAAATTATACAATGCACAGGTAAGAGGATGGAGCAGGAAACAATCATCCTGAGAGAGATAAATTTCACACGTTTTCTCTCACATGTGGATGCCGGCTTTGAAGTTTCATCTGGAATACCTATAAAGGGCAGGAAAATAGTAAAGGGCCATGTGGGGGCTTTCAAGGGAGGGGAGATAGAACACAGTGATATGAAGGGGAAGGGGAAAATAGAACAGAAAGGAGAGAGAACACAGTGATATGAAGGGGAAGGGGAAATAGGACAGGAAGGAGATAGAACACGGTGATATGAAGGGGAAAGGGGAACTAGGACAGGAAGGAGATAGAACACGGTGATATGAAGGGGAAAGGGGAACTAGGACAGGAAGGAGATAGAACACGGTGATATGAAGGGGAAAGGGGAACTAGGACAGGAAGGAGATAGAACACGGTGATATGAAGGGGAAAGGGGAACTAGGACAGGAAGGAGATAGAACACGGTGATATGAAGGGGAAAGGGGAACTAGGACAGGAAGGAGATAGAACACGGTGATATGAAGGGGAAAGGGGAACTAGGACAGGAAGGAGATAGAACACGGTGATATGAAGGGGAAAGGGGAAATAGGACAGGAAGGAGATAGAACACGGTGATATGAAGGGGAAAGGGGAACTAGGACAGGAAGGAGATAGAACACGGTGATATGAAGGGGAAAGGGGAAATAGGACAGGAAGGAGATAGAACACGGTGATATGAAGGGGAAAGGGGAACTAGGACAGGAAGGAGATAGAACACGGTGATATGAAGGGGAAAGGGGAACTAGGACAGGAAGGAGATAGAACACGGTGATATAAAGGGGAAAGGGGAACTAGGACAGGAAGGAGATAGAACACGGTGATATGAAGGGGAAAGGGAAAATAGGACAGGAAGGAGATAGAACACGGTGATATGGAGGGGAAAAGGGACATAGGACAGGAAGGGAGATTGAACACGGTGATATGAAGGGGAAAGGGGAACATAGGACAGGAAGGAAATAGAACACAGTGATATGAAGGGGAAATGGGACATAGGACAGGAAGGAGATAGAACACGGTGATATGAAGGAGAAAGGGAAAATAGAACAGGAAGGAGATAGAAAATAGTGATATGAAGGGGAAAGGGGAAATAGGACAGGAAGGGCTAAATGGGGTGGGCAATGGGAGGGCAGGGTAGAAGAGGGAGTATGGGAAGTATAACAAACACTAATGAACTTTTGAAAAGGTAGTATGGAAATCTATGACTGTTGAAACTTACTACCCCCCCCCCCACATATTGTATATATGGATTTCCTTATAACAGGTAGACAGTCCCTACTAGACACCATAGGCTAACAAATAAAAAGCCCAGTGCTAGCAGTTGTTTCTTCTTATGGAGTTCTTGGTCACTTTTCCCATCGCTCTTGGTTACCCTCCAGAACCAAATCTCCTGCTGAATTTAAGGCTCTTGCACAAGGCAGTGCTTCAATTTGGAGGAAATAGCTGCACAATAAAGTTCTGCTGAAGGCATTTAGAAAGCCTCTTTGAGTTGTCCTGGGGGTGTGTATTCTATGGCTTCAAGTAAACCAATGCTTCAAATCATGGGTTAAAATTTGCCCAGGTGGCTTTACAATGAAGCAGAGATAGCTTTTAATTTTCTTTTACACTTATTTATTTTATGTGTGTGTGTGTGTGTGTGTGTGTGTGTGTGTGTGTGTGTGTGCCTATGGAGGTGAGAGGACAGCTTTTACCATGTGGATCCAGGAGATTGAATTCAGGTCATCAGGTATGAAGGCAGGTGACTTTACCCACTGAGCCATCCAGTAGCCTGAATATTTTTTTTCCAAAGCGTGATTTTCCTGTGACTTTGCAAATTTTTGAGTCTCTGAAGCAATTCCACACTTCACAAGGATAGTCTCAGGCTTTACACCACTTTATGATTATCTAAAGCTATTTAAAAAATTATCTGCCTAAAGGGGGCCTTTACTACTGAGATGTATATAAATATAATAACAATTAAAATATTTTAATTATTATTTATAAATATATTTTGTTATTTTTATTTTATGTGTATGAGTGTTCTCCCTGAATGTATGTAACTGCACCAGTGTCCTGCAAGCTCAGAAGAGGACATTGGATTTTCCTGGAACAGGAGTTAAAGATGTTGTTAGCCACCACGTGGGTGCTGGGAACCGAGCTTGGGTCCTATGCAAGGGCAGCTAGTGCTCTTAATCGCTGAACAATCTCTCTAGTCCCAAATATAATTAGTTTTAAGGAAGTTGGAAAAATAACAAATTTAAAGTTCATACAACTTTTAATTCAGAATGTAAGAAAAGAAAATTTACATGACTAATAAATAAAATTCTAATTTACTTTCAATACAGAAAATATTTTTGGTTATGGAAGATGATGTGAGTTCTTTAAACTGTTTAAAAATAATTCCTACATAATCATTAAACTTGTTAAAACTGTTCTTTTTTCCATTTCTTATTTTGGTGTTTATTTTCTATATTATGGATATAGTTTATAAAGTATTTTATGGCCTTGTACACATATGTACATACAATGTCATATACATATACATATACACCCAGTCTCCATATACATATATATGGTGTATTTTCTTCATATGGAGAAAATGTTATTTTCTTTCTTTTTAAAAGATAAAGAGTACAGAGGGGGGACATTTACTATACAATCAATCAAATTATTATTATATGCATTATAGCAAAGGACACATTTATCATCCTTCCTGGATGTTAAGAAATTGAATTGACATTATGTCCTTTTCCCCCAAATCTGTAGTCAGTTAGCATATTCTACTCTACACTGGACATACTAGCCATGGAAACAACATTTTTCTGTGGCAGAATAAGCTGACAAAGAAAAAGTCATCTTATTCATGTAAACTGTAAAATGTATGGTTTTCATTTTTCCTGCAAGGGCTCATGTTGTTGCAACTTGTTCCTCAGTGTGGTGATATTAAGAGGCATTAGCACTTTTAAGAAATGGAGTGTAAATAGGCACAATAGCCAAGTTATGGAATCAGCTTAGATGTCCATCATCAGATCAACAGATAAAGGAAGTCCAATTTTTTTTTTTGGTGTTTTTGAGACAAGGTCTCCCTGTAGCCCCAGTTGGCCTGGAGCTCACTCTGTAGGCCAGGCTGGCCTTGAACTCACAGAGATCTGCCTGCCTCTGCCTCCTGAGTGCTGGGATTAAAGGTGTGCACCACCATGCCCAGTGGAAGTCCAATACAATAGGAGAAGAATAAACTTTTGTCTGCAGAAAAATAGAGGGAACTGAAGATGATCATGTTAAAATAAATAGGTCAGACTCAGAAAGACAAGTAGTGTATGTTTGATTAAATATCTATACTTAAGTATATTTTATTAAATTACAAGTAAAAGTATCACTAGATATATATATATATATATATATATATATATAATTTGAAATTAGAAGACGGACCATTTGGGAAGAGTAAGGGGAGCAGCTGGAGAGGAGAAGGGGGCAAGAGAGAGTAATGGAGGGGTGTTATGAGCAAAGTATTTATTATACGTGTATGAAATTGTCACAATTAAACACATTTTATACAATGAACATATTATGATTAAAAGGAATGAATTAGCACACTAAAACAATGTAGGGCCCAGAGCAAGCTAGTTAGATATGAGGGTGCTGTCCTCAGGATCCTGACTTGCTTTCCCATGGGAGGTTTGTTAGAGCAGGGCTGCTCCTCCACAATCCTTGGCCCTTCCTCGTCTATGCTTGTCTCATGGTGTGACTCAGCAAGGTGTACTGACTCTGAGATTCAGAGTCGGTATCCTGCTGTTTGGAGCTCCCAAAACTATGACCTAAATAAATTTCTTTTATTTATAACTTCTGTAGCCTCTAGGGTTTTGTAGGAACAGAAAATCCACCATACCGTCCTTTAAGGAACTCTATGTGTTTTGTGAGGGTAAAATCACTTGGCGAGCTGCTGTGGTCTTGTATAGAAGGATGGAACTTTAGGAGACAGTTAAGCTAAGAGAATGCGTCTCTGACAATGTCTCACTGATAGTGTGAAAACTGGGACTATGTCCCCACGGTGGTCACATGGCTGTTAGTGGGAAAGGTTATTCTAGAATTCTGATTTCTTTTTTATTTTTATTTTTTTCAGAACTGAGTATTGAATATGGGGTCTGGTGCCTGTTAGGCAAGCATTCTAGCATGCTGGGCAATTGTTCTGCCACTGGGAAGAGACCTTCGACTTTGATTTTGAGACAGATTCTCACTACATTAGCCAGGATGGCCTTTAATTTACTCTGTAGTTCAAGCAGGCCCTGAAAATGCAATCTCTCTGCCTCAGCCGTCTGAGCTGGTAGATTACAGGCCCATACCACCCACACCACCAAGTCTGAATATTGATTCCTTAATAACTTGCCTAGGATTCTCTGACCTCATTCCACCTGCTGGATAGGAAAAAGTGTTCTCTAGCACTCAAGAGTGTTCCACACCTTTCTCAGGATAATAGCTCAATTTAGAACACACAAGGGTAAAATTTTGTTATCTAATGAGATAAATATTTTTTTTTCTTTTTCTTCTTTTTTGAGACAGGGTTTCATTCTACAGCTTATTCTGTCCTAGAACTCATTATGTAGCCCAATCTGGCTATCTATGAACTTGTGGTAATTTGCTTGCATCAGCCACCTGAATGCTAGAATTAGAAGCATCACCATCACACCTTGTACATGTTTTTATTTTTAGGGGCTAAGTTAATAAAGTGTTTTCCATGCGATCACGAGGACCTGAGTTTAATCTCCAGCACACACATAAAAAGCCAGCTATGGTGATGGTGGTTTGTCCTTATAATCCCACCACTGGGTAGATTAAAACAGGAAGATGGTGTTCACTGGCCAGTTAGACTCACCTGATCAGGAACCCCAGGTCCCGATGAGAGATATTACCTCAAAAAAGCACACATGGAAACATGGACCTCCTCTCTCCCACATGCTTGTGCACAAACAGACTAAATACATAGACTAAATCTCCTAGTTGTCTTTGTTTTTCTTTTTGTTTAAGATACAACAGGAGCACAGTTAAATTTTTTAAGACTCTTGAAATAATAATTTTTAAAAAATTTATTATTTTTATTTTATTCGTATGAGTCTATTGCCTGCATGAAAGTGCACCTGTGTGATGCAACACCTGAAGAGGTCAGAAGAGGGCATCAGAGCCCTTGAAATTGGAGCTACAGATGGCTGCTATCTGCCATGTGGGTGCTGGGAACGGAACCCAGGTCCTCTCCAAGAGCAGCCAGTGCTCTTGACTGCTGAATCATCCCTCCAGCCCAAGAATAACAAGTTTAAAGTAATTAAAATAACAATCATCTCTCATTATTTTGAGTGCTTTGTTGTCTTGAAAAAAGTAAGTCTGGGGGCTGGAGACATGGCCTAGCGGTTAAGAGCGCCGACCGCTCTTGCAGAGAACCCGGGTTCGATCCCCAGCACCCACATGGCGGCCGAGAACCATCTGAGACTACAGTTCCAGGAGAACTCCAGTTCCAGGGGAATCCGACACCCTCTTCTGACCTCCGCGGCATTGCACGACACGGGTGCACAGACTTGCATGCAGACAGTACATTCATACACATACAGAAATAAATAAAAATTAATAAAAAAAAAGTAAGTCTGAGAAAAACTGTAACCAGGCTAGGCCTGGGTTGAAAATATGCAGACAACGGTTGCTGTGGTGTGTCCTCTGAAGGTCTTTTTGTCATTGATCTTATGATTAGTTCAGTAGTAAGGACTGAGCAGAATTTGATTCAAGCCGGCATGGCTGTGGCCTGGAGTGAGGGCAGTGTGCTCTCACATTGCTGTGGGGAGCTGAGTATCCATGGAGAGGATGTGGAGTGAGTTTCCTCAGACCTTGGCTCAATAGTGAAGGATGACGTGGTAAGAAGGCTGTGATGATTTTGTCCTTCTGGTCATCGTTCCATGGGTGTCAGGACAACATCATAGTTGCTAATTTGTCTGGTGTTGTTGCCATGAGCTTTCTGAGTCTTTTCAGGGTGCCACCCCAAATTCTAGTAGCTGAAGTTGTGACGAGAAGATGAAAGCACATATTGGATGACAGAGCCAAGCAAACGGCCGTACTGTCCAATGCTGAGTCTATGACACTGAGACGTGGTGCCATGGGCTGTGGGAACAGTAGAAGTGGAAATTTGTTGATGATGGTGGTGGTATCACCAAATCAGGCCAGTTAAGCTTGCCACACATTTTGCCAATCACTAAAACAGGAGTTTTGCAAAAATGAAACTTTATCTTCATGGTAGCCACTTCAAGGAAAAGCAGCCCAGCCTTCAAGTGCCTTTCTGATATATTTTGGGGGTACTTATGGGTTAGAGAAGCAGGGTGGCCTGTAGCATGGGGAAAGGTGATTGGAGGTGAAGTAGTCAGTGGTCTGCATGTATGTAATCAACCTTCACAGTCTTCCTGTCGGATGTATGTTCACAGGAGGCGTCTGTGTGATCTGAGTTGGGGGGGATTTTAGCTTTTTGAAGTCAAAGGTTAACAACTGGACACTTGCTTAGGACTAAATGAGAGTTGGGGTTTTCCAGAAAAGAAGCCTTCAATATGCTCATAAGCAGCCAAGGCAACCCGCTGTCCTCATGACCCACAAGTCAGAGGTGTTGTCTGCAGCGGATGCAGTGGGATGAGTAAAACTCACGTCGGAGCATAACTCTCAGAATTAGTGTTTGCAGTGAACATCAATGAAAAGGCTCAGGAAATATGCAGGTTTTTCCATAGGTTAAGTTGGTATCTACCTGAGTCTCCAATTTCCTTGGCAACTTAGAGAGAAAAGCAGTTTTTTGTTTTGTTTTGTTTTGTTTTATTTATTTATTTATTTTTTTTGACAATCAATGAAGCAGACCTCACTGTGGCTTTATTATAAAAAATTACCCAAACCACATTCACCTTCAAAACCCACTACCTGATCAGTCAGCAGCTACAGATATCAAGATGAGACCCTCCCTCAGCAAAACTGAATGGATGAATAATCCACACAAAGCACAGATCATCATTAGCTAAAATATTTTTAGATTAATGTGCTTTTGACAATAATGCTATTAAACAAAAATGGACCTCAGTACAGTGCAAACATAATTATTAATATACAGAGAAAATAATCAAAAAGCCAAAATGATTTGAATTATTAGGTTTGTTGCATTATTCCCTTTATCATGCTGATCTTTGAAGTGCGTTTCTCTGTGCTGCATCTAAAGGTAACTCGTTTGCCTTTGCTATTCATGCTGCAGAGGATACTTATACTTCAATGTAAAGGTATTTCTCTATGGGACAGGAATGTAGCTAAGTAGTAGAATGTAGTCTCAGAATGCATTGAGTTCATGTCCTCCACATCAAAAAAGCGAGAGAGGTTTTTTTTTTTACTTACTATAAAATATATTTATGTATGTAACCCCCATTTCATTTCTTAATTACATATGGATTCCTCACATTTTAGAAACATTGTGGTTTTCTGTTTATTTGTTTTCTTTTAATATGTTTTATTCTCCTGCACGTAGAAACTGTTGTTACTGGTTGTAGTAGTGAGAAAAGCAGTTTGTACTGTGCATATCAATTTTGTGGACACCATCAGAGATGGTTTATGCTTGAACCTGCTGTGCTGAGGGCAGGAGGGCAGAGGTTCACAGCCCATTCTGAATTCTGGCTCTAAGGGTTCATCTAAGCCCAATGTTGTTTGAGCTGCTTTTCTGTGCTTTCCAGGCCAGCAACTCTTCTGGGATGAACTTATCCCTTAATAGCATCCTGTGAATACTTAAGAAACAATGGATTTGTTGTAGGAGGAGTCTAGGGAGCTGGAGAGAATGGGTGATTTGGAATGTATTGACTCTATTTTGTGTGAAAGGCTTCTCACTAATTGCCTAAGTGAATTTGGAAAAGTGCTCCCAGTGTTCCTCACTTGGAAGACAGAGGCACCTTGGAAGGAGATCTGTAGTTCCAACCTTTTGTTGTTGGAAGGAACATGGCGGCTTCCTGGGAAATGGCGCCTCAGCCCAAGTAGAAAGTTCTGACAAGAAGGCAGGAATGCATCTGTTCTTTCAGTTTGGGCTCTTTTCATTTTTTTTCAACTTTGAAAAGCAAAACCCCAATAAAAGTCAAACTATTCCCTTTGAAAGAATGTTTATATTGTAGCTGAAATAATATTTATTAAAGTCAGACTAGAAGAATCCTTAATATCAACAAAGCTATTAGTGTTGAGCTGTGCATGCTTTTTAAAACTCTTGCTCGGACTTACACACCCATTTGCTTTCCTCATTTCAAATGGTGCACACTTTTGCTTTCTGTCCTTTCCTATGGGCCAGTGCTGCACTGAGAACTTCCAGGTTTACCTTCCAGGGTAGATTTCTTGGCGTGAATGTGGTACTGGGGTGAGGTGGCTTGGCAGTCTCATGTTGCTCTTTGCCATTGGACTCAATGTCTGCCTGGTTATTTGAGAACTAATTTACAGTAATTTCTAGGCCAGCTGGAGGGTTCAGTGAGTAGAGACACTCACTGCCAAGCCTGCAAGCCCAAGTTAGATCGAGAATCTCCTTGTTGGATAGAGAAAACTGATTCCACATGTTTTTCTCTGAACTGCACACATGCAGCTTTTGCACGCACACATATACACACACTACAGATACACACAATAAATAAATAAATTTAACTTAATTTAAAAAATAATAAAAGAGCAAGTTCAATAAACTCTAAATCTTTCTCCTTAATTGCAAAACCTATCACTAATTAAGGATTTCCATTGTTCAATTATGATTCAAGATGGAATAAAGAGGTTTTGTGAATCCCCACCCATAGGCTCTTATGGAACAGAATGACTGGTGGCCATTGTGGACATACTTGTCTATGGGCAGCACTGAGCATATGGAGTACCATCACAGAGGCTCTGCTGGGGACCTTGTGCTGGGAACCCATGGCACCCATTGCAAGAACACTGTGCTGATCTTGCAGTGAGCATTGTGGTGATCTTGCAGTGATCCTCCTGCTTGGCTTCCCACTCCGGGGGTCAAGGGTACAGGTTTGGTACCTGGGTGAAAGGTTTTTATGTTCTACCTCAGTTACCCTTGGTAAGTGGGTTAATTTTTTGTGACCTTTGCTTTTTTCCCCCTGAAGAATGGAGTGAATAATATTTTATACAGCATAGAGCTATTCTGAAAATTAAATGAGATCCAACAGGTCAAACATGTGACCTAGCACCGAGCAACGAGGATGTAACAAGCACTCACAAATTAGCTTTGTTGCTCTTGAGCTTCTCTCACTTAGGTTCTGCTATAGTTTAGGTCTGGAGTGTTGTACAAAAGCCCATGTTTTGAAGGCTTGACTCTCAGCTTCGCCTTCCAGGGAGGTTGTGGGACATTGAAGACCTGAAGTCTAGGGCAGAAGTTAGGTCACTAGGGGCATGCCCTGGCCTCTAATATTGGGACTCTGGCTTCCCTTCTTTCTGTTGTTTTCTAGCTCCTATGTGGTGAATAGGCCTCCTCTATCCCATGCTTCTGCCTCCACATTCAGTGCCATTGTTGGTCTAAACCAGTGCAATACAGCCAAGTGAACTTGAGCTGGAGTTTCTGAAGTCATGATCTGGAACAAAACTTTTCTTATTAATAAGTTGATTATCTCAGGTGTATTGTCATAGTAGCCAAAAGCTGACGAGCACAGGTTCTTGGATCTCCAGGTGAGATTGAGCTATCTGCAGTCTGGAGCACAGGTGCACAGCCATAAGTAACCAAAGGAAAAACCCTGACTGTAAATCTGTCACATTTTCTGTTGATGCCATAGTTTTAGGTATTTAAATATTCATGTGTTTGGCAAAAGCATTAAGGCCAGAGTGATAAATCTGAAATGTATAGATGGTTATCTGAGACATTAAAGGAGGCGATGGCCTTCAGGGCATTGGGGACTGGCCGAGGATACATTAGTAATTCTGTCTGTTACATGTTATTAAGTCTCAAGCTGCTTCTCTTCCCTATGGATGTACTGCACCACCAGTGCACTGTATTGATGAGAGCACAGTAGAATGAACATCGATATGATCAGCTTTGAAGGGAACTGGATGTGCAGAGAATGTATATCTTTAAATTTTGTATTTTTAAAATGAGAAATACCTTTAATATTCTAAGCATATGCAAGCTGATAGACTTTCTAGTTTTAAAATGTATTTAAAATATTACACAAATGGTTTATTTTTAATGGGTAAAATATTTGGAATTGAGAGAAAAAAGAAGAAAAAAGAAGAGGAGGGAGGAGAAGGGAAGAAAGAGAAAAAGAGGGATTGCTTCTTGTCCTTTAAGATAGTTGAGTGCATTTTTTTTTCTCCAAAGAAAATTTCTTTCACATATAAGACTTTTATTGGAGATAGCATATCCCAGTACCCCCAACTGGCCTAGAACTTGCTACGTAGACCAAGTTGGCCTTGTTCTTGAGGCCATCTTCCTGCTTCTGCCTCCCAAGTGCTGAGCACTGGGATTAAAGCTTCATCGCACTGGCTCTTATTAGGTGCCAGTGTACACATTGTTTAATGCACACATTTATCTAATTGCCTTCTTTTAAGCCCATTATTGATTCATAAGCATTTGAAATCCATTTTAATATTAATAATGGTAATGATAGCTACTCATCAGACACTGTGATAATGATAGCTACTTATCAGACACTGTGTAACCAATTAAATGAATTAATATGCTTAAACCTATCATAACCCCATTAGGTAAATCCATTATGAGTTCTATATTATAGGTGGTAAAACAGATAAATTTCAGGAACTTGTTGAGTCATAGATATGACTAAGTAATGGAGCCAGAATTTTCACTCAAACAAATCCTTAATCTAAGCCCCCAAGTGCTTTAATTGCCAGTTGAATTATTGATGTTATGTGTCTTAATATTTAAGCAGAAACATTGGCAATTTTTACATTTTGTCATATTACTGTTTATATACCCATCACCTACTAAAATGTGCAGCTCATATTAGGAACTTAGTGCATATATTTTTTAAAACAACTGAATTTCTAAGCTGGGACTTGTGGCACACGCCTTTAATCCTAGCACTTTGGAGGCAGAGGCAGGCAGATCTCTGTGAGTTCAAGGACAGCCTGGTTTACAGAACGAGTTCCAGGACAGCTGGGGCTATAGGGAGACCCTGTCTTGAAAAGACCAACCCCCCCAAAAAAACCCAACAACTGAATTTCTAATTTGAGTGAAAGGCATTGGTAAAATGTCATAGATAAATAAGTTATACTGCTTCAATGTAATTTAGGAGTAGTAAAGAGTGTTTGCTGTGGTCCACATTTTTTGAGAAAAGCCTGGTGAAGAAATCCTTTCAGAAAGCTACCACATATCTGAAATGGAACTATATGGACCTCTATTTTATTCACTGGCCACAAGGATTTCAGTCCAGAGGTGGCTTTTTACCCACAGGTAATAAAGGCAATAGTCTCATGAATAAATACACATTCTTAGAAGTGTGGGAGGCCATGGAGGAACTGGTGGATGAAGGATTACTAAAAGCCCCAGCCATCTCAAACTCAACCACTTCCAGATTGAAAGGCTCTTAAGAAAGTATGGTCTGAAACGTAAACCACTGACCAGTCAGAATGAATGTCATCCGTACCTCACTACGGACAAAATGATTCAGTGCTGCCACTCCAAGGGCATTGACATCACGGCCTCGCAGCTCCCTAGGCTCTCCAGATAGACCTGATGCCAAGCCAGAACATTCTGCAGTGCTGGAGATTGCCAAGATTAAGGAGATTTCTGCAAATCACAAGAAAACCCCACCCAGGTTCTGATTGGGTTCCACATCCAGAGGAATGTGGTGGTAATCCCCAAGTCTGTGACACCCTCACCCAAATGTGAGAACTTTCAGGTCTTTGACTTCCAGTTGAGTGATGAGGCTGAGATGGCCACCACTCTCAGCTTCAGCAGAAACTGGAGGGTCTGTGGCTTGTTTGCTGCAAGTCACATAGAGGAGTTCCCTTTCTTTTTTAAAAAATTTTAATTTATTATTTTATGTGCATGAGTGTACTGTCTGTATGTAAGTAGGTGCACCCGTGTCATGCAATGCTGAGGAGGTCAGAAGAGGGTGTCAGATTCCCCTGGAACTGGAGTTAAAGATGGCTCTTAGCCACCATGTGGGTTTTGGGAATCGAACCTGGGTCCTCTGCAAGAGCAGTCAGTGCTGAGCCATCTCTCCAGCCCCAGAGGAGTTCCCTTTCTACATGGAATACTGAAGCTGCATTGCCTGATGAGAGTTCCTGGAAGACTGCTTTACTGATATGCAGCTCAGTACTCATGAGTCCATTTAGCCAAGTCTGTTTCACTTCTGACTCTGCCAGTCTTGATGCAGGTCACGGTCATGGTCACACATATGCTTAACCCTTATGCATTACAGAATGCTATGGGGGTGTGGATAGGGGTCTAAGTACAATCAAAATGTAATATATGAAATCCACACATATTCAATAAAATAGAAAAAATTCCAAAACATTGCAAAAATATGAACATAGAAGGTTTTAAAAGTCTGTTGAATGAAGAACTGCTGTCCTGAATAACCTGTGATAACCCACGAATATGATAATAAATTTCTATTTCTCAAGAGTTTTATACTTTTCAGCATGAATCTGGAAAATTTTATTCAGTCTTCTATTTCTAATAAAATCAAATGTAGGATAGAAATAGGAATACCATTTACAATGCAGGGGACTTAAAGCTTTGACTTTAAGTATAATAATTGATTGGAAGGAGTATATCTATTTACTTTTCATGTATATTTTTATTTAGTTTTGTGCATTTCATACAATAGACAGTATTCAAATTTAGACCTCCCCAACCCATTTGCACTCTCCATACCTGCCCCCCACCCTGGATTTCAGCCTTTCTGTCATATATGCCTATCCTGTCAAGGATTTGTTCTAGTTCTACAGCTAAGGTTGGGACCTGCTGCCCATTCTCCAGTTCTATGCTGGGTTTTTGTCTGACTGAGTCAGATGGGTTTTGGGCATGCTGTTACCACTGTTGCAAGTTCATAGGTGCAAGTTCTCAGTGGCCCAAAAGCCTCTGTTTCCTTACGTTCATGCACCAACCTGGGTCTTACAGTCTTTCTGTCTCATCTTGCAAAATGGTCCCTGAGCTGTGCACCCACAGGTTTAATATAGGAATCCAATCCAGGGACACCCACTTTGCAGTCTCTTATTCTCTATATCTTGGCCAGTTGTGGCTTTCTGTGTACATCACACTCTATTGTATGAGCAAACTTTACTTGTGAGTGTTGAGGGATTTATTAGTGTTCTCTCTACCCTATGTTGTGCTATATCCCATGACTCTCTAGCCTTAGGTGTAGAGGTTCTACTTTGGATGTGTTATTTAGGGCTGGGTACTCCTCAGATATACTTTTTGTGTGCAACTAGTAGAAGAACTCTGTTGCAAAAAGAAGCTTCTTTGATGAGTGGTATATGGTATACATGTCTATAAATATCAGGATCCATATTTAGCATGCAGTAAGACATTTCAGTTATCTTGAGATATGACAAATGGGGTTTTCTGTAGGGTCTATGACCTCTCTAGCCATGTGTATTTGGCTATGTTTACAGTACCACCCATGAGTTCCCTCCCATTGAGAGGGCCTTAAGTCCAATTAGATAGCTGTTGATTTTCCCCCAAGATAAAAGTGCCACTACTACACCAATAGAGGTACTTTGCTGTGGTTATTAGGCTTTACAGCTGGTTTGGTCTGGTGGTTTGAATGAGAATGAGCCCCATAGGCTTCAAGTATTCAGACATTTTGTCCCCAGTTGGCAGCACTGTTTTGGGAGGTCTCAGAAGGTGTGGCCATGCTGGAGGAAGTATGTCACTGGGGGGTGAGCTTAGTGAGTTCAACAAGCATTTCAGGCTCCAGTTGCTCTCTCTTGACTTCCTGTGCTCACTGGAAGATGTGAACCTCAGCTTTCTGCTCTAGCTCCTGCCACCATGCCTCCCACCACAATGGACTCTAATTCCCTGGAACTGGAACCATCAATCATAAGCTCAAAGAAACTCTTCTTTTTATAAGTTCCCTTGGTCATGGTGGTTCTATCACAGCAACAGAAAAGTGACTAATACAGTTTTTTTGGTACCAAAGAGTGCGCTGTTTGTGCTGAAGAAACTGAACATGTGGGTGTTTGGAGAAATGTGGAAGACTTTGGAACTTTAGGCTAGAAAAGCTGTTGACAGCTGTAAGCAGAGCTTAATGGACCATTCTAGGAGAAGCTTGGAAGAAGGCAGTGCTGAGAAAGACTTAAGCAGCAACTGGGATATTTTGGCAAGATGTCTGGCTGCAGTTTGCCCAGAGCCCAAATGCTTGCCTGAAGCTAAGTTGAAAAGCAATGTACTGAGCTGGGCGTGGTGGTGCACGCCTTTAATCCTAGCACTTGGGAGGCAGAAGCAGGCAGATCTTTGTGAATTCAAAGCGAGCCTGGTCTACAGAGTGAGTTCCAGGACAGCTGGGGCTACAGGGAGACCCTGTCTCGAAAAGACCAAAAAAAAAAAAAAAAAAAAAAAAAAAAAAAAAAAAAGCAATTGCAGGAATAATTTCCTTGGTGGAGGATATTCAAGACAGACTATTGTAGAAATGGTGGCGTGGCTATTAATGGTGAATATTATACAGATCTACAGTGAAAAAAGATCAAATGGGCTGGAAAGAAATGCAGAATGTACAGTTTGGATTGGAAAAGTGCACTAGGAAGATTAATGTTGGAGCCAAGGCATGTGAAGGAGAGGATCCCTTTGATAAGGGGATTAAAGTGATTAAGGAGAGGCCCCCAGATTTACAAGTAAACAATGGGAAGGGTACCTTCAGGTTAACACCACACCCAGCTAAGCCTCCAACTTTTTTATTGTTATTATATATATATACATATAATTTTTAGACAAGATTATAAAATCTAGATCCATGTCCCCCACCCTATCCCCCCACCCCACCAGAGCTCATGTATTCTGTCAAACATGCTTTTCATCTCTTTCTCAGTCTTTCTCAAAATTCTCTATGTGGACGTTGACTGTTTTGAGAAGTTCACTGTTTCAGCCAGTTCTTTGATGCAGTCCTTTCTGTTGTTGTTGTTTTTGTTTCCAATATAAGCCTCCAACTTTTAAAAGGAAAATACTGGAGAGATGGCCTAGCGGTTAAGAGCACTGACTGGTCTTGCAGAGGACCTGGGTTTGATCCCCAGCACCCACATGGTGGCTGAGAACCATCTTTGACGCCAGTTCCAGGGGAATCCAACACCCTCTTCTGACCTCCGCAGCATTGCATGACACAGGTGCACAAACCTACATGCAGACAGTACATTCATACATACAAGAATAAATTAAAAACTAAAAAAAAAAAAGGAAAATACTGAATGGGTTTTTTACACCAAAAAGTCCAGGGCAGAGAAAAGTTGCAAATGTGGTTGAAGTAGGCCAGGGTCCATCCCAAACTTGAAGCCAAATTCAACAGTTTCATTCACGTGGTGCTGGCTTTAGAGGCATGAAGGATGCAAGAGTGAAGGGGTCATCAGTTCTTCCTCTGTGGTTTCAGAGAGCCACCAAGGGCAGGCAGAGTACAGCAGGGGCGTCCCTGCATAAAGAAGGCCCTAATAGGCCATTGCATGAAGCTATGAAGCCTGGTTGGCAGTGGAGACTGCAAGAAGACATTTGAGATGCCAGAGATGTGAGTTGTTTGCCAAGAGTTGCATACAGGCAGATGTACCAGCCTAAGGAAGAAATGTATGTTACATGCAAAGTTGAAAGAGCTGAACCATCTAAGCCCTTGGAAGTAAAGTCCCAGAAGTTGAACACAGAGCTACTGGACTTGGTGTTTGCCCTGCTGGTTTTCTGTCTTGTTTTAGTCCAGTATTTCCTCACTATATTTCTATTCCTCCCTTTTGGAATTGGAATTTGTATTTGGTTCCACTGTATGTTGGGAGGCTGTAATTTGTCTTTTGATTTTATAGGAGCTTACAGTTAAGAGATTGGCCTAGGTCTCAGAAGAGACTTTGGACTGTAGACTTTTGACTAGAACTGAGACTGGTAAAGACTATGGGGACTTTTAAGGTTGGACTAAATGCATTTTGCATTTTATATGGTCACGAGTCTATGAGGGCCAGGGAGTAGAATGTGGTAGTTTAAATGAGAATGTCCCCATAGGCTTCAGACATTTTGTCCCCAGTTGGTGGAGCTGTTTTGGGAGACCTTAAAAGGTATGGCCATGCTAGAGGAAGTACATCACTGGGGGGTGGGCTTAGTGAGTTCAACAAGCCTTGCAGGCTCCAGTCTCTCTCTCTCTCTCTCTCTTGACTTCCTGTGCTCATTGTGAGATGTGAACTTCGGCTTTCTGCTCCAGCTCCTGCCACCATGCCTCCCACCACAATGGACTCTAATTCCCTGGAACCGTCAATCATAAGCTCAAATAAACTCTTCGTTTTATAAGTTCCCTTGGTCATGGTGGTTCTATCACAGCAACAGAAAAGTGACTAATACAGTTGGACTGTTGGTTGATTTTCTCCCTTAGCAGCTTGCAGAATATCTTCTAGAACTATGTGAGCTAGTCTTTAGGGAGAAGCCTTCTGGGTCAGTTCCAGCTCCATTGCTCCAAGTCCTGTGTCTGAAGTATGACTTGTCTTCAGAAATAGGGTCTTACCTTCAAGTTCTGGGAGGTAATCAAGGGCTGTTGTAATAGCCTGTGTTATTTTTTTTTTCAATAAAAGTATTTTATTTAAAAAAGAGTAACCATCAATAAACTAGTTCTCTTCTCTGTGCATATAGGAGAGTAATGAGTCACCTCTGAGAAAAAAAATGGCTGTTTTCATGAAAGGAGTTTACATTCTTCTCACTCTCACTAAGCTCCTCATCTTTACCTTTTAAATGGTCTTTCCTATGAATAGTAAAAGCTTGAATAATGTCAAATATTAGTGTATATATTTTCTTTCTTCCTTCCCTTCTTTTCCCTTCTTCCTCCTCTCCATCCCTTTATTTCCTTCCTCTCCCCTTCCTTCCTTCCTTCCTTCCTTCCTTCCTTCCTTCCTTCCTTCCTTCCTTCCTATTTTGGGAATCTTTTGGACTACCATGACCAACAACTTGATTGAAGGTTTATCCTGTATGACACTGTGTCTCTTATATATAGCCTTCAGATATACAGATGCACTCATGTTCAGATATTGTATGTACATTTTTCGGGGGGGGGGTTGAGTTAATACATTTCTCTCTGTCTTTCACACCATATAAATTCTCTCTCTCCTGTCTCTCTGTCTCTCTCTTTCTTTTTCTTTCTCTCTCTCTCTCTCTCCCCGTCTTACTTCCCTCTTCCTCCCCAAAGTACCCCAATTTCCCCATGATAATACCTGTCTCCTATTATCTCCCTCTCTTAAGTTCCTTCTTCCCCTTTGCTCCCATGGTTCCTTGCATGTATGTCCTTAATCTCCTTCCAGCTGAAGGCTCTCACCGTCCTCATCTTCCTGTTGGTAGTGTCTGTTTCCTACTGTCCTCCCCTGAGGCTGTTTTTTCCCTTTACCTCCACGGTCCCCTTCCAATTTCCTGGCTCTTGCTGTTACATCAGGATATATACTCACATATGAGGGATTGGTACTAAGATTTGCAAATAAGGGAGAACATGCATCACTTGTTTTTCAGAGTCTGTATTATTTCACTTAGTATAACAGTTTCTAGTTCCATCCAAACCTGCAGATTTCATGATTTCCTCTTTCCTTACTGCGTTGAGAACTCCATTGTGTAAATGTATCACATTTTCATTGTCTACTCATCAGTTCAGGGACATTTGGGTTGCTTCAATTTCTTAGCTATTGCGAAAAGAGCATGGGGCAGGAGAGATGGCCTAACGATTACGAGTGCCAACTCCTCTTGCAGAAGACCAGGGTCCAGTCCCCAGCACCCACATGGTGGCTAAGAACCGTCATTATCTCCAGTTCCAGGGGGATCCGACACCCTCTTCTGACCTCCACAGCATTGCACGACATGAGTGCACAAACCTACGTGCAGACAGTACATTCATACACATAAAAAATAAAAAAAGAAAAAAGCAGCAACAAAAATTGATGTATACCTGTGGTACAAGTCCTTCAGGTATATGCCAAGGAGTGGTATAACTGGATTATATGGTAGATTCATTTTTAGTTTTTCACAATATAGGACACCTAAAACTTTGACTTTAAGAAAACTGATTGAAAGGTGTTTTTTAAATGTAACAGTATAAACTATGAGTTCTGGTCCAGTAGAGCAGTTAAAATCAGCTTCACTAGTTCAACAAAACATTGGACAAATTGGTATAATTTGAAAGTTTTAAAGTATTAAAACCAGAAAACCCTTAGCTTTATAAATCTCAGGTCACTCTTTGTTCCAGGAAAAGTTATACTTTTATAGGAAACCAGTGCTCATCCCTAGCTGTTAAACAGTGAAGAACGAGGCTTCCAGGCACCTGTCACTGGTCTGAGAATTCAATTAAGAGACTTTGGAAAAATCAAGTTCTTTTTATGAGAGTGTGAGTCAAACCATCTCTCTTTTGGACTTTGGGGTTTACTGGACTTGTATCTCACTCCGGAAGAAAAAAGCCCTTAAGTTTCTGGATCTCTGTGTGACCACTCCTGACCCCACCATGTAGGTAAAATGAAGGTATTCCTTTTAATAGCAAAGTTGAGAGATATGATGTCACTGTGAGGCAGACAATGGAGCAACACACGGAGAAGCCACTGTAAGGAGGAAGGATTACTGTGGTTCTTGGTTTAAAGGTACAGTCCATCAGCAAGGGGAAAGCATGGCATTGGGAGTGGCTCTGGACTGGCAACAGGTGTATGAGGCTGCCGGCTAACATCCAGGCAGATCAGGAGTCAGAAAATGCAGAATGATGGCACTTAGCTGGGTTTCTCTTTTCCCCATTTGTTATAATCCAGTATGAAGCCCATGGGATGGTGCCTCCCACATTCAGGATGGGTCCTCCTCCCTTAGTTCATGCTGTCTGCAAACTCCCTCACAGACATATCCAGAAGTGCATCTCCAAGGTGATTCTAAATCCAGTTAAACCAACAAGGTTAACTATCACAGTCACAATGCTTGTGTTTTTCACTTCACTTCATTTAAAGGCACCTGAACATTGCATCATGTTACATGACTTCAAGAAAGATGAGTGCTGAGCAGAGAGAGAGAGAGAGAGAGAGAGAGAGAGAGAGAGAGAGAACATTCACATAAATTTTATTGTACTATATTGTTAGAGCAATTACTATTTATCAAACTTTATCATAGTTGTGTGTGTATAGGACAATGTATACACAAGGTTCATTATTACCTGAGGTTTAAGGCATCCATCAGAGGCCTTGGGATGTTTCACCTGTGGAAAATAAGTATGGAGGGGGCACTGTAGTTCAAGCCACAGAGTTTTAGTGATTTCTGCATCTCTCCATAAGTTCCACACTATATTTGTGGCTTTTTACATCTCTTCTTTTTAAGGAGGTAGAAGTGTTAACATTTATCTTGTTCAGGGTAATGAAATTCATTTATCTGGTCCTAGTGGCAAACATTAAGTTATTACTTTGAAATCCTTCAGTTATTATTTGAAAGCTTTCCCCCTAGAGATACTTTTAATGTTATTTTTCTTTAGAGAGCTTTTCGGTCCCTGGGAAACAACACCTAAGGAGCTGTATCTTAGTCAAGAGATAAGGAACTTTCACATCTTAGATGAGTTAATTTGCTCTCTGCCCTGATGGTGAGTCTTCTGCACACTCTTTTTCCATCCCAGCATGTATGGGAGGGTTTGTGATCATTTTGGTGTCATGAAAGGACTCTTAGAGTCCAGCTTTCAAAGAAAAAGTAATTCTAAAATGATTTTCTTTTTTTTAATTTTTATTTATTTCTGTATGTGTATGAGTGTACTGTCTGCATGCAAGTTTGTGCACCCGAGTAGTGCAATGCTGCGGAAGTCAGAAGAGGGTGTTGGATTCCCCTGGAACTGGAGTTCTCCTGGAATTGGAGTTTCAGACGGTTCTCGGCTGCCATGTGGGTGCTGGGGATCGAACCCTGGTCCTCTGTAAGAGCGGTCGGCGCTCTTAACCGCTAGGCCATCTCTCCAGCCCCAAAATGATTTTTTTTATAGGCTGTTTCCAGTTGGGAATTTGAATCTTAGGATTAAGGAGATATTAAATAATGCAATAGATAGATGAAATGAGGAGAAAATAGATGAAAGAGATATTTGAAAAGGCCAAGATAATGAACACACCTTTTCACTTATCAATGTGAAACATGTTAAAGGAAATGAAGTAAAGCATAAGAAATATTATTAAATGGCTTCACGATTATTCCTTAAGAACAATAAACTGTTTTACACTGTCTAAGGATGCAGCAGGAGTTTCGTAAGTGCTTTCTTGTCCCATTATGGCAGTGATGGACACACTTTTGTCATTAGACTCCTTATAGATCTGTTCTAGGTGTGTCGTTACACAGGAAATATAGTTATTACATATGATCTCTATATGCTAACCACAGATGTTTATACAAACATGTATCTCAAGACACAAATAACAACATTGTAATGTTCTTAACTGCTAGACAGGAATCTTTAGGAGCAAACGTTTGTACTTACAGTAAATGAAGCTATTGCTCCATTTAAATGACTACTAACATCCCTTCAAGGTTTTTGTTTTCTATATGTCTGTGGAAAAGGCCACAGGAACAGATTTAAACCAGTCAAAAATTGCTGAGTCATTTTAGATAACCTAGTGACCATTGCTTATTATAATCTCATGAATATTCATAGATCTGTCTCCTGCGCTGAGGGAGACACTGCTTTAGGAGTTCTCACTAGTGCTGTACTTATTATATGTATGTGCAATCAAGCTTTCCTCACTCTCCTTTCCTGGTTGTGCTTACTGGCTTTGCACATTCCAATGAGAAACCACTTTGGTTACAGCATGAGAGTTTATTTTTTATTTTATTAAAAATTTAGTTATTATTGTTAATTTACTTTTATTTCTTTATATGTATGAGTGTATTTCCTGCATGTATGTAAGTGCACCCATGTGCAATGCCCATGGAGGTCAGAACCAGAGTTAGGGATGGTTGTTATCTACCATGTGTACTGGGAACTGAACTTGGGTCTTCTGCAAGAGCAGCTAGTGCGGTTAACCTCTGAGCAATCTCTTCAACCCCTTTTTGTTATTTTTATTTCATGTGTAAGAGTGTTTTGCCTGCATGTGTGTAAATGCACCTGGGTTGTGCAACACCCACAGAGGTCAGAAGAGGGTGTTGAGTTTCTGGGGAACTGGAGTTATGGAAGGTTGTTAGCCACCATGTGGGTGCTGAGAACTAAACTCAAGTCCTCTGAAGGAGCAGCCAGTGCCCTTAACAATCTCTTCAGCCTCCAGAGTTTATTTTTTAGTAGTTGGAATGGTTATACTGATCTTTTATAAAGGGAAGGCATCTTAAGATATTAAGGTAACTATTACATATAGAAGACTGTGAGGAAAGAGTGCTAATTGATTTTCTTTGTTTTCAATTTTTGAAATTAAATAATTTATATAATATTCATATATGTATTTTGATCCAAACCACACCCCCTCTTCTCCTCTCCAATTCCTCTCCTATTCTCTCCATTCCAATTTTCCTTCCAGAATTCATCTGCTCTCTTTAAAAAAACTCAATACCTGATTATTGCTGCCTGTATCTGCATGAGTGTGGGGCCATCTCCTATAGCTTGGGGAGTCTCTTAGGGACTGCATTCTCTGAAGAAAACTGACTCTTTTTCTCTTAGTAGCCATCAGTCACCACCAGCTATTCAGGTATGGGTTGCATTTCATGAGCCCCTCTGTCATCCATGCTGAGGTTTTGGCTGGATTAGTTTTGGGTATTGGGTAAGTCTTGTGCATGTAGTCCCAGCCACTACGAGTTCATGTGTGCAACTGTGCTATCACGTCTGGCACATACAGTTTGGATACAGACGTCCAATCCCCCTGGCTCTTAGACTTTTTTTGCTCCCTCTTCTATGATGATCCTTGAAAGTAAACAATTTTTGCCCAAATTATGCATTGATATTTAAGACTTTCTAAGTTGACATCGGTCAGGTCATTGGGGAAGATGTTGATTGCATGGCAGAGGCATCTCTTTTAGTGTCTTGCTGAAATTAGACTTCTTAATAAGCCATATGCATAGGACATAGATCTGATATTCTAAAAGACCCTCTCCATGTTGTGTTCAGATTCATCCATAATTAAAGCTGTATTTTTTGGCTCCTGCTGAAAATATTCTTCTTATGTCAAAATAGAAAGAGGATTATGAGGGGGGGATAAGAAATAAAAAGAGAGGCTAAAGGGGACCGAGAGAGGATAGTGGGAGAAGAAAAGACAAATATCGTATGTTTATCTCTCATATGTGGAACCTAGATTTGTGTGTGTGTGTGTGTGTGTGTGTGTGTGCGCGCACGCATGCGTGTGTGTTTATGGAAGAAGAAAATGGTTTATGGGAAGGAAATGGACCAATAGGAGGAAGGATGGGGACAGGAGGGTGCTTGGGGCAAATATGAGCAAGATATGATGATATACTTTAAAAATTTCATAAAGAAAACCATTATTTTAAGGAGGAATGGGGCAGGCAAGAGGGTACAGTAAGGACCAGAGAAGGCATTGGGGGAGGAGCATGAATTGGAACAAAGTATTATTGGAACAGTGACATGATCTTCTATTTATACACTGTCTATGGCTTCTTTCATGAACGCTAAGAGTTGAATCATTGTGGCAGAGACTGTGTGGCCTGTAAAGGTTGGGTTCTTGTAAAAATTTCCCAATGGCTACTTGAAATCAGTGGCTTTCTATCTCATCAAGTCTTGCCCCACTTAGAACAGACCACTCATCTTGAAGTGTGAAAAAGGTCCTCTGTCAGACCAACGGCCTTGGGTGCAGTATTTAGGAAGAAATCCATATTGTACTCATGGTCCTTGGTTTATATAGGCTTTAGAAACTAATAGGAAGAGAGAACCATTATTTTGAATGTGTATTAGTTATTTGTTTCATTGCTGTGACAAAAATCCCAACCACAGTGACTTAAGGAAGGAAGGGATTATTTGTGGTTCACAGTTCCAGGCTGCAGTCTGTAATGGTAGGAAAGCCTGGTGACAGGTGTATAGGAAAGCTGATCACATCACAGCCATGGTCAGGAAGTGGAAGTAGGTAGGAGATGAATGCTAGCACTCAACTAAGATCCAAGTCCAGGGAGCAGAGCTGCCACTTTTTAAGGTGGGTCTTCTCTGCTCAATTAGCTCAATCAAGATAATACTTCATAGGTACGGCCAGAGGCTAATCTAAGTACGAAAATCCTTCATAGGCAGGGCCAGAAGCCAACCCAATAAAGATGGTTCACAGGACTAGCCAAAGACTAAAACTCAATCAGGATAATCCCTCACAGGCAGGCCCAGAGGATTATCTCCTAGGTTTCTCTAGATTCTGTTATGTTGATAGTTCATATTAACCATCACTGTATGCTCAGTAAAAATATTAATAAAAATGAAAAAAAATGCAATCCTAGAGAGATGGCTCAGCAGTTAAGAGCATTTCCTGTTCTTGCAGAGAACCCTGGTTCTGGTCGGTCCCAGCACCTGCATGTTGGCAACTCCAGTTCCAGAGGATCTGATACCCTCTTCTGCCCTATGTGCAGACTGCACACATGTGCTGCACTGATATACATGCAGGCAAAACACTTACACATGTAAAGTAAAATAAGTTGTGTTTTTTTTGCGGTTCTCAGCCTCAGCCTTTAATGGCTGCGCTATCCCTCCAGCCCGTAAAATAAGTTTTAGAAAAGAAAAAAATACCTCTTCAAAGCCAAATGTAGCTGTTTGTGTGCTTTTATTGATGTTTTGTGTATTTCATACATCATTTTTCAATTAAGTTCAGGCATAGTCCCCTTTCCCTTCCCCCCACCCCACCCCAGATCACGCATTCTGCCATAACTGTCCTGCATCTTTCAGGCTTTTTTTCTTTTTATGCTTAGGAATTCACATTTTCCTCCATTAATTTTATATTGCTCTAAAATATGGATACATACTCTCCACCCATATACAGTAATTACAGAGTCTGAAAATAAGTGGTGGGTGGATTCTAGAGCCTGTTGAGAGATTCACATTATAACAACATAGCTGCTTTCAGATAAACAGAAATATAACAATAATTTTGTTCAGCTTGCCTTTCATCTGGGGGATTTGGTGTTAGCATCCACAAATGTGGGAAACCATTCACTGTTTGTTTTTCTGGGACTGTGTTCCTTCACTCAGCATAATGGCTTCGAGCTCCATCCATTTACCTGCAAATTTCATAATGCCATCTTTCTTTACCACTGAATATACTACGTTGTGTAGATGTACCACATTTTTGTCATCCACTCATCTGTTGAGGGGCATTTGGGTTGGTTCCAGCTCTTCACTATTGTGAAAAGAGCTGCAATAAACATGGATGTGCATGTATCTTTGCGGTAGGATGAGTGATTTGGGTATATACCCAGGAGTGGTATGACTGGGTCAGGTGGTAGGCTCATTTTGAGTTTTTTAAGGGTTCTCCACACTGCTTTCCATAGTGCTTGTACAAGTTTACATTCCCATCAGCAGTGGATGAGTGTTCCCCTTTCCCCACAACTTCTCCAGCATCTGTTGTCTTTTGTTTTCTTGATCTTAGCTAGCCATATTTGAGTGAGGTAATATCTTAGACTGGTTTTAATTTGCATTTCCTTAGTTATTAATGATGTTGAACAATATCTCTTCAAAGCCAAATGTTTTTGTATGTAACAACATGATGCTGTCTAATCCCAGGGATATGTGAGCTCCAAACTCCTTGGATGCTGCAGTCCCTCACATAAAACAACATCATATTTATATTGAACCTATACATATATTTGGTATACTTATCATCTATTGATGAGTTCAAACCAAATTCAATGTAAGTAGTATGTACATTGATATTGCACTGTATTGTTTTGGGTATAATGACAGGAAGAGGCTGTACATGTTGAGTACAGACACACACTTGTCCTCAATATCTTGCATCTGCAGAAGGTGGAGTCCATATCTGCAGATAGGGAGAGCTGACCATAACATAACTTAGCATGTCATCCCAAAGTAACCAAGCTATCTTTGAGGAACGAAGATTATATACATAGTAAACATTTAAATCTTGAAGATCATCTAGTTAAAATTTCTGAAGTTTGGAGTTGGAGAGCTGGCTCAGTACTTAAGATCACTTGCTGCTCTTGTGCAGAAGACCCAGGTTCAGTTCCCAGCACCCACAGAGTGGCTTACAACCACCTGTAACTCCAGTTCTGGGTGGGGGGGGGATACTATTCCCTCTTCTGCTCTCCTTTGGAACAAGGCATATGCATTGTACACATACTTGTAGATTCAGGCAAAACACTAATATGCACAATATAAAAATAAATAAATTACTAAAAAAACATTTCTGAGATTTGTTATTGTTTGTTTGTGACAGGATCTGGTTGCCACATAGTCTTGTTGATTTTGAACTTGTTATCCTCCAGCCTCACCTTCTCGAGGCTAGGATTATAGGTATATGTCACCATATAAGGGTCAAAATTTGTTTTTCTAGTGAGAAAATTGAAATCTAGAAAGGCTGAATGCCATCACAGATGAGAAGGCTATTTCCTGATTTCTTTCTGTTACCTCACATTTCTTAAGTGCAAGGACTTAGTGTATATGAAAGAAGAGGATGTGCAAGAGCTCATGGGAGAGCAGAAGACCAGCCATCACTCACCAATTCATTCATTTTCTCATTCATTCATTCATTCATTCATTCATTCATTCATTCATTCATTCACTCATTCATTATCTACAGATACGTCACTAAAGAAACCAGACAGTAATCTTTGTTAGGAAGCTGACAGTTTAGATGGATGGGCAGACTGAAACTGAGCATAAACTATTTATATGTCATGTTGGAAAACAATAAAATATGTCGTACAAACTAAAGGAAGTTGGTGTGTGGGGAAGTAAATGTATTAAGTGAGAGGTTCAGTCAGAGAATGACTTACTGATCAAGTGACTTTACAAAAATCAACTTTACTGAGGGATAATTGACAGTAGATTATTGCTCCATTATTTATCCATAAGAACTTGATGGACATGTGCATGCATTCAAGTTTGGGCCCATGACAAAGATTCTGTGAATGTTTACAATATGTCTTTGTCTGTAAACATGTTGTTTCATTACTCCTAGATAAATATCTGGGATTGAAATAGCTATTCACAGGGTGGGTAGACATATATCCAATATTTTAGAGACCTTTCCAAAGTGATTGTACAATTGTAGATCTCCACCAACAATCTACTGCCTCAGTGATTGTAACACTGTAGACCCCGACCAGCAATCTACTACCTCTATCAAGTAAGCTTGACAATAAGCCATAACATTAAAAATAATATAAACTCTCCAAATATGCTATTTTCAAAGTTATCTTGATAACTGTATGTTCTAAGTGGCTTCATTGCTATATGAGTAACTGAATCAACTTTTTCATGTTCTTTTTTATTGACATTTTGTGTACTTCATACATCATTTTTGGTCCAATTTGGATATATTCCCTTCTCCCCCCCCTCCCCCACCCCAGTTTATGCATTCTGCCATACATGTCTTGCATCTTTCTTTCAGTCTTTTCAAGGACTTTTTCTGCAGAGGCTTGTGGTTTTGGGCAGAATGTAACTGTATCAGTCAGTTCTTTGACCAAGTCCTTATGTTGTTGTTCTTCCCTCCCCTTTGTATTACTCCAAATTATGCCTATATATACAGCACATTTGTATCAAAATTATGACTTCCGGGAATAAACTGCATGTTAATTTGAAAATATGTTTTGGGGTTCACTATTTTCCCTTTAATTTTATATTACTCTAGAATAGCATCCACAAATGAGGGAAACCATCTTTTTTTTTCCTGGGACTGTGTTACTTCACTTCTAAGCTTCTATCTAAACGACTGCTGAGATTTTGCTTTGCATACCTTGGAATTTTGAGTCCAATTTGGATACACTCCCCTCTCCATGTATTGATTGGTTTGGAGAGAATGGACACCTTAGAAGATTTATGTGTTTGTTCAAGAGATCTCTAATTTCCTCCTGTCAGTGCATAGAGATTCCACATCATTTCTTAGATTTATTCCTAAGTATTCACCTTTCTGATGCAATTGGAAAAGATAGTTTTTAGTGTTTAATTTTCCAATCATTGGTTGCTGACAGAAATACAAGTGATTTTATATATTGTATACTCAATGCTGTTTCTCCTCACTTTTCAACTTTCCTATTGTGTCCTTTGTGAATTTCTGATGCTGTTTCTTGTTCTTTTTCTGTACTAGATTCTACTCTTCCTATCTTAATTCTTCCTTTTCATCATATCATAGTGAGGCAGCTTCTAATGTGTAAATCTTACATAAAGCCCTCCTTTCTTCTTTTCTAATATATGTATTTAGCACTATATAGATTCATCTACACACAGATACAAGTGTACTCTACCAATTTTTATGTATCTACTCTTTATTTTAGTTTAAAATATATAATTTATTTTTAGATTTCTGTTTATATATATGGATTGTTTATCAAAAATTATGTTATGTAGTTCCTAAAATGTTTGGTCATTTTCTAGCTAACTTTCTGATTAGCTTAGTTTTACATTGGTTTCACAGACTAAATCACTCAAAACATTTTACATTTGTTGAGACTCTTTTTTTCTATTTTTTTTTTTTTGTATGGCTATATTGCTTGCGTGGATGTAAGTGCAGTGCCCGTAGATGTTGGAAGAGGGAGTTGGATCCCCTGGAACTGGAGCAAGGATAGTTGTTAGCCACTGTGTTAGTGCTAAGAATCAAACCTTCTGCAAGAACAGCCAGTGCTCTTAAATGCTGAGCCATCTTTCCAGCCCCCATGAGACTCTTTTTATAGCACAGAATATGGAATATGGTCTATCTTGGTACATGTCCCAGGATTACTTGTAAACCACGTGTCTTCTCCTGTTGTTGGGTGGAATATCTGTATATGACATGAAGACTTCCAAGTTCATATTTTCTCTATGTTTCCTTTAAAAATCACCTGCTGAAAAATTTCAGCTTACCTTATGACTTTTTCTATTGCTTCCATAAATTCTTTCAATTTTTGTTTACTGTGTTTTAAAACTATGTAGCCGGGAACATTTAAGAATATAATGCTTTCTGAAGATTTAGTCCTTTCATCGTTATGCAATGGCCACCTTTACTGTTGGCAATGTTTTTGGTACTAAAATCATCTTTGTCTAATAATAATATAGCCCCTCTAGCTTTTTTTTTGATAGTTTATCCTGGGATATTCTTTTAGTTCCTTTTATTGTCAATCTGTATCTTTTTATCTACAGTGGGTTTCATATAGCTATTATGTATATAAATTTCAAGTTTTAGATAAAGTCTGACAGTTTTTGTCTTAGGTCTTTAGGACATTTACATTGAATGTAATTAACAATATTGTTGATTTCAATTTTAATGTTGTTGCTATTTTCCCCATCATCAGTATTTATTGAGCACTGTTGGTATTTTTATTTACTGTCCCATATGTTTTTAATTTCCTTTTCTGCATTCTCTGTCTGTTGAATTAATTGAATTATTTTATGATTCCACTTCATGCTTTCACTAATTTTTCTTTTTTTAAAAATTTTTTAAATTAATTTTATTTCTGTATGTGTATGAATGTTCTGTCTGCATGCAAGTTTGTGCACCCATGTCGTGCAATGCCGCAGAGGTCAGAAGAGGGTCTTGGATTCCCCTGGAACTGGAGTTCTCCTGGAATTGGAGCTTCAGACTGTTCTCGGCCGCCATGTGGGTGCTGGGGATCGAACCCGGGTCCTCTGTAAGAGCGGTCGGCGCTCTTAACCGCTAGGCCATCTCTCCAGCCCTTTCACTAATTTTTCTATGTGTTGTTTCTTGAAGTTATTTTACCAGTTGCTTTAGGAATTACAGTATAATTCTTTAACTTGTCACTGCCTTACTATGAAAATGAGTTCTTCACTTATATAAGTCCTCTACTCTTTTATTTATGGCATTATTTTCATAGATTTTATTTTTCTGTGTATCATAAGCCTCACAACAAATTAAAAATTGATTTATAATAGTTAATATCTTCTCAGGGAATTTATTTATACATCTCTTTGTTTTTCTTACACAGTTACAGTTTTGGGGACTCTTCATTCCTTACTGTAGAGTTGACTTCATCTGCTAGCCTCTTGCAATTGTCTGAAGGAACTTTCAAAGAGGCAGTTCATATGGAATGAATCTGCTACTGATGAGCCTTTTCATTCTTCCTGCAAAAAACAAAACTGCCTTAAAAAGATCTTCTTGTTCAGTAATTTCAAAGGTGCTTCCTTTAGCTCTTTGTTTTGACATGAAGTCTGCTGCCATTCTGTATTTTGTTTTTTCTTTCATTGCTAAATCCAACTAAACCTTTATTTTCATAAGTTTTTTTTTTTTTTTAATTTTGACACAGGTTCTCTCTGTAACCCCAGCTATCCTGGAACTCACTATGTAGACCAGGCTGGCCTTGAACTCACAGAGTGCTAGGATTAAAGTTGTGTGCCACCACACCCAGCAAGGTTTATATTAGGATATGTTAGTTATACATAATGGTGGTTTCACCGTGAACTTTTCATAAACATATGTAATGTCATGTTCAATTCCTATTATCATTTCTTGTCCCTCTTCCTGCTTATAGTCTTTCCAACTAGACCCCCTTCAACTTTCATGTCTTTGTGTGTCTGTGTGTGTGTGTGTGTGTGTGTGTGTCTGTGTGTGTGTGTTTGTGTGGAGTTTCATTAGGGTTTATATAGGAGCATGGGTGAGGGGCTGCTTACAAGAGCATGGATACCTTACTGCGGCTACATCACTGAAGGAAATGTCCCTCTCTCCTTCATCAAACATTAACTGAATATAAATACTCAGAGGTGTGAGGTCCATGTTGAACTTCTTTCCCTTTCATGACAGATCATTTGCAGATCTTTTATAGGTAATCTGAACTGTTGTGAATTCAGTAGCTATGTCATGCCCAGAAATCAGCATTCCAACCACTGCCAGGATATTTTAAAATAATCAGAGTAAGGAAGCTAGAGGCAGGAAGTCTAGCTTTCATAGCCGGGAAAGGGAGGTATTTTGGGTAGGATTGGTTAGAATGGAGGTTTACATGTAGACATTCTAAGTGGCTTTGGATACATGTTCAGGAACTCATATACATGTAAAACTATCATTCACAAGACAAACTCAGGACCAAGTACTCCAAGATCATTTATCATATTATGAAATGAAATATAGTGAAAGACATGGCTTTCCTTTCAACAATTTTGTTTCATTTCATCCACAGCATTCGATTAACTGAACTGCTTCTATTTCCATAAACACATATTGCAAATGGTTCCAATTAAGTTCTCCCAAAGCCTAGGTGTTGAATTTTTGGTCACTAGCCTGTGGTGCTCTTGGGAGGTGATGGGGTGGGGTCCTTGGGTAATGAAACATATTGGGAGGAAGTTTTGTCACTAGGGGTATGCCCTTGAAGATTATTGTTGGAGTCTCAATTGTCCTCTCTGTTTTACTTTTTCATTTCATTTCAATAGATCTTTCTTTCAAAGCCTTTGTAGTAAGTGATACCAGAAAATTGTTAATCGGTTTTTGTTTGAGAAAGCATCATATTTCATGTCCGTTAGAGCACCAGGAGACTTTTTATTAAAGAATGTTTTTTTCCTAAGTGGGCTCCCCTAAACGCAGGTACAGAAGCACACCACTAAACAGACTCAGTGCAATGTGTAGATGAAAGCCCATGATATAATCACCTGTCAGTGATTGGCCCGGTCAACTGTTGGCCAAGCCTTCAACACCTGAATCTTTTGGGGGATTGATACATTTGATTTCCAGAATTGTAATGGCTTGTTGATACTTTCAGGACCAAAGTGATGGTGAGCTGCTATGTGAACAACAGGGAGGCCTAAATGAGCCAGTCCTACAATGCCATCTTGTAATAAGCAACCCAAGAAACTTGTTTGAGGCTGTTCCTTTAGTGAAGACAGGTGTCGGCCTGTGGTGGGAAGACACGGCCACCTTACTGTACTGGCCACTTGCTTTTCAGGCCTGTGATTTCCGTAAAGTTAATTTTTCTTTCTTAGTTCTAATCTCATTTTTTGTTTTTGCTATTGAGACAGGGTCTCCCTGTATCCCTGGCTGGCCCGGATCTCCCTATGTGCAGACCAGGCCGGCCTGGATCTCGCAGAGATGTGTCTGCTTCTGCCTCCCCAGTGCTGTGATTGAAGCCACCACACCTGTGTTCTCATCTTTTAATCAGTCTAATAACATAATTCCCACATGAAGAACATGTAGTAATGTGTGTAGGTGAATCCTGTGAACATAAGATGAAACTATTTAACTAGTATAGAATTAGTGAGCAGGAAATGAGAGTCAGGTGAGAAGCTAGGTTTTATTGCTGTTTTGCTGTGCTATCTTGCCATTATGATGCTTCTAAACAGCTCAGAAACCTCCTTTTCTACTATTAGGAGCATGGTTTCCAAGAGTCCAGGTGTCTTTTGACCCAGAGGCAGACATTTCTAGTGTTTATAGGTTTGAGGTTTGCATCAAGGAATCCTCTGCAGATGATTTCTGCAGCATAATGATTCTACAAAAATAAGCCATTATTGTTATTTTGCAAACTGGCCTTTGTTTGGAAAAGGCACATTCCCCTCCTTCTGCCTGGACCTCGATGTCTAGAACTAGAAGTGACTGGGGTGAGGATGAGGAGGGTTGGATGAGGGCTGCTCAACCCTCGTCCTCGGGCACTAGCTGGAAACTAGGAAACTGGGGAGAATAAAAGAGGTCTCAGTCTTCAAAGAGAAAGGAGGCGTGAGCGCCTTCCCGGAGTGGCCTGGGGCTTCTAAAGATTCTGAAAATGCTCCTTCCAGAATCAGGATGGGTCCGAGGTGAGAAGACCTGTCATAGCCTAAAGCCTCAAATGGTGCCACAGCAAGCGCTCGTCACTCTTGCAGCACTCTGTCCTCTGGCACAGCGGCCTGTGCTTCCCCGAGGGGGGCTTTTGCCCTCGTGGTTCTGAGGTAAGTAACCCAGGAGGTCTCTCTTACCAGTGTCTGCCATCTTCCTGATAGCATTGCCTTGCGTCTCCAGGGAGCATCTACATTTTGGCCAAACATTAGGAATTTAATATTTAATGTTAAAAGAGAAACTGTTTAGAAAGTATAGGAACCACTCATGTGCCTTGTGGCAATTATATGGTCCCCGGGCCCCCTTAAACAAAGAGCTTTGTTCTTTTAAAGCAATTACCAGAAGTAAAAAAGCAATAATGCCAGGAAACTTTTCAGAGGCGTAACTGCAGAAGGCCGAGTTCAGACCGTCAGGGGTAGCTGGCTTCCAGCTGCAACCCGGGAAGAAACGCCGAGGAGGCCTGTGGATTAGCCCTTGACGGACACTCTTACCTGCTCAGATGAAAGGAAATGACAGCAGCCACCGTGGGACCAGAGCATGCTGCCTACAGAAGGAATTTGGCTACCAGTTTGCCAGCATTAGTAGCAAGCTGGAATTAGATTAGGCAAGTGATGAGATCAAATAAAAGCGATTTAAGAATTTTTAAAAAGTTCACCTGAGTCACTCTTTGTTGATAGAAAAGCTCATTCTTGATTGTCACAGTGTCACTGCCCCCCCCCCCCCCCCCCCGCCACTGCCTTTTCAGTGTCACCTGTGGGACTCTTCAATCCACCTGCATCCATCAGCAGCTTTTCCAGGAGCACAGTGACACCATCTCTTCCCTCTTGCCTCTTTTGACTGTCTTTTCCACTTGGCTACTGTCTTGAGGTGTGGGAGAGGCTGCCATTTGGACTTCCACTAATTTTCTGGAGTTCATTGCAGGAGAGAAGGGGTTCAAAGATACAGAAGGAGGAACCAAAAAGCTCGGTCCTCGTTCCCAGAGAAGGGGGAACCAAAAAGCTCGGTCCTCGTTCCCAGAGAAGGAGGAACCAAAAAGCTCGGTCCTCTTTCCCAGAGAAGGAGGAACCAAAAAGCTCGGTCCTCGTTCCCAGAGCCCAAGTCCTAATTCCACTCTCCTTTTTCAGAAGTCCATTTTGGGGGCCCTGGTCTCTCTCTCTGGCAGCAGATTCCCAATTCTTCCTGTTTTAAGCTTCACGCTATTTCCACATCATCCTCTGCTAATATTTCTCTACCCATTCATTCATTGGCATAGGAGGGAATGTCTTCAAGTAAGATGCCAATAGAGCAGTAGGTTCTCAAAGACTAAGACACGAGTTCGAGATTAAAATGTAACTCCAATTCCAGGAGAACTCCAGTTCCAGGGAAATCCGACACCCTCTTCTGACCTCTGCGGCACTGCATGACATGGGTGCACAAACCTACATGCAGACAGTACACTCATACACATACAAAAATAAATTAAAAAGAAAAAGACGTGGAAAATGGCCTTGGGGGCACCTGGCCATCTAATTTAAATCTAGGCTTAAGTCAGGCGTGGTGATGCTTGCTGAAACCCCAGGCCAGATTGGGCTACATAGTAAGACTTTGCATCAACAACAACAACAACAACGGGCACCTGGCCATCTAATTTAAATCTAGGCTTAAGTCAGGCGTGGTGATGCTTGCTGAAACCCCAGGCCAGATTGGGCTACATAGTAAGACTTTGCATCAACAACAACAACAACAACAACACACACACACACACACAAACAAACAAACAAAAACACCAAAACAATTTAAAAATGAGGTCTAGGTTTAGCAGTGTGCCTTACCCAGGGTGGGCACTCAGCAATACTGTTCTTTACTAGCCATGCTGAGAATTTGAAACTAAGGGTCAGAGAGTTCGCTGTGGGCACAGGCACTAGTGAGTGGTAAAGCTGGTGAGGTGACGGGAGCTGGCACGAGGTACCTGCTTTCCCAATGTGCTGGCTTCCTCTCAGTACATCTATCCTAGAATCACTGTATTGATAACAGTCTAGCCAAGTAAAATCTATGTTCCATTTTACTGTTCAGATGTTGGCCCATTAGGACTTTGCAGATAGAAACATTGCAGTCAGACAGTACGTTGCATGCTGGGGTGTGGCTCAGCAGTAGAGCATTTCCTTATCCCTGTGAGGCTGTGGGTTTCACCTCCAGGACTGATCAAAGAAAGTTTTCTAAGGAAAATATACATTTAAATGGTTATTTTTAACCATTTATTGTATATAAAATACATATTATTAAGTGAGAAGTGGGTGATTTAAAAAATCCTGCCTATTCAAAGAAATGTTCCTCCAAATGAAAGTCCCTTCATCTTTATATAACAATGATAAATTCCTATATTTCTGTAGTCTTTGCTTTAATTTTAAATTAACTTCCTTTAAAAGTTATAAATACATCATCACCTTGTAATTTATAAAATGACACATTTGAGCAGCACTCTGAAAGTCAGAAGCAATTAGCACCTTGCTGATGTTGTCCCTGCCTCTAGTTCCCCCAAGATGAGTGTGTTTGCGTCTATGCATCTGTCTCTCACTTCACATTCTCTGTGTTCCTTTACAGTTTACCAACCTCCAGATTTGGGTGTAGTGAGCAGAGGGGTCAGGGTCTCTTATGGAGGATTCTCACACACTGTTGTTTGGCTTCAAATCTTTGTACACATGAAATGACTAGATACAGCAAAGCAATATATAAAAGTATTCCCCATGCTGTGGTAACAGAACACACTGACGCAAATCTGTTTTTCTTATGAGTTCAAGGTTTTGAAATTTTGGAACATGTTTTATTGGTAGAAAAAGCCCAAGTCTTCCTATATGTAAATGCAACTCAACTGAATTAAGTAGTACTCATCAGAGAGAGGCTTGACACATTCTAGTCTTGGCACCTAGAATTACCCTTGGGATCAATGTGCTGTGCCAGCTTCTATGGCATTTCTTTGCTTCCAGATTTCATGGGAATTTGGCTGAAGTCTAGTCAGCCAAGAAAGGCTTCAAAGAGCTTTGTTTGAAGTGAATGTTTGACTAATATTATGGAATAACTTTATTATTTTCTATCTCTAATGTGAGATCACTTTGCTAATATAAAGTACCCTGCACACACTTTCTGAAGTCCATTTTCCCAAACCAGCATGGCAAAAATAATGTTGTACATTTTATTTTCCCAGAAAGCAATGGGCATAAATTTTATAATATGGCCCTTGGTTTGAGAGCTTCATATTTTAAGATCTATCCTGATTATTTCTGTTTTCACAGGAGCTAACTTCACAAATCCACTGTGTGGCTTGTGGGCACACAAGCCTTCTAGTTCAAACAGCCTGGAGGCAGTTTTGAAGACAGCTTGGTCTGTCCTAGGGACTTTGCTTTTGAGACTCCGTGATAGTATAGAGAAGGAAGGCCAAGCCTTTGTCTCCATTTGATTTGAGGTCACCATAGCCCAGCCGGGGCAGTTTCATGTATGCTAAAAGTTAGTGAAAATTTTGTGACTTAAGAAAGCCCCTAGGAGACAAAAAATGAGAATTTATTTTTAAGTTAAAATGTCATTTCCCAAGGTGTGGAGTGAAATAGCACTTGGGGGTTGGAGAGATGGCTCAGCGATTAAGGGCACTGGTTGCTCTTGCAGAGGACCCAGTTCTCAGCACCTACGTGGCAGCTAATGAGCATCCACAAATTCAGTTCCAGGGAATCTAATGCCCTTTTCTGACATCTGTGAGCATTACATGACATGACATGGGTGCACTTCCATACATGCGGGCAATACATTCATATACATAAAATAAAAATAAAAAAGAAATACTTAACACCTCTGGAAAACCATAGTAACACCAATAAGGCAAAAGAAAAGCCACTGAAAGATACACTTCCCTGGGAGATGACCTGGACTTTATATTTGGGTGTATTTGGGTGCCTTAAAAGTGATTCACTAAGTCCCTTGAAGGGTTTATGAAATAAATGCAGGTTCCTGGGTTCCTGCCCATACTTCATGAGTCAGGATTGCTTGAGGTAGTTGAAATAACCTACGTTTCAGTAAGCCCTCTAAGTGACTGAGAAGCCTCAGATCTTACTGTGTGTTGCATGTTGTTTTAAGTGCTTCCACATACTTCGTCTCACTCAGAGTATAGCGTGACCATGTGCACTGAGTCGTTACCCCATGTCATTGCCAAAGTAACTGAGGCTTCAAGTGTCCATAGACCTCACCATGGTCATGCAGCAGATGGTGAAGTAGGGACAAGAACATGGGCACCAAGGCTTTGGAATTCATTTGCCCAAGTGTCACAGTGCCATCTGTTGAGAGCCACTAAAAACAACGAACCTCTTAGAGGACTGTCTACCCCTCTGTGACATGGGTATGAGCATATCAAAGATATAAAGTATGAGTTCTGAGAATTTAATTAAACCTCAGAGTTCTACATTTTTTTTTTATGAAGAACATAAAAGTGGGTGCCAAGTAGCCCAAGGTTGTTGTTTGTATTTATGGGCAAATTTCAAACATGGGGATGAATGATAATGGTAATGGAGGATCTTGCTTTGTTCTTTTAATGACATGCTTTCTGAGATGGCCTGGGATCAGTGATCTCACTGTGGCTGGAAAATCTGGATCCTTTACAATATTTGAAAAATTTTGATCTTTTCATAAACATTAATAAATGTTCCCTTTTAAAAAATTTAGTTTGAAAAATTCTGTTCTTGAGAGAGTCAACACAAGAGTCTATACACAGACAAGGCAGTAGGTCATCCCTTGTCTATCATGAGGAACTTGTGACCTGCTCCTCTTTGGAAAACACCTGAGAACCCAAAAGACCCTCCTAGTTATCCTGGCAAAGTAAAGAGTCTAACCTCATGGGTTTCTTTGCTTTTCAGAGGATCAAGAGAGAGAGTTATTTGTTTTTAAAATTAAGATGCTAAAGTGACTAATCTATCCCTTTAAGATTAGGAGGAGAAACTTGCTTCAACAAATTTATTGCCTGTTGCTAAGACTGAATGTGGCAGTATGACCTTTTGTTAGTTATTTGGCCAAGAATTTGAATCCCTGTAATGACTGTTCTTTCCACCGTCCTAGGTGACTCACACGAAGTCAAAAGCAAGTCACTTTGGGTAGGACTGCCCTGAGCACAGCTGTGACCTATATTCTTGGTGAGCTGTCTTCGTGGTTTACTTCCACTAACGCATTCTCCTGCGGCAACTGGATGATGGGAGTTGACTGAATCCTGTGCTGTTTCCTCCGCCTGCTTACTAATCGTGCTAGAGGCATTTTTCTAAGGAAAGTATTGACACTCCAAGCAAAAGCCACCTTGTGGATTCAGTATCTCCTTTGAATGTTAGGTGGGAGAAGAGGGCAGGAAGATAGGGACTAAAGGAATAAGTAGAGTATCTCCTTTGAATCAAGGGTAGGACATTGGTAAAAGGAGAGAAAGAGACTAGATTCACTTTCAGGTGAAGTATACCTTTCTATTATCATAGTAGAGATAGAAGGCAGTACATGAATTATAGAAACTTGAATCTCAGTAGAGAAACTGAAGTTGGGTGTGGGAATCTGGGATGCATTGTCTTGGCTATGGGCATTGACAGACTGTTAAATGCATGAACCATAGATGAACTTTGGAGAAACTGAAACATCTCATGCCTGGGTGGAGGTTCATGATCCAGCAAAGAAGATGAAGAGTGAAATGTAGGAGGAAAACCCAGAGAATATTCTTTCCTGGAAGCCAGAAGAAGGTGGTATTTCAAAGACAGAATAATAGTCGATGTGCCAAGTGCTACAGATGGTCCAGGGAGAAGACGATGAACAAATTCCACTGGATTTAGCAGCCCAGAGAGTCTCAGTAACCTCAGGAAGATTAACTACAGAAATTAAAGTAAAATCCAAGTGCAGGAAAATACAGCAACATTTTTAGAGCACTGACTCTAAATCACAGATACACACTGTTTTCTTGCCAGGCTGAGTTCACAAAGATATGCCATAAGAATATTTTTGGAAAGATTTGTAGCTTTCTGGACAAACAGTGAGATGGGAAATCAAGTCCAAGCATGGAGACTAACCAGTAATCAGGAGAACTGAAGATGAATTTGGGGCCTTCTCCAGCTAACTGAGTAGCAGGTTTGATGGCCTCTCTGAGGTACAGCTTTTATACTGCTAAAGCTTCAGGTTGGAACACCGTGATGTACCAGCACTGTGAATCCTAATCCCGTGGAGGCAGAAGTGAACGAGAAAGGGCCCCAGCTTCTAGTTCCAGGTCCATGTATTCAGTGTATTCAGCCCTGGTTTGTTTAATGAATTTGAAAATGAAGATGTACTGGGTTTGTGCTCCCTCTAAGGCCACTTGCAGTAATTTTGTCTTCTCAATTAAGCTAATCTGGACTTTTCGTACAATATCTTTGGACAAGACACATTTTTCTAAAGTCACAACATTTTGTTTTCTTACTTGCTTTTTAACTCTCTGTGCACGGAATATGGAAGGCAGTGTTGCTGTCCTTTGGAGTGATAGAGTCATGTCTGTCCCCTCAGGATCATCTGTGAAATCATGCATGGTCTCTGGAGCACCAAGGGTCTTTATTCAGGAATAAACACACATGGGCAGAAGCTTGTTTCTGGTTTTCTTAGTCCTTTAAAGAACATTAGACAATGTTTATATACAGAAGTAAGCCTCAATTTCTCCTCTGTTCCTGGGTCTCTTAGGAGACTTTACTAGATGGATCACTGGGTATTTCAAAGATGTTTAGAGACAACGCATTGATGGAATTGTCTTTACTATTTGTTGTTGACTTTTAGTGTCTGTCAAAATTCATTAGCCCATCGCTACTGCCTGCTGAAAAAATAGTGAAAGAGCAAACTATTAGCCCATCGCTACTGCCTGATGAAAAAATAGTGAAAGAGCAAACTTTGAAAACAGGAGCACAATGTGCTTCAGTTCTGAAAACACACTGACTTCTGGAAAGACAGAACTGGAAGAGTTATGACTCTACAAGAGCAATGAGTGGGAAGAAAGCTGCAGTCACCTTGTGTGCTCCACAGTGCCAGCAGGATCATTACACACAGTCGCTTAGACTAACTGGATTGTGGAAGACACAATAAATTTAGTTTGAATGAGGTCTGTAAGTGAAAAAATTTATATGGAAATGAGTGTACACTATGAGGTCTTTTAAAAGTTGAACCACCAAGCCAGACACAATGACACATGTCTATAGACCCAGGTACTTCAGAGGCTTAGGTGGGGGGTACATTAAGTCCATTAAGTCCTGGGTAACAACAAAAACCTGATACACTGAGCCAGGCATGGTGGCACATGCCTTTAATCCCAGCACTTGGGAGGAAGAGGCAGGAGGATCTCTGTGAGTTCAAAGCCAGCCCCATCTACATAGTGAGTTCCAGGCCAGCTGGGACTAAAGGGAGACTCTCTCAAAAATACCTCCCCCCAAAATAACCCCTTGATACACTGGAACATATAGGCAACATTTAGAACAATGCTGGGCATTCATCTGCATGTCATGCACCTTTAAGCATCTACTGTAGGGGCTGGAGAGATGGCTCAGTTGTTAAGAGCATTCATTGACTTGCAGAGGACTCATGTTCAAATCCCAGCACCTACATGGTAGCTGATAACTGTCTGTAACTTCAGTTACAAGGGACCCAATGATCTCTTCTGTTCTTTGTGGGCATTGCACTGTATGGCATGGGTGGACTGACACACACGCAAGCATAACACTCATACACATAAAATAAAAATTAATTAATTAAAAACAACCTACTGTACAAGATTAGGGAGATTGCTTAGTCAGTAAGTGTCTGCTACATATGCATGGTGACCTGAGTTTGGGTCACTCACATTAAATCAGGGGAAGTTGTGCACACTTGTAACCTTGATTCCCTGGGTGTGGGAGGGCAGAGACAGGTAATCTCTGGAGCCATTGGCTAACCAGTCTAGATAATCTGGATTCAATGACAGATTATGTTTGAAAGGATCAAGTGGAGAGAGATAGTGGAAAACAATGTCAACCTCTGGTTTTTACAGGCACACATGTATATGTGGACATGCATCCATATACAACCATGTACACTACACACACACACACACACACACACACACACACACACACACAGGGAATCTACTAAGCTGAATATCTTCTCTTAAGCATAATGTGACACATAGTTCAGGTGCATTTAATGCATTGCCCAGAACTGACTGGACCATGTTCTGGGAGAGTTGATAGCAACCACACAGTTGTGGTTACAAGTGGTTCTAGCTCTCTATAAAATGGTACCTTTTTGGTGATGTTGATATTAGTTTTTTACCAGGCAATGCGTTGCAAACTTCCAGTGATATTGAGATAGGCTAGTGAACACAAGGCCTAGGCTTTATAAAAGGCAGCAGTGTAAGACTTAGATGGAGAAAAGAGGAGAAACAGAGAGCCATGCCATGAGGCTGCTGTGTCAATGAGAGGCAGCCGTGGGTGTCTGCTGCTAAAGGGCATTCAAGGTCACTTCGTTGTGCTGGATTCATACGGGGAGGCGCGGACTCCACTGCTCCACCGGGTCTGGGTGGCAGCTTCACAGGGGTCATCTTTCTTCCTCTTGATCGTTGTCATCAGCCTCCAGGGTCTGGGGCCAGGCTTCTCAACATGTCCATCAAGTATCCCATCCTCTGACAGCTATTTGGAGAAAGGGTGCTGAAAGCCAGTAAATTGAGGCCCGAGCTGCCTGCAGCAAGTCAGCGATTCTCACTTTTTTTATGATCTCTCAAATGGACCTGATTTTCCTGTTAAATCTACAGTCTTTTAATACAGGAAGACTATTGTTCAGAAAACTGATCCAATATGAAATGCGCTGCTGTTTGTATACTACGATTGATTTATGCAACTTGGCACATCTCTGTTCTTTACAAACTAAATAGCTGGGGAATGAGATGACCTCACTTTTTCCGAGAAACCAGAGACAGTCAGCTGCAAGCCTCTTGTGAAGACTGAAAAGTCTGTGAACCAAACTCAGGTGGCCAGTGCTGTGGGCCCTGGGCTCCTTATTACCAAGTCCTCTTCTTACTGCCGGCTCAGGTGGCCAGTGCTGTGGGCCCTGGGATCCTTATTACCAAGTCCTCTTCTTATTGCTGGCTCAGGTAGCCAGTGCTGTGGGCCCTGGGATCCTTATTACCCAGTCCTCTTCTTATTGCTGGCTCAGGGTTCCCCCTGTCAGCCCTCCCTTCTCCTAATTCAGCTGGTTCAACGTATTGAGGTCTGAGTTCTTCATTGCCTTGATCTTACAGGTATGTGGAGGAAGACATTGCTACTCACAGGTGTCACAGAACATGGAGGCCCTGGACCGGCTCCCTAGGAAGCAAGCTGAGGATCTACAGAGAGGCACACACTTTCTGGAGCAGTCTCTGGACACAGTAGTTTTCATGTTCCATGACATTTTTTTCTGTAGTGTTTTAATTATACTGCTAACTCATAATTTATCAGTATTCTATAAGACATATCTAGTGGTCACAGCTTTCTTGAGTGGTATTTACCAACTTTATAATTGGACACTTTCAAGTGTCCAATTATAGGAATGATTACATTCAAAAAGAATGATTACATCTTTGGCCCAAAAATCTACTCGTGAGGCTGGAGAGATGGCCCAATAGTTAAGAGCACTGGCTGCTCTTGCAGGAGACTCGGGTTTGATTTCTAGCACCCACAGGTGGCTAGCAACCATCTGTAACTTCAGTTTCAGGGCAATCCGAAGTCTTCTTCTGATCTCTGGGAGCATTACCTGACACAGGTGCACTTACACACACATGAAGGCAGTACACTTATACACATAAAATAAAAATAATAAAATATTTCTAAAAACCTACTTGATGTTATAAGAGCTTACAAAATATATAATGTGGGGTTGGAGAGATGGCCTAGTGGTTAAGAGCACCGACTGCTCTGGGTTCGATCTTCAGCACTCACATGGTGGCTGAAAACCGTCTTTAACTCCAGTTCCAGGGGAATCCGATGCCCTCTTCTGATCTCTGTGGCATTGCACGACACGGTTGCACCAACTGACATGCAGACAGTATATTCATACCCATACAAAAATAAAAAATATATATAATGCAAAAATTCAAACCAGACATCTTAGTAATAATCTGAAATTATAGATTCAAAAATAATTTCAAAGATAGAAATGACATAGTTACCAGAGTATGAATAATATCTGGTACATATACACGCAAGGGATTATCATGTGCCAATTGTTTTATTCATTCGACCTCATAGAATATTCATCTTTGTTATCCACAATTATAGATGACCAAGCATCTAATATCTCAGATTTATTTATTTATTTATTTATTTATTTATTTATTTATTTATTTAATTTTTTGCTCTTTTCGAGACAGGGTCTCCCTGTAGTCCCGGCTGTCCTGGAACTCACTCTGTTGACCAGGCTGGCCTTGAACTCACAAAGATCCGCCTGCCTCTGCCTCCCGAGTGCTAGGATTAAAGGCGTGCGCCACCATGCCCGGCATATCTTAGATTTAAAACGATTCACGATGCTACATATACCCTCTCACACAGCTAATCAGAGGAGATCAAGTAAATCTTGAAATTAAGGCTTTAAGAGTGCAGCAGGTGGGGCTGGAGAGACGGCTCAGCTGTTAAGAGCATGTGCTGCTCTTACAGGGGACTTGAGTTTGGTCGTCAGCATCCTTGTGTTGTGGCTCATATTCCTGTAACTCCAGCTCCAGGGGATCTGATACCTCCTTAAGCACCAATACCCGTATGCACATACCCCCAAACAGACATACACACATACACATGATTAAAAATAATAAAAATACATCTTAAAATACCTTTAGAAAAAAGAGTGGTGCAGGAAGACCCTTCTATCTTAATATTCTGTGTTTTGCTGAGCCCAAGGCAGTTTCAAACACCAACATCTTAGTAAAAGTTGTTGCAAACTAAGGTGGATGCAAACCTCTATTTCATTACACAGACCACATGGCCAGCATCCTTCAGTTTTTATAGATATATTTTGAAAATACTTTCACTCTAAAACAATTTAAAGTTTATTATAACCAGTGATTCAACAACATAAACAGTATTTTTGATTTAATTAAAATGTGTAGATCACAGCCAGATATTTTTATTGATATATTTTCTAAAACAATATCAATTTGTCAGATAGATTAGGAAATTCATAAAGATATTGTGTCTGCTACATGTTTTTTTTTTATTGGATAGAATATGTTGTATTCTCTTTAGGAAACAGGATTCTTGTAGGATAATGACCAGGGATAGAATGACCCCATTCATGGGCTGGAGAGATGGCCTAGTGGTTAAGAGCACCAATCGCTCTTACATAGGACTCAGGTTCGATCCCCAGCACCCACATGGAGGAAGAGAACCATCTGAAACTCCAATTCCAGGAGAACTCCAGTTCCAGGGGAATCTGACACCCTCTTCTGACGTCCACGGCATCGCACGACGCAGGTGCACAGACCTACACGCAGACAGTACATTCATATACATACAGAAATAAATTAAAAAATTAAAAAGAAGTGTCCATTCATGGGGCTGCATAGATGACTCAACAGTTAAGAGCACTAGCTGCTCTTACAGACCTGGTTTGATTCCTGGTGCTCACATGACAGCCAACAACCATCCCTAACTGCAGTTCCAGGAAACCCAATGCCTTCTTCTGATCTCCGTGGGCATTGCACAACATGGTGGACTGGCATACATGCAGGCAATATACTCATACACATAAAATAAAAATAATAATTAAAATGTTAAAGAGAAATGTTCATTCATATGATAACCCTTTATCAAGGGTTCGTGGAAATCCACTGCCAGACACGCTAACTTCTGTGCACATAGATGGCACAAAACAGTTTTCTTATACTGTTAAGTGTTCCTGAGGAGGCTTTCCCACAACATATCTGTGCAAGTGGTGTTTTAGAAATTTCCCATTCTGTGCTAGTCTTATTTGAGAGTACAGAGAGCTTGAAACTCTTCTGAAAAAGGCCTGGGATACTGCCCGAATTCACAGAGCATTAGATTTGGAAATGTATCACAGCTACCTTTTGACTTCTGCAGCCATCTGAGCATGGGTGTACGACCCCAAGGAGAACCATTTAGGGCTGAAGGCAGGAACAGATGTAATCTTCTGACTTGAGCCTTGGTCTTCCTTTACTATTCTACTGAGAAAAAGTCATATGCTTATCTTCAAGGTTATGTGCTTAACTTTTCTAGCTTTGTAACGAATCATGAATGTCTCATAAAACTCATAACCCTTCAAATATTTTCAAAAGACTGAACATGTTTTGCCAAGAAATTTTTCATTATAAATAAACAAGATAGTTCATTAAGATATGAACTTAAACTAAATAAGGAGTGTAATCCAATATCTATTTTTCTTCAACACAATGGTGTAGCAATGAATAATTAGCTTACTTTTGAGAAACTGCTTCTAAGTTTGTAAATTGTGGTATGCATTTTTAGGCTGTTGAAAGCAATCTTCAGTTTCTTGGTGTTGTACATATGTTAAGTCCAGACCATCTTCAAGTTTGGATATTTTCCCTTTTATATTATTTCTATCCATTGTTATAATTTATTTTTCTCAGGACACAGCTCTTAGATGTAATCTGTAGATCAGAGGGCTAGTGGGTGGCTCTTGGGGAGGATCACTGTCAGAGGTGAAGAGACCACTCTGACTAGGCCTGGAAAACTTGATCTGTGATGCAACTGCTCCCTTAGCCAATCTTGAGAGGCATATGAGACATAGATGCCTTGCAATGTTGGTGATCTCCTGACAAGAGGTCCTGGCTGTCCTAGTCCTCCAGCCCTGTATGGTCACTCCAAGGGGCTGCCTTTGAGAAGGAAGCATGAATTTGGGTGGGGTGGGTTTCGTGAGTGGAATTCAATTCTTAGAGAAAGACCATGCTGCTGACATTTGCAACAACTGTAGTACTGAGAACCTTCCCACTCCTGACAACAACCAAAGAATCCAAGAAAAAAATAACTCAGAAACAATCAACACTCTGGTGAGCCACTGGAAGCAATAAAGCTGGAATAGGCTTGGAACCTGCCTGTTGCCCCATAACATAATCTTTAGAACAAGAGTGACAGAATTCACATTGAGAAGTGAGATTTGAGCAATGGGTGAATACTTATTTTACCTAAAATAGTTAATAAGGCTACTATGGCTTGAATCTTTAATGTTCCCCAAAGGCCCATGTATGAAGGAGTAGCCCCTACCCTGTGGTGCTGTTTGGAGGTAGTAGAACTTTTAGGAGAAGGGGCCCAGTGGAACAAAGCTGGGCCACTGGGGGCATGCCCTTGAAGGGAGTATCAGGACCCTGGCCCCTTCCTGTGTCTTTCTTTGCTTCCTGGCTTACATGAGCTGAATAGGTCTCCACCATGTGGTCTCACAGCAATGCTGTTTACTGTCACAGGCCCAAAGTGATCATGGACTGAAAAGAAAGCATGGATAAACATAAATACTCACTTCTTTTCGGTTGATTTGTCCTTGGTATTTGTTACACTTATGGAAGGCTGATTCATACAAAGTCTGAAGTTGGAAAGATGAGATTAATTTGGATGCAGCTCCCTTTTATGACTCACAATAAAGTAATCCAGAATTTGTTGCTGGGAAGGAAGTATGTAAATGGCACAAGCCAGTTACTTCCTCAGCCGTGATTGTCTGGCACTGTAGTTGGAAATCGGAACGAGGCAGCAGTTGCAGGATCTTTTGCTCCACTGAAACCAATTTCACTCAAGATAAGTTTTCAGGCAGGTATTTGGAAACTGGCCCAGTTTTCTACAGATACACAAATGCCTGGAATATGAGACTTAAAAACAATACCACAAATCAATCAAGGGTGGGGCAAGGAGGGTGTGTGGTGGGGGAAGGGTTACAGGTCTGTACGATCACAGGAGCGGGGGGGGGGGTGGGGTGGCATGGTCGTGAGAAGGGGAATGCGGCGTGTGAGGAGAGGAGAGAAAAAGGAGGGAATCACGGAGTGCCAGGTTGGGTTGTGGATAGACAGGGGTGGGGCGGTCGTGGCCACACATAGGACCAGCACTAACTGGAGGGTGGCAGTGCATAGGATCATCGAGAGGGTGGGGGGGATAGCTGACTATATATCTATATAGATCTATATATATATATATATATAATGCACATCAAAACCAGGTAGTATTTCCATCTCCTCAGACATTATCTATTTGTCTGTGTTGAGAAATTTCAAACTCTTCTGCTCATTTTGAAGGATATCATCAACTGTTGCAAATCATAGTTACTCTGCTGTATTTGTTATGCCATTTAGCAACCCCCCCATTTCTCCCTCAGGAGAAGGATCCAGTCTGGTTGTAAAATGAAAGGTGCATGTCAGTGAGAGAGAATGCCTCTTCCTGGTTCCATACAGCGACCCCTGTGCTGTGGGTGCTGTTCTCATAGGTTCAAATCTATGCTCTGTCTGGGTGGTTTGGCTTTGTGCGAATGGTGCTGCTGAGGTCAATTTTCCCTTTTCTGTAGTCTTGAGCAGGTCACTAACACGTGAAGAGAAAAAAAGAACTGTGTATTCTTCCTCCAAGACTGAGCAGGCACAGTGATCTAATTTATTGTCCAGAAACCCCTATTCCATTGGGATGAAGCCACACTCATGGTGAACTGCACCTTTCATTACTGATTTCTTCCCTTCCATATGTGCCCACAGGTTTCACCTGAGAGTACTGCATTCATAAATGGCTTAGCCAAACACCTCATTATTCTCTGAGATGTACCAGTTGACCATCCTTTATTCCACAAGTGTGTGGGGTCAAAAGTGTTTCAGATTTTGAAATATTTACATATACATGTTATAATAACTTGAGGATATAATTTGTATAACAATGAAATTAATTTATATTCCAATATACCTTATACACAAAGACCACAGATAATTTTATACAATATATTTAATATACCTGCGTTGTGGATGTGATCTATCCCCTGATATCACGTGTGGCATTGTCTACTTGTGGCCTCTTGCTGATACTTTAAAAAGTATGAAATTTGCTGTGTTTTGAATTTTCATATTAGGGTTTTATCCTAGCTTCCTTTCCAGTTGCTGTGACATAATATCTTGATACAAAGCAACTTTGGGTGAAATAGTTCATTTTAACTAACAATTCCAGGTTATAAACCATTATTGCAAGAAATTCAAGGCAGCAGAATATGAAGTAGCTTGTCACATCCATGGTCAAGGAGAGTGAGAGCGAGAGAGAATGAATGCATGCTTAGCATTCAGGTCATTTTCTCTTCACTCCTATGCAGTCTAGGACCCAAGACAATCTGATATGCTGGCATTATAAACATGAATTTTTACAAATCATTGTGTAATTGAATAGGAGGTCTGAATCCCAAGAAATAAGATGCATTGCTACCACTGAACAAGATATTTGACACCTGGGACAACAGGGTACTCAATGCAGTCTGTCATTTCTCATCGTCAATCCAATTTTTGATGAATTAACCTGGGAATACAATAACCATGGCATAGCCATAAGACTGAGCATAAAACTGAGATGCATGCCGATCTGTTGGTATTGCCAAGACACTCTAATCCTCAAACGTAGCAGCATAAAAGACCCTCTGGTGCTCGTGGATCCCACTGGGGGAGGAATTTAGATAGGAATGTCTTGGCTCATCTATTCCTAGTGTCTGACCTCATCTTATCTGGAAGGCTCAGGACCTAAGACTGCAGAGGCCTCTGGCACTGGGTATGTGGTGGTGGTGGCAGTGCCTATGGTGTTGCTGGTTGTCACTGCAGTGTTGTTGAGGGCTGTTGCTGGGCATGCACAAGTCTCTTCATGTGGCTTGTTTTTTCTTGCAGCATGGTAGCCTCAGCATAGTCAGATCCTGACATTTTGGTTCAAGACTCCAGAGGCAAATATTCACCTGAGAAGGCTTTTGCCTTTGGGATCTAGTTTTTTTTTTTTTTTTTTTTTTTTGATTACTAAAACTTTATGCAGATAAAATGCAGACCAAAATAGGTATTATATTATGATGTCTCTGCTTAATTTTCATTTTCAATTTTTTATTGATGTTTGTGTAGTTCAGACATCATTTTTTCTTTCTTCTGTTTCAGGGCAATACTTCCCCTTCCCTTCTCCCTACCCCACTGGGCCCTACCAAGATCATGCATTCTGCCATAACTGTCTGCATCTTTCTCCGTCTTTTATCTCAGGAAAATTCACATTTTTTCCTCCATTAATTTTATATTACTATAACATATGAATACATAATCTCCACCCACCCATATACAGTATATTACAGAGTCTGGAAAATAATTGGTGGGTGATTCTAGAGCCATTGAGATTCACATTATACCAATGTTAGTTGCTCAGATAAACAGCAATATAACAATAATGTTATTTAGCTTGACTTTCAACTGGGGAATTGGTGATAGCATCCACAAAAGAGGGAACCATTCTCGTTTGATTTTCTGGGACTGTGGTACCTCACTCAGCATTTATGTTTTGAGCTCCATTATTTACCTGCAAAGATTCATTAATGCCCATCTTTTTTTTAATTTGTATGTTTTTGTGTATATGTGTATGAATGCACTATCTGCATGTAGTTTTGTACACCCGTGTAGTGCCATGCCCACAGAGATAGAAGAGGTTATCCGATTCCCCTGGAACTGGAGTCAAAAGATGGTTATCACGCTGCCCTGTGGGTGCTGGGATCGAACCCGGCGTCCTCTGCAAAGAGCAGTCGGTTGCTCTTAACCGCTAGCGCATCTCTCCAGCCCCAAAATTGGCCATCTTTATCACTGAATGGTACTCCATTTTTGTAGATGTACCACATTTTTGTCATCACTCATCAGTTGAGGGTCACTGAGGTTGGTTCCAGCTCTTTGCTATTGTGAGAGAGCTGCAATAAAATATGGATGTGCATATATATTGTTTTTTGTTTTAGGATTGCGTCTTTTGGGATATACCAGGAGTGGTATGACTGGGTCAAGTGGTAGCTCATTTTGAGTCTCTTAAGTCTTAGCCACATCTTTCCATAGTGGTTGTATAAGTTTACATTGCCACCAGCAGGGATGAGTTTTCCTCTTTCCACACAACCTATCCAGCACTGGGTCCTTTGGTTCTTGATTTCAGCCAGTTGGATGGGAGTGAGATGATATCTTAGAGTGGTTTTAATGTTCATTTCCTTAATTTTACTGATTGTTGAACACCCTTTTTATTTATTTTTAAATAATAGGTAATAAGTAATGAATACCAAGTATCCGTCATGTTAAACCAATTTGCAAGTGTCTATCGCCAAAATACTTTACAGCCTAGACACCCCCCCCATTGTCCAGCGCAGGGCGCTTATATGTCCTATCATGTCTGATCAAATAAGAGTCCCAGTTATATTCTTAGTTTTTGTTCACCCCCAATCACGCCCCCATTACCTTTATACCCATGCCCCCTCTTCTACAGGTTGTTCCCTAGGCTTTAGAAAAGGGACACAAGTGGGCAAGAAGCAAAACAGTCTACTTTCTCTGGAGATGTCATTTTGGACTCTGATCGGTTCAGGCTGTTTCCTTTCATGGGTTGGCAGTTTATCCAGGTATAACTTTTTACTCCTACTGATGAAGCACAAGCAATTAGATATACAGGCATTTAAACAGTACTAATTATTATGGTAGGTTACATTGGTATAGACACAGATGTGTGGATGGTATGCTAATCCATGGACTATAACTTTTCTGTAAAAGCTGACAAGGTCTTACTGTGGCTTATAACATCTCCTAACCACTAGAAGACTTAAGCTTGTGGCATCAGCTGTGAATTATCCCTCCAAGGGGAAGGCTAATAGCCAATTAGATTTTGGATATACAGACATTTGGCTGCCACTGCTGCACAGTATTTCCAGGCAGATGAGGTGTAGCTGATGCTGAAGGAGGAGTCTTGCTTGACTCAAGGAGACCAATATTTGCTTTATTGATTTAGTGGCCTTTGGTAATACTCTCTGGCATTCCAGAGGCCAAGTGTGGTCTCAATATATCTTATCCATGCTGACACTAGGTCTTTGATAGCAGAGCCTTACCGCCTCTCTTCTTGCAGGTATCCCAATTTTCTGGCAAAAAGCCTTTATCTTTTTGGGTGCTTGGATCCCCTACCCAACATCTCCTTGGCAGAATAATCCATTTCTGATAACAGAGCTCTCCTGTATTAATATATTTTTCTTAATTACCCAGCTTATATAGACTTTAGTATTATATTTGGCTCTGAATAGAGAATTATCCTTTCACAGTTCCTATGACTATCAGTCAATTAAAGAAGGCAACTATATCATTTTTATAAGAGATTACCTCTATAACAGTTGGTTATAATTTACAGTTAGGGAATGACTTCATTACCATCATGTTTTTCTTTGTTCTATGAAAATGAAGTAAGGAAGTCTCTCATATTACAACTTTGTGGCACCTGAAAGGTAAAGTTCATTAGGACACATTATAAATAGTTGTTACAATTAGGATCCACAGAGATGTTTAATGCCTGTAGCAGTCTGAGGCTTTTCTTCCTTTTAATGTTTAGCTGGGCCAATGTTGAACACTTTTTAAGATGTTTCTCAGCCATCTTTAATTCCTCACTGGTGAAGTCTCTGTTCAGCCCTTTACTCCATCTTTTAAGTAGGTCATTTGTTTTTTTACTTCTTTGTTTTTTGAGTAGTTTATATATTCTTGATATTAATGCTCTGTCAGATGTATCACTAATAGTGGGAGACTTCAACACTCCACTGAGCCCCTTGTATAGATCAACAGGACAAAACATAAACAGAAAGACATCAGAATGGAACAATAAAATACACCAAATGGAGCTCATAGACATCTACAGAATATTCCACCCGAATACCAGAGAATATACTTTCTACTCAGCACCTCACAGAACATTCTCCAAAATTGACCACACTGGGGCACAAATGGAATCTCAACAAATACAAAATGATGGAAATTATTCCATGCGTTCTATCAGACCACAGTGCAATAAAGCTCAATATGAACACTAGAATAAGTCCAACTCGCTATAAGAACACATGGAGACTAAACAACACAATCCTGAATAACGAATGGGTCAGGGAAGAAAAATGAGTGAAAAAAAGGATTCATGGAACTGAACTAAAAAGACAATACAGCACAACAAAACCTGTGGGATACTTTTAAAAGCAGACTTGAGGGGGAAATTTATAGCCCCAAGTGCCCACATCAAAAAACCAGAAAGGGAACAAATAAACGATCTATCACTGCAGCTAAAAACACTTGAGAGAGAAAAACATATGAACCCTAAACCTAACAGACAGGAAGAAATAACAAAAATCAGAGCAGAAATCAATGATATAGGAACAAAGAAAACAATACATAAAATCAACGAATCCAAAAGCTGGTTCTTTAAAAAAAAATTAACAAAATAGACAGACCAGGTTAACAAAAAAAAAGAGAGAACAACTCCAAATCAACAGTATTCATGACGAAAGGGGAAACATAACAACAGACAAAGAAAAGATCCAGACAATAATATGGGAATACTTCAAAAATCTATACTGCACTAAATTTGAATACCTAAGAGAAATGGATGAATACCTGAAATACTGGGAACCAACAAAGCTTAACCAAGAAGAGATTGACAGTTTAAACAGACCCATAATAGTTGAGGAAATTGAAGATGTAATTAAGAACCTCCCAACTAAAAAGAGCCCAGGTCCAGATGGTTTCATAGCAGAATTCTATAAAACGTTTAAAGAGGTCCTACAACCACTGTTACTCAAACTGTTTAGAAGGATATAAAGAGAGGGAATTCTACCAATCTCTGCTTACTTTTCAAGATAAATTTTAATTAATTTGTTCTACTTGGTATGAAATTTCTATCCTTATTTTTTATTGTTATTAAACTTTTTCCATAGGTCATACATCATTTCTCTATCAAATCTAGAGTCGCTTCCCTTTCCATGCCCCCACCCCACCTGAGTCCCTGCACTCTGCCATACATGTCCTGCATCTTTTTCTGAGTCTTTCCAATGTTTTTTTCAGTTCTTTTGTTGTTGTTCTCTCAAGTGTATTACTACAGTATCTATACATATATACACATAGTTAAATGTATACATAAATATATATACATAAATACATACAAACACATATCACTTGAATTGGAGGATTTTTTTCCTAAAAGATGTCATGTTTTCCTTAAGGAAGTGCTCAAAGGTTTGTTTGGCAATCCCAAACAACCATCAATCCTGCACTTTTGCTCCACATTGGGGTCTTTCCCTCCCTTGGTTCCCCCAAATGAAGTCCAGTAAGTACACATCCTGTCTTGATCCCCCTGTACTGGCCTCCATGATACAGCCCATGTAATGCTGTGAGATAACATTAATATTATTACAGTGTTCTCTTGCTTCCAAGCGTCATCAGCCCCACAAGACTCAAGAAGAAGTTTTGATCTTATTTTCCATGAGGAAGTAAGTAGCTGGGGTTCAGAAGAGCCCATTTTTCTGAGCATATTTAGAAAACACAGGTGCACAAACCTACATGCAGACAGTACATTCATACTCATATTAAATAAATAAATAAATAATTTAAAAAAGAAAACATCATTTGCAACTTCTAAATGATACATGAATTATTGCAAAACCATGAGGCATCTAAGCAGTTTGCTTTCTTTTAATTTTTTATGTGTATATAGGAATATATGTATGTGCACCACACACATGCAGGTGATCGAAGAGGCCAGAAGAGGGTTTCAGATCTCCTGGAACAGGAGTTATAGGTGCTTGAGGGCCAACCAATATGGATGTGAGAACCAAACCTGGGTCCTCTGCAAGAGTATTAAGTGTTCTTAATCGCTGAGTCAACTCTCCAGCCTCAATATTTCTTTCTATACATCTTTTTCATTCTTCTCTTTTCCAATTTTCAGTCTATTGTGGGGTAGGAGTTGGATGAAGTATGTTAGTTCAAAGTCTTTAGTACTATGCCTTTAAAATGGGAACAATTCGTCATGCCTTTTTCTTTTTTAGAGAATTAATAACATAATCTAGTCAATGGAGATGAGCACGCACAAAACTGAATGAAATAGCTCCAAATTGCCAAGAATGTTCATCTTACTTTTCAAACATGGACACAGGCTGTCCATGGCTTAGTTAGATGTGCTGCAGCCAGGGTAGTGGAGCTGCATGTAAACTCAGGGGTGGTCTTCGGACCACGTGACGCTGGGAGAGAGTCTTCCGGATTTCTTCTAACAGTTTCCTTCCCTCAACTCATTTTAAAACTAATGTCAGACTCAATTTAATTCCCCCATTAAAAGAGTGCACCCTCTTAGAATTCCTCAAGTGCCTTTTGCAATTAGCAAAGCCCATGTAAATAAATAATGAAATTCATCAGACTTACAATAAAGACAGCAATGTTGCTTTAGCTAAGTACTTTGAGTATGCATTTATTTTTCTTCCGTATACCATTTTCATTTGAACCAAGAGTGGGACAGATTTTGAGGTTGGCAAACTTGCTTAATTTTTCTTTGAACAACTACTTTTAATGTCCATTTGTAGCATGGTGTGTAGGCACATATGTGAGTACAAATTCTTGGCCCCCATGGGCCGTGGGTCTTTGGCCTCATCTATGTGGGCATTGTTCATTATTTTCTGCACTCACTTAAAACTTTATTCCAATGTATTTTTAAGTAGGCTGTAAATTGACATCACAGACTTTATTGTTGATAATCATGGTAGAATATAAACTCTATGTGGAGAGGAAATTTTATTTTATTTATTGCTGTGTCACCAGCGACTAAATAAGTCCTTGCATATATTGGAAACACTGAATATTTGCTTAATGTGTGGTGCGTGTACAGTTAAACATGGTAAACTTTCAAAGATGATTTGCACTTTGGTGCTCAGTGCTTAAAAGCTTAATAGAATGACAGAGTAGACTACTAACCATAAAACTTATTAGAGACATTTTTGGTGTTAGTGTCCCTTAAATAATAGGAAATTACCCTTGTCCCTTAATCTCTGCCTTTGCACATGCCAGTCTCCCTCTTTCCTATCCCGGCAAGACCACTAGGGGAAGGTGGAACTCAGAATCTTGTGGTTTACGAAGGATGAGGACTAGAGAACCACCTTCATAGTAACTTGTATGACTAGATAGTCCTGGGTTTCTCTTGTTATGGATTTTGCCATCAAAAGTGACCTAGATATTTTAAAAATATTTTTATGTATTATTATTTTTATTTCATGTGTGAGTGTATGGCCTCCATGTATGTAAGTGCACCTGTGTCATGCAATGCTCCTGAAGGACAGAGGGGGACATTGGAGTCCTTTGGAACTGGAGTTACAGATGGTTATTAGCTGCTCATAACTGAACCTGGGTCCTCTGTAAGAGCAGTCAGAACTCTAGTTTACAAAACCATCTCTCCATCCCCAAGAATGACCTAGTTTTTATTAAATATATTTTATTGAATATTTTTATATTTCATACACAACTTCTTAGTCCTTTTTATACCCCTTCCCCATCAGCACCGCTTATAGTCCCCCTACTGGATTTTATGCCTTCTGTCACTTATTTAAGGCCTATTGAATCAAGTTAGTATCCCCCCGCCCGATGTCTCTCAGTGCAAATTAATCCGCTTGGGTCTAGTGAGCCTATCTAGAGTCACTCCCTTAGAGAAGATCAGTTCTTCCTCACTCAGTAGTAATCAGCTGCTAAATAGTTCTTTGGCTAAGATTGGGGCAGACAAAAAAAAAAAACCTAGCATAGAATTGTGACCTAGTTTTTATTCCCACTCGATCCCTTCATCTTTCTTCCTTCTTCTGGTGGAGACAGGTTCCAAACAGCAATGTAATGACACGTTTTCATATGATGTGATAAGGCTTTTGATACATGAAGCTGACCAGAATGTAGGAAATAAAATTCTTTGCAGAACTGGGGAAAGAAGAATTCTGTTCATTTTAATCCAGACTTAAATGTGTTCTGAGATATCCTGAGAAGCCTACTGGGAGGTGAAGCCCTTCCTTGTGTATTGAGCACTGAGCTGGTAGCTGTGTCAAACTCCAGATATTTGCTCACAGTGATTCTGGACAAGGACGGGCACAACCACAGCTTGTGGGGTGAGGCATGTCTGAATTCCTAGCATTTACTTCTAGATCATAAAAATAAGAAGCCAGAAGGTGATATGCAGAATTTATGACACTCTTAATAAAATTATCAAAAACCTCACTGCTTGTTTTAGCATTTATTGTGTTGTTTCCATTTACATTGTCAAATTAAATTAAGCTTTGTGCTTATTTGCATCTAGAGCACCAGTTTTCAATATTTAATTTATTTCATGATCTTACAGAGATATGATACTAATGAACATATTAAATCTCAAAGAAATATTTAGTAAGAAACATTCTTCTTTGCTAACTTGAAACATCCAAATCTTTAAAAAGATTTATTTCTATTTATGTGTATATGTGTGTCTGTGCAAATGTATACTACAAGTTTTCAGATGCTCACAGAGGCCAGCAGGAGTTGGATTTCCTGGGGTTGGAGTTACAGGAAGTTTCAAGCAGCCTGATATTGATGCTGGTTCTCTGAAAACCAGGACATGCTCTTAACTGCTGAGCCATCTCTCCAGCCCCCAATGTCCAAATCTTACATGACTAGAAGAATGCCCGACATTTTTTTTCTCCCCATTAATTCATTAAAATTTAGGTGAACTAATTACCCAGGACATTCTTGAAGAAACTTTGTTCTAGGCAAACCAGTTGTCTATTCTGCTTTTCATTTATTTCGTGCTGGGGAATAAGACCCAGAACTCCACACATGCTAAGCACATGCTCTACCACTGAGCTACATCCCAAGTCTGGAATATTTTAAAAGGTTCAGAATTTTTGATTTTGTGGTTAGCACATTTATAAGGAAGTGTTTGTCTTCCTAAGGCCATGGCTGCTTTTGCTATGCTGTTGTTATCATTTACTGAATCTCTATCATGTAGATGAATTAGATAATCTCTACTATTAGATGAATGCCCCATTGGGCCAGGTCATTACATATATTCATTCTTGTATCTTCATATTCCAATCCCAAGCATGAGGCCACTAACTCATCAATGAGGAAATTGGGGTTCAAGGAGGCCAAATAATTTCGCTCAAGTCAAAGTGAATGAAAAGCTGACTGCTTGCCACATCTTTGACTATACAATATTGCTTTTTAAATAATGTACTTTCCTAACCCCAGATGGCTAACCAGTGGATATAATAGTCCTTCTCTCTGCAGACGACGAGTGGTGTTTTCTTCTCATTGTCCCCTAATGTACTTCCTTGCTGAGTTCTGCTTGCATGTGCAGTGATGATGTGAACAAGAAGGTAACGGTGTGGGTGTGATGGATTATGCATAAGATCTTTAAATAATGGATTACAAATAGGGCACTAAAAGGTTGTGTGCTCAGTTGCTGATGTAAGCATGAGAAGGAGGATGGTGTTGGATAAGGAAAGGAGAGGAGCTAACAAATGGCTCTGTTCGTGAACTTGCTGAACAGCAAATCTGAGAAAGCTGCTTCACTAGTTTCTTGACCGTCTTTCCTGGTCCCTCGACTTCAGCCTTGCCTACTTTCCCTACCTTCTGATATCCCATTATTAACATTCCTGCTGTTAGTTAAGTTCCTTCTGACACCACACTTAAGCCATGTATTAATTTATGGATGTCTTTAGGGCCCTGTGTCAGCTTTCTTGGTGTCAGCATATTGGAAGACCAAATGCAAGCAGGAAACACTTATTTGCATCAAAGGAATTTGTCATATGTTTTAGGAAGAAAAGTTATTACACTCTTTTTAAGAACGGTATATAATGTTAGTCATTTTATACAAAGAAAATTATGCTGAAATGGGTTCAGCTGGATGATATTTAACACAAACTTCTAGTTAAAAATCCTGTGATTCTGTTCCGCTTGTTCGCCATGATCCTGCTCTGGGACTGTGCCAGTTGGAAATGCCTGAGAGCTCCTGAGCAGCCTGACCAGTGGACCTCTCATCACTCATCAAAGAAGCTTCTTTTTACAACAGATGGACACTCTTACAAAGTCCCACAACTGGTCCAATGAAGAGAAGTGTCTGTGAGGTGCCCAGCCTTAAGTTACATATCTGCAGTGCTGTTTTTACATCTAAGGCTCCAGGAACATAGTAGAATGGGGCAGAAAGAATATGAATGCATCTCTCATCTCGACCAGTGAAGCTTCCTTGTGCGACAGGGGGTGATCAACCCAGAAAGCCACAACTGGCCAAAGCACAGAGAATAAGAGACTGCAGAGCACTTACCATGAATAGGACAATCAAGTCTCTGCCACCTGAGGCTCCGGGACCATTGCAGAGGGGATGAAAAGATTATAAGGGCCAGGGGTGGTGGATGACCACAGAAGCAGAATTTTCTAGACAGTTAGGAAGTTATTCATGTGAACTCACAGCAATGGTGATAGAATGAAAGAGACTCACTCAAGCTTAAGCCAGACAAAATCCGGCATGGAAATGGGGAACTGGTTAAGAAGCCCCAACCATAGCTGAGGAACTATTGGCAAATGATAACTGCTGGGAAAGGGAGAGTTGAGAGTTGGTTTCTTTAAGGGTGTGATGCTAAATAGTTTAACCAAGCTCTAGTGAATGGACCCACACTGAAGGCCATTTGCAAATACAAATTTGACCCAATAGACCTTAATATGTGTGACAGAACCCATGAAATCCAGTGGAGGGGAGTATCAGATGGGTGCAGATAGGGAGGAGGTCTAAGTATGATCAAAATAGCTTGTATGAAAATCGCAAAAGATTCAAAGAGGAATGGCCAGGACTTGATGTCATCAAAGAAGCAATAATAGTGAATTGAGTCCAAAATAATGAATTTTGTTTCCAAGGAATGCATGATTTGTGAATAAATTATTTTCATTTATTTTTTAAAAATTCTGTGACTTTTATGATGTTTGTGATACATGTAACTGGTGATATAGTCACATGAACCCAGAGATTTTCTTCTCCTCATGGGTGTTTCTGAGAATTGTAATTGTAAAGGCTCCTTGCCTCTAAACTGGGATACCTGCAAGAAGAGAGGCAATAAGGCCATGCTGTCAAAGACCTGACGTTAACATGGGAAAGATGTATTGAGACCACACATGCAAGTGTACAGATGGTCTCTGGAATACCAGAGAGTGTTACCAAAGACCACTAAACCAGTAAAGCAAATATGGGTCTCCTTGAGTCAAGCAAGACTCCTCCATCAGCACCAGCTACACCTCACCTGCCTGGAAATACTGTGCAGCAGAGGCAGCCATATGCCTGTAAATCCCAAATCTAATTGACTATTAGCTCTCTCCTTGGAGCAATAACCCACAGCTGATGCCACAAGCTTACATCCTCTAATGGTTAGGAGATGTTATAAGTCACAGTAAGACCCTGTCATATTTAACAGAAAAAAATGTAATTCATGGATTAACATACCATTCAAACATCTGTGTCTATATCAAAGTAACCTACAATAACAATTAGTACTGTTTAAATACCTATATATCTAATTGCTTGTGCTTCATTAGTAGGATCGAAAGGTTAAGCCTGGACAAACTGTCAGCCCATGAAAGGAAACAGCCAGAATTGAGCGGAGTCCAAGACAACAGCTCCAGAGAAAGTAGACTGTTTTGCTTCTCATAAACCTGTGCCCCTTTTCTAAGCCTAAGGAACAATCTGCGGAAGAGGGGGTGTGGTAGAATGTAAGGGCTGCGATTGGGGTGAATGGTGAAACTACAGCAATATAGTCTGGACACTCATTTGATCAACTTGATTGAACATACAGCCCCCCCCCCAGGGGTTGGGACCCATGGGCTGTGTGGGTTTGGGCACAACTGCCTGCAAATTGGTTTTACATGAAGGATGCTTATACTCATAAATTATCACTTAATGTTAAAAAATGAAAAAAATAAAAAAAAACAGAGCAAGATGCAGACCCCGTTTTGCAGAATGATGATCTGGGATGGGGTGGGGTGGGGTGGGGGGAAAGGAAAGGGAAAATTTGCCTGAAACTGGAATTGAATTGAAAATGATGTATGAACTACACAAAGCATCAATTAAAAAAAAATAAAAAAGAGAATTGCAATTGTAGTTATTGTATAGATGTATGGCTGAGATTCAAAGAGGAGGTTATACCCAACTGGTCAATTTAGAGACTAACAGAATGTGTTCATGGTCATCTTTAAATTATTCACACAGTTACTGAAGTTAAAAGAGGAAAAGTAACCTTAAAATGCATCATTAGGGAATCTGAGCTATGCTGAGCTTTGAACACAACACTCCACCTTTGTTAATATTTTCATTGGTCTCATACATCAACTTCACTCTGGTAGTATTTCAGTTTTCTATTTTGACTTGCTCTGATATTTCTTAAGAAACACATACTTTCAGTTGCTTTTCTTTAACCCACATGCTTATTATGCATGATTTCAAGAAATGAACCACTCAGACAGAGATGGTTTGTCAGTCATTCTCTCAAGGCTATAAAAATGGTGCTCCACAAAAGTCCAGTTGGGCCTGTAACTGGCCCAGTCTGAGAGTTGTGCATACTTTTACTCACAAAGGCTGCTATGTATTTGGCAGCAAAAATGTTTTGTGGGAATTTTTTGTTTGTGTTATAGAATGTGAAAATATGTGTTGTCAAGAGCCAACCCTACCTGAGGAACTAGTGGTAACTGATGGCGACTGAGAGGGAGAGAATTGGTCTTATTACGAGGGAGTCTTTTGTAAGGTGACTCTGTAGCCACACCCACCACACCACACGCATCTATATATATACTAATCATTCATATATATTATCATATTTAACGAGAGAGGAAAATACATGAAATTGGGTGGGAATAATAGTAGGGGTATATGGGGGAGGAGAGGGCTCTAAATTTGCCAAAAAATACATATTGTGTGAAATTTGCAAAATTCAATAAACCTATTTTCTTGTGGTCTTTTTGCGGCAAGGTCTCCCTGTAGCTCCACTGTTCTCGACTGTCTATATTGCCAGGTTGGACTTGATCTCAGAGAGATGCATCTGCCTCTGCCAGAGGGCTAGGATTAAAGGCATGCACCACCACACCTGGTTCAATAAAAATATTTTTAAAAGGGTCAAAGTTTAACACAATTAAACATTTTTACTTCTATTTGAAAACACTCTGAAATGAAACTTAAAAAAAAAACACTTGGAGTGTTTGATGGTGAATGAAATATAACCTGTATAGCTTCAAGCTATTGCCCTGACCTTTGCTAAGTGCAGAATGGCTAATAATATGTTAATAGTATCATAAGAACTAACAAAGTAAAATCATTTCAGATATTATTTAAAATATATAAAATATCATAGAATTGTTATATAAGCTACAGTAAAATATTAAAATGAAATAGAAACTGAAGAGGCCTTGAGGACTCTCCAGGTATCTGTGCTCCACTCGTTTAGAGTTTATGTTCTAGGGGCTGCTGAAGGAGTTAAATTGCTTAAAGCAAATAGCACATCTAGTATAATCACAAGACATAAGGAGTTTTCGCTTATGGGTGTTAATTTTCCCAAAGTTGGTGCAGCACCAAATAGGCCTCAAGTTTTAAAAAGTGTCTGGATCTGTCTAGGGAACTTGGAAATTGAATTTTCTTTGGGATAGCGTGGATATAAATTAAGATGGAAGACAGCATGATGGTGCACACCTTTAATCCTAGGACTCAGGAGGCAGGGGCAGGCATATCTCTGGGAGATCAAGACCAGTCTGGGGCTTCAGGGAGCATCTTCAATGTTAAGATGCAAGGGAAGAGGCTAGGAATGTAGCTCAGCGGTAGAACCCTTGCTTAGCATATGTCGAGCTCTGGGTTCCATCCATGCTACTGACAGTAAAAAAGAAAGGAAAAGAAAAATAAAGGAATAATGTTATTTTATTTGTGCTCAGAGTCTTTAAGTCTCCAGTTCATTTTGTTCTGGTAGTTAGCACTGTCAGGCCAGAGCACATGCTTTGTTGGCCACTGCAGCACAGGGGGCTTAATGCTAGCTGGTTCTGCTTTGACTGCCTGGTTTGGCAGCTCATCTGAGGGATTGTTGGAACCTAAAAAAAACCAGCTACATGTGCTCAAGAAATTGATTTGTGATACACAGAGAATGTGCACTTCAGGAGGGGTGTCATTAGTTTTTCTTCTGGGAAGATGAAAGACGAGCTAATATCTATGGGGGACACTGGGATGTTGATTTCATTGAGACATTTGGGAGAAGAGTGACTTACATTGAGCAATGCTATATCTAGAATGGCAACTCCTCAGATGAATAGATTAAATTCAATAAATTTAAGGGGTGGATTATTTTAAAGACACATTTGGATCATTTGTAGAAGGCTTGGGCTCTGCTGTGTGCTGTGTGTGCATAGTTTGCTATGAATCCTGCTATTTCTCTTGGCAACTTTTGCAGAAACACAGAGTTTTTCTTTGTACTGCACACATCTCACATTTACTAAATCTGTGTGTTCATCAAGAAGAGCCAGCAACCAGTTAGGTGTGCTTGCCACTTTCCTCCTGGCCGACCAGGAGTTTTTCTTTTTCTAAGGAATCTGGTGGTGGTCGTGGTGGACTTGTAAATCATTTGATCATGAGATTTCTGATTTTAATTAACATTCCTTTGTCCTACCTGTCATTGACTTGACTTTGGGCTCAGGGCACTGGCAGATCACCTATAGAAGGAAAAGGCTTTGGGTACATGCTGAAATATTAAATATTATACAATATGTCCTAAATACAGTAACACAAACAGCCAAGAAATTTGAATTTATGTGACCCTCAGCTTTCTGCTCCAGCCCCGGCCACCATGCTTCCTGCCACAATGGACTCTGATTCCCTTGCTCATGGTGGTTTATCACAGCAACAGGAAAGTGACTAATACATAGTTCCATCAGCAGTTACCACAGAATAAAATGAGTGCATGAAACCATGATTTAGATGCCATTTCCAAACATGGTTTGGAATGTTTCACTATGAACTATTGATGCATTCAGTGGATCCACTCTAAGAATCACATGCCACACACTTTCTAAGATAGCTTTGGCTAAGATGGCTTTAAGAGAATGATCTAACTTGCAGTTTCCCCTCAGTGCCTGGTTCTGTATGTAGTTTTTCTGATGTGGAACATAAGCTAGCTTTGGGGTCTATCACACTAAGGGTTCTGGGGACTTTCAGTGAGGCTTCTCTGTGGTGTCTCCTAGTACTGATGTCTTGAACTGGTTACACCAATGTCACCCACAAGGTTCATGATAGCGAGAAGGACCCAGAAGACCAAATGATAAGTGCTTAGGTGCCCTGCACTCACAGGTTAGTGTGGCAATTGTAACAGTGTATCCAACACTTCCTATTTGTTCCTTTATGGATAATCAAGAGTAAACGTTTCCAAAATTATATACTTGATTTTTCAGTTCTATACTTTCTGGAAAACATGGAAGAATATTTATTTATTTTAAGAGTATTTTTAACTCAAATCTTCAAAGCCAAAGTGACCTTTACGACAAAATAAACCACTCTTTCAACAAGTTCATTAATTAATTTATTTAATAAGTTGCTATTCTGAACATTTGCAAATTTTCAGAATGCTCCTATAGTACTTGATTGAGACAAGGTAGCATAAAGATGCAAATAGGTTATTTTTTGAATATATAGGTCATTATAATCATGATTTGGAAATGATTGCTCTGTTGCTTCATGTTGGAGTGAGTGGGTTTTAAGAGACAAAAAGTGGGAGTAAAAGACGATTCGTTGGGCAGTTACTTTTTCCTTTCTTTTCTAAGGTCCTTGCTTCCGGGCTGTGCCTTTCCGTTGTCTTGGTCATTTAATCGTCCCGTTTCAGTTACTTTCCTTTCCTTTCTACTTCCTTCCCTTTCACCTTCATTTCCCTTCTCCTTCCTCCTCCTCCTCCCTTCCCCTCCTCCTCTTCTCTCTCTCTCTCCTTAGCTCTCGCTCATATCCTCTCTCTCTCTCTTCTCTCTCTTGATACGAATACCTGAGAATTTCTGACCCAGTAAATATGTATAACATTAACTTAATAAAAACAGAAAGGTAGGGGACTGGAGAGATGGCTCATCAGTTAAGAGCACTGGCTGCTCTTGTAGAGGATCTGGATTCGATTCTCAGCACCCACATGGCATCTAACAGCCGTCTGTAACTCCACTTCCCGGGGGAATCCAAGCCCTTTTTTGACCTCCACGGGCATTGCACCAACATGTGCACTTACAACATGAGAGTACATATACGACATAAGTAAATATAAATAAATAACAAAAAAACTACAAAAGTAGAAAAGGGTAAAATTTTCCAATCATGCTGCGGAACTTTTAATATTTTATTTTTTAACATTTTAAATTTTATATTATTAAAAAAAAAAAAACACTCACACACACACACACCGCACACACACACACACAGGCACACATCACTCAACATAAGTAGACACCAACACAGTGCTACAGTCATCACACACTCACGTGCACACACACAACACAGCCACTACACACCACATCACACACACACACAAACCACAGACACACACACCAGATATGACATGTGGTATCAGTGTCTATCATCTATCTATCTATCTATCTATCTATCTATCTATCTATCTATCTATCATCTGCTATGGAGTTTTCTATCTATCTAGTGCTCTATCTAATCTATCTAGGGGCTCCAAGCCTTTAATTGACCCAAATGTGAGTCAGTTAACATGAAATTTTCCAGAAATTTTTTTTCTCCAGTAATTAAAAAAATATTTTATTTATCATGAAATAATCTGAGCATGACAGTCTGTTTGGGAACAGAGTTTGTGTGAGAGATGATAAAGAACATATTTTTCAGAGGATACAAAACGAGTTTGCAGTGGAGCTCTTTATGTTTTCCCATGTTGCTAAAAACTTCAGAACCATTTTGTTTCGTTGTGTTTGCTTATTATGAATAATGTTTGTTTTGTAAGCTTTCTAATTGGTACCCTCCACAAGAGAGGTACTTAACATTGGTCATTCAGTAAAATAATCCTACTGAAGATCTGTGAATCAGGATATATATTATATATTATATAATAGTATCTAATATATAGAGAGACACAACCACATCTATACACAAAATTTTACATTTAGGTTCCACAAATAAGAGAAATGGCATTTTTGTCTTAATTCAAATCTTTATAGCTTCACTCATTTTCTTGAAAAATCATTATTTATTTATTCTTTATGGCTGCATACATTTCCATTGTCTATACATATCACACATTCTTTTTCCATTCATCTCATCCATTTACTCGCAATTGTGAACAGTATAGTAATATATATATTCCATGGCATGCTTATATTGAGTTCTTTGGGTATATACCAAGGGCGATGTAATTTCAGCATATAATACTGCTGTATTTGTTTCTTTTTAGGAATCTTTGAACCTATTTCTATATTGGCGCATTTACATTCCCAGAAGAAGTGAATATTTGAACCCTGGGAGGCAGAAGCTTGTTATAGGTGTCAGGGATAAGAATTCTGTAGGCTCTTGTTCTGAACACATTGTCAAGTTGTGGGTTTTTGTGTTAATTACCATCTGTTTTGTAAGGAAACTTTTCTCTGGTGAGATCTGTAAGATGCATTAATTTATGTACATAACAATAGGTCATTAAGAGTCAGGTTAATATGATATATAATTATTTAGTAGAAAACTAGTGTCAGATTCTCCCCCATATATGATGACTTGTCTAGTATCAGGTTCTTAAGCCTGATTTCAGTGTCAAGTGGCATCCATCTTAGGAAGCGTATTTTTTTTATGCTTTTACTGATGTTTTGTGTATCGCAGACATCATTTTTCAATTCAGTTTAGGTATATTCCCTTTTCCCTTCCCCCCCACCCCACCCCAGATCATGCATTCTGCCATAACTGTCCTGCATCTTTTTCTAAGTCATTTTTTATGCTTAGGAATTCATATTTCCTTCCATTAATTTTATATTACTCTAAAATATGGATACATACTTTCCACACATATAGAGTAATTAGAGTCTGAAAATAAGTGGTGGGTGGATTCTAGAGCCCCTTGAGAGACTTACATTATAACAACATAGTTGTTTTCAGATAAACAGAAATATAACAATAATGTTGTTCAGCTTGCCTTTCATCTGGGGGATTTAGTGTTAGCATCCACAAATGAGGGAAAGCATTCACTGTTTGTTTTTCTGGGATGGTGTTACTTCACTTAGCATAATGGCTTTGAGCTCCATCCATTTACCTGCAAAGTTCATAATGTCATCTTTCTTTACTGCTGAATAGTACTCCATTTGTAGATTACCACATTTTTGTCATCTACTCGTCTGTTGAGGGGCATTTGGGTTGGTTCCACTGCAATAAACATGGATGTGCATGCATCTTTGCAGTAGGATGAATCTTGTGGGTATATACCCAGGAGTGGTATGGCTGGGTCAGGTGTAGGCTCATTTTGAGTTATTTTAAGTGTTCTCTACACTGCTTTCCACAGTGGTTGTATGAGTTTACATTCCCACCAGCAGTGGATGAGTGTTCCCCTTTCCCCACAACCTCTCCAGCATTTGGTGTCTTTTGTTTTCTTGATCTTAGCCAGTCTTATCAGGGTGAGATGATATCTGAGAGTGGTTTTAATTTGCATTTCCTTAATTATTAATGATGTTGAACACTTTTTAAGATGTTTCTCAGCCATCTTTAATTCCTCACTGGTGAAGTCTCTGTTCAGCTCTTTACTCCATCTTTTGAGTAGGTCATTCATTTTCTTACTTCTTTGTTTTTTGAGTAGTTTATATATTCTTGATATTAATGCTCTGTCAGATATATCACTAGTGAAGGTTTCCTCCCACTCTGTCGGTTTTCTCATCCTTGATTGTTTCTTTCACTGTACAGAAGCTTTTCAGTTTGATGAGGTCCCATTTGTCAACTGTTGACCTTATTTCCTGTGCAGCTGCTGTCTGATTTAGAAAGTCTTCTCCTACACCTATGTCTTGTAGGTTGCTGCCCACGTTTTCTTCTATCACCTTCAGGGTTTCAGGCTTCACATTGAGATCTTTGATCCACTGGGAGTTTATTTTTGTACAGGGTGAGGGGCAGGGGTTTCAACTGATGCAGAAAAAGCCTTTGACAAGATCCAGCATCCCTTCATGTTTAAAGTCCTAGAAGGAATAGGACCGAAAGGAACATTCCTCAACACGATCAAAGCCATATATAGCAAACCCACTGCCAACATCATCCTAAATGGAGAAAAATTGGAACCATTTCCCTTAAAGGCAGGAACCCGGCAAGGCTGCCCCTTATCCCCACTCCTCTTCAACACAGTGCTTGAAATACTTTCTAGGGCAATAGGGCAAGAGAAGGAAATTAAAAGAATACTAATCAGAAAAGAAGAAGTTAAGCTATCCCTTTTTTCCGATTATATGATAGTTTACCTAAGGGATGCTAAAAACTCCACCAGAAAACTTCTAGAAATGATTAAGAGTTTTAGTAGAGTGGTGGGCTACAAAATTAACCTAGAAAAATTGGTAGCCTTTCTTTACAGCCTTTCTTTCTTTTTTTATTATTTATTTCTGGTTATACTTTCCTTCTGGATGCTTAAGGCCATACACATAGCCCAGATTAACCAAGGTTTTGTTTTATTGAGATCAGTTGAGGATCTGGTCCTTAGGGGTCTCTCGAGTTTTTTTGGGGGGGGGTGGGAGCCCCTTGCTTCTTTCAGCTCCTCATCCACCAGTTCCATCCACATGAGGACAAAGTCAGGTCTTGCTAGGCCAGGCTTCCTTTTCTGAAGGATGAGCAGACTTTCCTTTTTATAGACTGGACACTGGGTGAAGTCCCCTTAGTGACTCTCCAAGATCTCCCTGAACAGGAAGAATGGTGGCCCACCTCTGCAGGACATTTCAAGAGGTACCCCCACATATAATCCCCTAAGACTTGGTTGACCTTTGAGGGCAAGGAACAAAGTTGTTCCCCAGGTCCCTTGGCAAAATTGGTAGGGACTTCAGATATGGTACTTAAGCACCCAGCAAGGCTAAGTTGCACCAGCCTGTTACATTCACCTATATGAACATATAATCCTTTGGAAACAAATTGTATGTTATAATTCCATATTATATTTCTTGATTCACATCTTTCCACTTTTATTCCCATATACTCTTAAAAGAATGCACACATACCCCTCCACATATACTAATGGTCCAAGGTCTGAAAAAATATTGTTAGGTCAGCTCTAGAACCTGTGGAGGGATTCCCAAATACAACAGCACAGTTGTCTTTAGATCATGAGGAATATAATATTAATGTTGCTCATTTTGTCTTACACCTAGTACTTGGTTCTAGCATCCCAGATGAGGGATACCATTCATCTTTTTTTGGGACTGTGTTACTCACTTAGCATAAAAATCTTCTAGTTCATCCATTACCTGTAAATTTCATGATGTTATCTTTTCTTACCGCTGCCTGGTACTTCCATTGTGTAGAAGTACCACATTTTCTTGATTCACTCATCAGTTTTGGGGCATCTGGTTTTGGTTCCAGCTCTTTTGCTATGTGAAAGAGAGCTGCAAATAAACATGTCTGTTCATGTATTCTCTGCTGTGGAAGAGTCTGATGGATACATACCCAGAAGTGTATGGCTAGGTGAAGTGGTAGGGCTCATTTGAGTCTTTTAAGGGTTCTCCATATTGCTTTCCATAGTGGTTGTACAAGTTGCATTCCCACCAGCAGTGGATGAGTGTTCCCCTTTCCCCACACCTCTCCATCGTTTGGTATCATTTGTTTTTCTTGTATCCAACCAGACTTATCAGGTGAGATGATATTCTTAAAATGGTTTAATTTACATTTCCTTAATTATTAGCAACGTTGAACACCTTTTTAAGATGTTTCTCAGCCATCTCCATTTCCTTGCTTGTGAATCTCTGTTCTGCTCCTTTTAACTCCATCTTTTGAGTGAGTCATTTGTTTTCATACTCTTTTTATTTTTTTTGAGTAGTTTATATATTCTGAAAAGTTAATGCTCTTGTCGTATGAATCAGCAGTGAAGGTTTCCTCCACTCTTGGGTTTCTCTTCACTTCCCTTATTGTTCTTTTGCTTTACAAAAACTTTTGAGTTTAATAAGGTCTACTTGTCAACTGTTGACCTTATTTCCTGTCCAGCTGCTGTCTGATATAGAAAATCTCTTCCTACAACCTATGTCATGTAAGTTGCTGCCAATCTTTTTCATCTGCACCTTCAGGGTTTTGGTTTCAATTGAGGTCTTTGATCCATTTAGAGTTGATTTTTGTGCAGGGTGAGTGGTATGTGGTTTCAATTATTCTTCTCAAGTGTGATCCATTTTGCCTATCACCATTTGCTGAAGATGCTGTCTTTCCTCCATTGGAGTCTTTTTGGCCCCCTTGTCAAATATAAGGAGCTGAATTTTATGTGCTCAGTTTGACTTCAGTTTTGTTCCATTGGACGGTCTTGCTTCTGTCAGTACCAGGCTGTTTTTATGCTATAGTCCTGTATATAATTTGATGTCTGGTATAGAAATTCCCCCTGTACTGCTGTTTTCACTCAGGGTTGCTTTGGCTTTCGGGGGTTTTTTGTTGTTCCATATGAATTTAAGAATATTTTTCTAAGCCTGTGAGGAATGTCCTGGGGATTTTAATTGGAATTGCATTGAAATTGATATATTAATTTGGATAGAAATGGACATTTTACTATATTAATTTTTCCAATCCATGAGCATGGGAGTCTTTCCATCTTTTGATGTCTTTTTTCAATCTCCTTCAGGAGTTTAAATTTTTGTTGTTAGAGATCTTTGGTGTCTTTGGTTAGGTTTATTCCTAGGTAGTTTTTAATTGTTTTTGAGGCTATTTGTGATTCGGAAGGTCTCCTTATTTCCTTCTTCAGTTTTCTTTTGTTGGTGTAAAGAAAGGCTACTGATTTTCTTTAGGTTAATTATTGTAACCACCACACTTTACTAAACTCTCAAATCGTTTCTGGGGAGTTTTCTGGTAAAGTTTTTAGCAGTCCCTTAGGTTAAATATATTTTGCCTGCAAAGAAGGATAGTTTTATTCCTCTTTTCCATATCTATCCCTTGATTTCCTTTCCTTGCCTTATTGCCCTAGCCAGTGTTTCAAGCACTATATTGAAGAGGAGGTGATAGGGGCAGCCTTGCCGGTTCCCTGCTTTTATTGGGAATCCTTCTAACTTTTCTCCCATTTTAGGATGATGCTGTGCTGTGGGTTTCTTGTGTATGTCTTTGATTTTGTTGGGGAAATGATTCTTTCCCGTCCAATTCCCTCTAGTGTTTTTAATCATGAAGGGATGCTGTTTTTGTCAAAGCTTTTTTCTTGTAATTGAGATGATTGTATGGTATTTGTCCTCAGTCCATTTATGTGTTTTATGATATTTACTTGATTTTTCACGATGTTGAACCATCCTTGCATTTCTGTATGAATCCAATTGATTCATGGTGGATGATGTTTTTTGATGTGGGGTCTGTATATGGTTTCAAGTATTTTTTTTGAATGTTTCATCTAGTTCATTTGAGATGGGTCTTTGTTTCTCTTTTTTGTTTGAACCTTTGCCCTGGTTTTGGTATTAGAGTGATACTGACTTTCATAGATAGGAATTTGGGGAGGTTCCCTCTGCTTGTATCTTTCTGAACAGTTGGAGTTGTAATGTTGTAAGTCCTCTTTAAATTTTTATAGAATCTGCTATGAAACACCTGGCCTGGGCTTTTTAGTTGGGAGGTCTCTTATTACATTTTCAATTTCTTCATATGTTGTCGTCTGTTAAGCTATCAGTCCTCGTTTCTTTGTTTAGCTTTGGTCGATTCCCTGGATTGCAGATATTCATCCATTTCTCTTAGGTTTTAAATTTGGTAGAATATAGGTTTTTGAATTATTCCCTATGAATTTTCTGATCTTTTCCTTGTCATTAGTGATATTTCCCCTTTTCATCCTGAATTCTATTGATTTGGAGTTGCTCTTTTTTTCTTTTCGTTTTTACTGGGCTAGAGGTCTGTCATCTTGTTTATTCTCTCAAAGACAACTGTTGATTGTTATTTTTTGTATTGTTTTCTTTGTTTCTATTTATGAGTTCTGCCTGATTTTTTTGTAATTTCTTCCTGTCTGTTGTGTTTAGGGTTCATTTGGCTTGTTGTCTTTCAAGTGTTTTTTGCTGCAGTGTTAAGTCATTTATTTGTGCTCTTTTCTATTTTTTTATGTGGCACCCAGAGCTACAAACTTCTCTCTTGGACTGCTTTTAAATTGCCCCATAGTTTTGTTGTGTTGCACTGTTCATTGTCATTTTATTCCAGGAATGCCTTTATCTCTTTTCTTTATTTCCTCCTTTGACCCATTCATTATCAGGAGTGTGTTGTTTTATCCATGTGTTCCTGTAGTTTGCAGAACTTGTGTAGTTTGATATTGAGCTTTTATTGCACTATCTGATAGAATACATGAAATTATTTCAAATTTTTTTGATTTGTGAATTATTTTTTCTGTGTCCAAGTATATGTGGTCAATTTTGGAGAGTGTTCTGTGGGATGCTGGAGTAAGAAGTATATTTCTCTGGTGCTTGGGTGAATTTTGGAAGATGTCTGTGAGGTCCATTGCTGTAGTTTGTTTGTTCAGTTCAGATGTCTCTCTGTTTATTCTCTTGCCTGGTTGATCTGTCCAAAGACTAGTGGGGTATTGAAGTCCCCTACATGAGTGTGCTGGGTTAATCGGCCTTAAGGGCCTGTAGAGTTGTATGCATTAAAAGATCAATGGACCAGAGTTTGGTGCATATATATTTCATGACTGTGAATTCTTCATGGTTTAATTTTCCCTTTGATAAGGATTAATGGCCCTCTTGTCTCTTCTAATGCTATTACTTTGAAGTCTATTTTGTCTGATATTAAAATAGCAACTCTCCTGCTTTCTTTTTGGTACCGTTTGCTTGGAATAATTTTTTCCTTCCTTTCACTTTAAGTTGGTGCCTATCTTAAGGGTGAGAGATGGTTTCTTGTAGACAGCAATAGATGAGTTCTGTTTCTAATCCATTCCCCGTCTATGGTTTCGATTGGGGAGTTTGTCCATTAATATTTAAGGTGATAATTGAGAGATGCGTGTTGCTTCCTTTCACCTTATATCCATTTGCGGTTTAGTCTATGTTTCTACTTCTGTTATTTTCTTGATTTTATTATTTCTGTTTCTAGGTGTCTGGGGGTAGTTGAGCTCCTCCTCTCTTCTTTGAATTGCTTCAAGTATTCTCTGAAGTGTTGGTTTTCTGGACGTGTATTCTTTCATCTTGTTTACATTGTGGAAGATTTTTCTCTTTCCTTCAAGTAGAATGACATTTTTGCTGTGGTATGGTAACCTGGGTTGCATGTGCATAGTCATTTAGCACTGGGAATGCTTTGGTCCACGTTCTTCTTGCTTTCATTAGTTTGCACTGAAAAGTCATCTGTAATTCGGATAGGTTTCCCTTATATGTAATTTTTGTTGTTTTTCTTTTGTGGGTTTCAGGATTCTTCTTTGTTGTGCATTTTTGTATTTTAACTATAATATGGTGAGGGAGTTTCTTTTTGGTCCAGTCTATTTGGTGTCCTATGTGCATCTTGTATTTTATGGGTTTGTCTTTTTTTTAGTTTGGGGAAATTTTATCTATTATTCTGTTGAAGATCTGATCAATACATTCTCTTGGATTCTTCTCCTTCCTCTATCCCTATGATGCAGAGGTTTGTCTTTTCATCGTGTCCCACATTTCCTGGTTATTTCATTCTTGTTTATTTTGAACTTTTTGTAATCTTTACTTTGAGCTTTTCAGTTGTTCTGTGTTATCTTCTAGGTCTGATATTCTTTTTTTGCTTTCTCCATTCTGATTCTGAAGCTTTTTCCCATTCTTTCCGTTGATTGGATAGTGGTTGATTTCCTTTTTATTCACTTTGTGTTTTCTTTATTATTCTATGTCCTTTGTGCGTCTTCAATCTTTCTTTTTTCCACATAAATTTATTTTATTTTTTTAACAAAATCTGACCCATGTTCCCCCCCATTCTCCCCACCCCGCCAGAGCTCCATGCATTCTGCGAACATGCTTTTCATCTCTTTCTCAGTCTTTCTCAATAGTTCTCCATGAGGAAGTTGACTTTTGAGCAGAAGTTCAGTTTCAGTCAGTCTTTCGATGCGTCTCTGTTTGTTGTTGTTGTTGTTTTCCAATATGCATCATGCCCCAACTGCTTTGGACAAAAGCTCGGGGCCTTACACAAGAAATACTTACAACTAGGTAATGGCACTAGCATCCACAGATGAGGATACCATTCTCATTGTTTTTCTGGGGACTGTGTAACTTCACTCAGCATGATGTCCTCTAGCTCCAGCCATTTTCCTGCAAAGCTCATGATGTCATCTTTCTTTACTGCTGCATAGAACTCATTGTTGAGATGTACCACATTTTCTCTATCCACTCATCATGTGAGGAATTTGGGTTGGTTCCAGCTCCTTCATTACGAGAGAGCTGAATAAACATGGCCATGCTATCTCTGTGGTGGGGTGATCACTTGGGTACATGCCCAGGAGTGGTATGGCTGGGTCAGGTGGCAAGTTCATTCCAAGCCTTCCAAATGTTCTCCATGCTGCTTTCCATAGTGGTGTACGAGTTTACATTCCCACCAGCAGTGGATGAGTGTTCCCCTTTCCCCACACACTCTCCACACTCGGTATCATTTGTTTTCTTGATCCTAACCAGTCTTATTGGAGTAGATGATATCTTAAAGTGGTTTTGATTTGCATTTCCTTAATGATAGTGATGTCAAAACACTTCTTAAGGTGTTTCTCAGCCATCTCAATTCCTCACTTGTGAAGTCTCTGTTCAGTTCTTTGCTCCATCTATTGAGTGGTCATTTGTTTTCTTTTTCTTTTGTTTTGGAGTAGTTTATATATTCTGGAAATCAATGCTTTGTCAGCATGTATCTGCAGTGAAGGTTTCCTCCCACTCTGTGGGATTTCTCTTCACTTCCTTGATTGTTTCTTTTGATGTACAGAAGCTTTTGAGTTTAATGAGGTCCCATTTGTCAATTGTTCTACCTTAATTCTTGCACAAGCTGCTGTCTGATTTAAGAAGTCTTTTCCTACGCCTATGTCTTGTAGTCTACTGCCAACTTTTTCTTCTATCGCCTTCAGAGTTTGGGGTTTCACGTTGAGGTCTTTGATCCATCTGGAGTTCACTTTTGTACAGGGCGAGAGGTAGGGGTTTAATTTCATTCTCCTACAAGTGGTGATCCAGTTATGCCAACACCACTTGCTGAAGATGCTGTCCTTTCTCCATTGTGGCTTCTTGGCCCCCTTGTCAAATATAAGATGGCTGAAATTGTATGTGCTTAGATTTGGATCTTCGGTTTTGTTCCATTGGTGAACAGGTCAGTTTTTGTGCCAGTACCAGGCTGTTTTTATGACTATAGCCCTGTAGTATAGTTTGAAGTCTGGTAGAGCTTCTCAATATTTTCTTGTAGCTCCTTGTTTTGCTCGTTGGTTTCCATTTCCATTTCAATATGGGTTCTTTTCAGTGTTTCTACTTCCTTCCAGAGTTTCTCATTATCTCCCTCCAGGTCTTTTCTGAGTTTTTCATTCTCTCTTCTTAGTTCTATGACTTCTTTGTATATATCTGTGATTGTTAATTTACAATCTGTATTCTGGGCTATCTTTACAGAGATCCCATTGAAGGGGTCCTCCTCAGGCTCTGTAGAGTTTGGTGTGGAGTTATTCTGGGATTTTCCCATATTTTTTTTCGTTGTGCTTTTAGCATGTCATTTACTTTTTGCCTGTATTCTTGTGCAAGTCTCTAGTGTCTTTTCACCGTGTTAGAGGATTGCTTTCCTTGATTCCTTCAGGTGCCTTCATTGTAGTCTCCTTATTTATGGAGTATTGACTTGCTTAGGTTTCAGGTTTTCAATTTTGGTTATATATTGGAAGGTATAGTTCATTCTTCCCTTTGTGTTTCACAAGAACTGGGTGGGTCACAGCCCAAATGTCACCTTCTGAGCACTCTAAGTCCTCTGCTGCCAACCAGTTCTTCTGGGTTGGTTGTAGGACTCATTGGAACTCCATCCACAGTTACAGTTGGGGGGGTGTTCGCTACCCTGTGCCCCAGCTCTCTGCTGTGGCCCAGCAGCAACCTCTATCCAACCCAGGCTAAATTCTGCACTCCTCACCTCCCAGGGTTCTCTGCTCCTGGCCGGCCCCACCTGCCTGCCAGCCTGTAATGCACCCCAGCAACAACCTCTATCCAACCCAGGCTAAATACTGCACACCTCACCTCCCAGGGTTTTCTGCTCCTGGCTGGCCCTCCTGTCCACCAGCCTGTACTGTGCCCCAGCAGCAACCTCTCTCCAACCCAGGCTAAATTCTGCCTTCCTCACCTCTACAGCCTTTCTTCACAAGTGGAAAAGACCTTCCCACTCACAGTAGCCTCAAAAGTAATGATACCTTTGAACAAACCTAACCAAAGATACCAAAGACCTCTACAACAAAAAATTTAAACCCCTGAAGAAGGAGATTGAAAATAACATCAAAAGATGGAAAGACCTCCCATGCTCATGGATTGGGAAAATTAATATAGTAAAAATGTCCATTTTACCCAAATTGATATACAGATTCAATGCATTCCCAATCAAAATCCCCATGAGCTTCTTCACAGACTTGGAAAATAATCCTTAAATTCATATGGAAAAACAAAAGACCCCAAATAGCTAAAGCAATCCTGAGTGAAGAATGCAATACAGGGGGGATTGCTCTACCAGACTTCAAACTATATTACAGGGCCATAGTCATAAAGACAGCCTGGTACTGGCACAAAACAGACCTGTTGACCAATGGAACAAAATTGAATATCCAAACTTGAGCTCATACAATTTCAGCCACCTCATATTTGACAAAGGGAAAAAAAAAAAAAAAAACCCAACCCTCAATGGAGGAAGAATAGCATCTTCAGCAATGGTGTTGGCAAGATTCGATCACCATTTGTGGAAGAACAAGGAAGCATATCTTAAATCCAGTTAAAGAGTGGTTGGTTACTCCCATAATATTTGTACCACTGTTGCACAGGTGAAGATATCTTGCCAGGCCAGTAGTTATTGTAGTTCACGAGATTCACAGCCAGGTAAGGTTGATAATTATTTTTTCCTTCTGGTAGCATACATGGCACCTTCTAGCACTGTGAACTATAGCCAAGGGAGCTGAGGCTTTGAAGTCAACACCACCTGGATTTTTATTTGTTTTTTCCCTACAGCTCATGTATGTAGTGTTTTCAGCAGTAGGGTCCTACCATTCTGTTATTGGGTACCCAAGAGCAAGAGCAATAGCCAGTATCATTTGAGGGTCCATGGGACTCCTGGTTAACAGCTTCTAGAGAGGAAGGCCATTCCTGGCATTGAGGGTTTTTTTTTTTTTTATTGGCCTATGATGTTTAGAATGAGCACTGTCCCCCTTTTCATCTCTTTTTATGATGAATATATTTTAAGAAGCATATATAGTGATAGGTTTCCATATGGCTTTAGTGTTCCTTGGGGCCCCTCATTCTCTCTTCTGTGCCCTGCCCTCCCATTCCCTACCCCATTTAACACTTTCTTGTCTAATGTTCTCTTTTCCTCCTTCATATCACTGAATTCTTCCACCACTCTTTTTTTAAAGCAACTATTCAGCTTTCCTTTTAATTAATTAATTAATTAATTAATTTTATGTGTATGAATGTACCGTCTGCATGCAAGTTTGTGCACCTGTGTTGTGCAATGCCACAGAGGTCAGAAGAGGGCATCAGATTCCCCTGGAATTGGAATTCTCCTGGAATTGGAGTTACGGATGGTTTTCAGCTGCCACGTGGGTGCTGGGGATCGAACCCAGGTCCTCTGCAAGAGCAGTCAGTGCTCTTAACCGCTAGGCCATCTCTCCAGCCCCCCTCCCACCACTCTTAAGAAGCCTCCCTTCCCACCCACCAATAGACACTTTATTAGTTTCCTGACCTCTCTGAATTTTCAAATTGAAGGATGCATATCTAAGATTTCAAAGCTAGCATCCAGCCATAATAGAGAATATTTTTTTTTTGTCTTTTTCAGACAGGGTCTCCCTGTAGCCCCAGCTGGCTTGGAACTCACTCCGTAGACCAGGCTGGCCTTGAACTCACAGAGATCCGTCTGACTCTGTATCCCAAGTGCTAGGATTAAAGGTGTGTGCCACCATGCCCAGCGAGAATATTTTATTGAAAAAAATTGCATCTATATTCATCAGAGACTGGTTTATAATTTTTTTGGTGCATCTTTGCCTGATTTGTGTATTCAAGTAATACTAGCCTCATAGAAAGAAATTTAGAGTGCTCGCTCATTTTATTTTTTATGAAACAAGTTGATGAATATTGGTGTTACTTCATTGAAGGTTGGGTAGAATTCTGTAATGTATCCTTCTGGTCCTGGGCTCATTTTAGTTGGCAGATTTATAATTACTCTATCTCATTGGTGGTTATGGATCTGTTTGGATTATTTATAAAATTTTGATTTGATTTTGGTAAGACATACATACCTAGAAAGTTTTCAATTTATTTTACATTTTCTAGTTTAGTGGAATATAGATTTTTCAAGTGTATCCGTATGATTTTCTGAAAATATTCTGGGTCTCTTGTACTGTTTCTTTTTTTCACATTTGAGTATTTTAATGTGAAGTTTTAGAACACCACTGTATTGGTTTTCTTTTTTATGCTTTTATTGATGTCTTCTATATTTCAGAAATTTTTTGACTCAGTTTAGGCATATTCCCTTTTCCTTTCCCCCCATCCCACCCCAGGTCATACATTCTGCCGTTACTGTTCTGCATCTTTCTCTCAGACTTTTTTTTTTACCTGACCCAATCATACCACTCCTGGCTATATACCCAAAAGACTCATCCTACCACAAAGATACGTGCACATCCATGTTTATTGCAGCTTTCTTCACAATACCAAAGAGTTGGAACCAACCTAAATGCCCCTCAACAGATGAGTGGATTACAAAAATGTGGTTCATCTACACAATGGAGTTCTATGCAAAAGTAAAGAAAGATGACATCATGACCTTTGCAGGTAAATGGATGGAGCTCAAAGCCATTATGCTGAGTGAAGTAACACAGTCCCAGAAAGACAAACAAGGAATGTTTTCCCTCATTTGTGAATGCTAACACCAAATCCCCCAGATGAAAGGCAAGCTGAACATTATTGTTATGATTATCTGAAAGCAATTATGTTATTATAATGTAAATCTCTCAATGGGCTCTGGAATCTCCCCACCACTTATTTGCAGACTCTGTAATTACTGTATATGGGTGGAGAGTATGTATCCATATTTTAGAGTAATATAAAATTAATGGAGGAAAATGTGAATTCCTAAACATAAAAAAGACTGTTTCTTTTATTTTATTTCTGAGTTTGTTTATTTAGCATCTCTCTGTTTCTCATTCCCCTCTTTCTCTTAGTTAATGTGGCTAAAGATTTGTCAATCTTGTTAATCTACCAAAGAATCAACTCTTCATTTCATTAATTCTTTGTATAGTTTTCTTTGTTTCTATTTCATAAATTTCAGCCTTGATTTTATTTGTTTCTTCCCATCTGCTTTTTTTTTGGTATTTTTGAGACAGGGTCTCCCTTTAAGTCCCAGCTGGCCTGAAGCTCACTCTATAGACCAGGTTGGCCTTGAACTCACAGAGATCTACCTGCCTCTGTCTCCTGAGTGCCAGGATTAAAGGCGTGCGCCACCACACCCGACTCTTCCATCTACTTTTAAAGGCTGTTTGTTCTTTTCCAAGGCTTTCAGGTGAATCATTTATTTATATGAAGTGTTTCTAATTTTTTGTGTGTAGTCACTCAATGTACCAAATTTTCCTCTTAGGACTGCCTTCATTGTGTCCCAAAGGTTTTGTCATGTGTTTTCATTTTCATTCAATTATAAGACATTTGATTTCTCCATGGACCAATTTTTGTTCAGTAACACACCGTTTGGGTTCTATGAATCTGTGTGCTTTTCTCCATTTTTATTGTTGATATCTAGCTTTATTCCTTGGCGGTCAGATAGGGTATATATTAATACTTCAGCTTTCATAAATTTCTGGAGACTTGTCTGTATGCCAATATGTGGTCAATTTTAGAGAAGGTTCCATGGGCTGAGAAGAAAGTGCATTCTTTGTTGTTTGGATGGAATGCTCTGTAGATGCCTGTAAAACCCATTTGATTTTTGGTATCATTTAACTCCAGGGTTTCTTTGTTTAGCTTTCTTCTGGTTGACCTATCTATTGTGACTGCAAGGTACTGAAGTGTACCCCCTATTACTGTGTTAGATTCAATGTGGGACTTTAGAACTAATAAATTTTTTTAATGAAATTGTGTGCCCCTATGTGAGGTTCATATATGGTTAGGATTGTAATGTCTTCTTGGTGGTTTTTTTTTTTCCTTTAATAAGTATGAAGTGACTTTCCTTTTCTCTGCTGACTAGTTTTAGTTTGAAGTCTCTTTTGTCAGCTATTAGAATAGCTACACTTTTTTTTTTCTTGGCTCAATTTTCTTGGATTATGTTTTTCTATTCCTTCTATCACCTGAAGGTGCTATTGATCATGTTGGAGAGGTATGTTTCTTGCAGAGCAAATTAATGGATTTTGTTTTCCATTTCAATAGGTTGGTGTGTGTGTGTGTGTGTGTGTGTGTGTGTGTGTTTTGTGAAATTGAGACCATTAATATTATGGACTATTTTTGACCAGTGCTTATTAGTTCCTGTTATGATTGTGTTGTATTCATGTTTTCTTAGACCTCTTCTGGTTGACTATTCTGGAATAATTTGCTCATTCTTTGTGCCTTCTGAAGGGTGTTTACTCTTCTCTTCTGACCAAAATATTCCAGAGAGTATTCTCTGTAGAGGCTAGGCATGAATTCCTTAAATCTGTTTCTTTCTCCTTCAATTACAACTGATAGTTTTGCTGGGTTTAGTAGTCTGGGCTCAAATCTGTATTTATTTATTTTTTTTTCAAAGCCAATTTTTTATTGAAGTTCTGTGCATTTCATACAAAATTTCAAATCAAATCTAGACTCTGCCCCTCTCCCCCACCAGAGCTCATGCATTCTGCCAAAAATGTTGTTCATCTTTTTCTCAGTATCTCTCAAAATTCTTGATGCAGAAGTTTACTGTTTCAAACAGAATTTCACCATCAGTTCTTTGACCCAGTCTTGTTGTTGTTATTCCTTCCAATATGCATTGTTCCAAAATATGCATATATGTATGGCACATATATCATAGGTTTTAGCATCTTCAGCTTGTGATTTTTTTTTCTTTATTAGGCTGAAGGATTTCATGTTTGAAAACTCCTCCCTGGCAAGCCCAAACCACCATCCGTTCTGCCCTTGTGCTCCACACTGGGCTCTTTCCCTCCCATGATCACCCAAATGAGGTCCAGTAAGCACCACATCCTGTCTTGATCTTCCTGTACTGGTCTCCATGATACAGCTTGGGTAATCTAACGATGGCAGTCTGTACTCTGAAGAGGCTGAAACCCCAATAGTTGCTTAGTCCACAAGCTGGATGTCTCAGTAGTTTCCATCTGGCACCGAAGGTTTGGAGGATTCTTGGAGAGACATGAGTCTTCAGTCCATATTGGAATGTTGAAAAGTTGTGTCTCATGTCTTTGAAGGATGGCAAAGTCAGTGGCAGCCACAGAGTATCTGCACTTACCAGTAAGACAGGCAAAACAACTGTGCTCTTTTTTTTTTAATTTTTATCTTTTTACTAAGATCTGAGGTTTTATACCTGAAGTATAATTTCTCAGGCCTTACTATTTACTTATTTCTGGTTATACTTTCTTTTTGGATGTTTAAGCCTGCACAGTTAGCCCAGATTAACCAAGGTTTTTGTTTTCTCAATGTCACTTGAGGATCTGAGCCTCAAGGGTCACTCAGGGGTTTTTTTGGGGGGGGGTGGGAGGGAGTGTTTTTTTTTTTTCACTCATTGAAGTAGAAATGTCTTTCTGGTTTAATATGCTGCTATTGTCCTGTTTTGCAGAATCTAGTAGTTATTTGTACATACCTCATTGTCACAGGGCCTCTCAGAGCCTCTGTGGGATCCATGTGGTGAGGTTGTCAATGGATGGCCAGATCAGGCAGTCCTCTTTGCTACTTGGTACCACATGGCAGTGGCTGCTGGAGAAGCTGGGGCTGTTGTTCAGTCTGAAACATTGCTCAGTACTAGACCTCTGCAACTCAGATTCTAAGGCCAGGAGCTGAGGGCCTGAAGGACTAGACTTTACCTCGTAAGTGGGAGAGAGAAAACGGGGGCGATCATGATCCCAAGAGATAGTACTCTTACTCCTGGGACACCTCTCTAATCACATACTTGTTTAAAAATGTTTTCAATTTACTTAATTATTTAATTTTATTTTATGTATATGGGTATTTTACCTGCATGTATGTAAATGCACCCATGTCATGCAATGCACAGGGAGGCTAGAAGAGGGCATCTCAGATCCCCTGGTACTGAAGTTATAGATGGTTATGAGCTGCCATATGGGTACTGGGACCCAGGTCCTCTGGAAGAACAGCCAGTACTCTTAACCACTGAGCCATCTTTCCAGTCCCACATAGTTGTTTTTTGAAGTAGTTCAGTATCCATTCACCAAACAAATCCCCTGTATCTCTATGAGCTCAAATGACTCCCTGTTTAGATGTTGACTTCGTGGGTCAGAATTAGCTGATTTTTACCTTGAACTGTGTTCTGATGCTTTGACAATCCTTACTGGTAGGTTATGGCTCATGATTTATTTTACCTGATTCACATGTCATGTTTACAATTATATTGATAGAAGTGGTTTTTTTTTTTTTGCCTCTAAAGTTCCATTATGCACTGAAATAGTGAGACAGTATTGACTACTTTCTAGTTTTTCTGACTATGTCTCAGATCCAAAGTCTGCAACAATAATGATTAATAATGTTAGGAGAGGTTGTAAACGTAGTTGAAAGTATTCAACTGATTATGATTTTGTTAGCTTCCTCCTGGCCAGTACTGTCCTCAGACTCAGGCAAGCAAAGCCCAGGTGACTATTGTGCTGAGACAGATGGCCAGGGGCCAATGCCTGTAAGTGACGTTACTGACTTGGATGAGGTGCATAGACAGGCGGCAGGCATGGGGAAAAGACCTATCAGGCAATCGGGATGCTGGATTTGAGTAGGCAGGTGCATCAACTAGTCTGACCTGTAGGGAGGTGGAGGTTATGATTACAGTGAAGAGAATAAGCAATGAGACCAAGGATGTCCCTGAGAAAGATGGGAGGGCCACCTGGAAGTTCTCCAAGCCTGCTAGAGGCGGGCTATTCTCACACTGTCTCTTGGCTTAGACTCAGAATATGATTGCTAGTGGTTTAGAAAAGTGACTTCTATTGTATTCACCATGGACAGATCACCAAGAACCTACATAACAGTTTATGACCTTAAATGAGGCTTGAAGCTGAGTAGATGAGCTGTCCAATTTATTTCCTGTCTGTAGACAAATATACCTTGGAGCCAAATTATAATCAGGAGTTACTCAAGGAATGCTGGTCCGCTCAGTGGGAGGAGTGGGATGTGTTAGTCCATGACCAATCCCCAATAAGTGCATACTCTGCTCCATGTCATCGGGGCACAGTGCATTGGTCCCTTTGCCCTGGGCAGGAGATACGCTGCCAGAGTCTGGTTCATCTCTAGCTTCTTCTATGCCTTATTTATTTTCATTGGTGCTAGTATTAAAAATTTGTATTGGCATGCAAATTATTAGTTGTTGTGACTTCAGGGAAAATGAAGTTCTTTTCCTTATTCTTCTCACTGAGTACAACTAAAACTAACCCCCCAATTAGGTATAACACACACACACACACACACACACACACACACACACACACACATGAAAATATGAAAGACAGGAAATAGCAGGATGAGAGAATGGACTGGCCAGGGTGTAGGGGCCTGAGAGCAGCATGGTGTGGCTTGGGTTCCCTGAGGTTTCTTTCATTGCTATTATTATTATTCAGTCTTTGAGACATGGTATCTCTTTAGCCCCAGAAGGCCTAGAGCTCATCATGCAGACCATGCTGGACTTGAGCTCACAGAAGTCTACATTCTCATGCTGGGATTAAAGGCCTATACACTACACTGAGCCTCCCCCTGCTTTTTTGGCTTTTTGATAGAGGGTCTCCCTGTAGCCCCAGCTGGCCTGGAACTTGCTATGTAAACCAGGTGGCCTTGATCTCACAGAGATCTGCTTGCCTTCTGCCTCCCGAGTGCTGGGATTAAAGGCTTGCACCACCAGCCTAAGGGCTCTGGGAAATTGTTGGTGAGACTACATGTTAGTACAGCCATACAGAAAATGGTCTTGGGGTCCTCCAGACAACTGCATAGGTCTACTGTATCATTCTCATCTGACTGTCATTTTGACAGTTAGTGTTAATTGTCAGCTTGATAGAATCTAGAAACCTCTGGGAAACCAGTCCTGCCTGACTTCTCTGCCACAATGAACTGTGCCTAAAACTGGGAGCTTTGCCAGCGTTATTTGTTTTGACTTTATCCTGGTACGTGTGTGAGTGTATGTGTGTGTGTATAGACTCATGTGTACACATCATGTAGAAACCACAGGTCAATGTCACGTGTCTTCCTCAGTCTTTCTCCACCCTTTTTTTTTTTTTTTGTCTTTCCGAGACAGGGTCTCCCTGTAGCCCCAGCTATCCTAGAACTCACTCTGTAGACCAGGCTGGCCTTGAACTCACAAAGGATTAAAGGCCGTTCACTGAACCTGGGATTGGCTAATTTGGCTAGACTCACTGGCTACTGAGCCTCAGGGGTTCCAGTCTCTGTCTCCCCAGTGCTGGGATTACAGGGGTGTGTTGGCTGTGCTAGCTTTTACATAGCTGCTGGGGATCTCAACTCAGGTTCTCATGCTTGAGCAACAAGTGCTATCCTAACTGAACAGTCTCTGTAGCCCCTGCTTTGTCTTTTTTAAAAAAAATTTATTTATTTATTTATTTTATGTGTATGAATGTACTGTCTGCATGCAGGTTTGTGCACCCATGTCGTACAATGCCACGGAGGTCAGAAGAGGGTGTTGGATTCCCCTGGAACTGGAGTTCTCCTGGAATTGGAGTTACAGACGGTTCTCAGCCACCATGTGGGTGCTGGGGATCGAACCCGGGTCCTCTGCAAGAGCAATCGGCGCCCTTAACTGCTAGGCTATCTCTCCAGCCCTGTTTTGTCTTTTATAAACAGTCCTTCTAAATGAGCCCGATGCTATTTCATTGTAGCATTTCTCATGTGGTTTAAATGTGATCTCCTTCATAAGAAAGTACTCACAAAAATTTATCTGCAGAAAGCAAACGGTAACAGGTGGTTTGACCGCTCTGAGCTGAGTAATTCATTTCATGCACAGAACTGAGTTGCATGGGGTATGATCATGAAATGGAAAGAACATTGAAACCTAAAGCAATTAGCGGATCTATCTGCATTCATTATGTTTAAAAATTATATATTCTGGATGTTTCTAACTTAAGTAGCTAGGAAGATTAAAATTGCTATAATGCACACATTTATAAAGCAGAAATAAAGCTGTGGTGTGCCTTATTAGGGATGCTTCTCCAGCTGCTTTGCTCCCTGGTATCTCCTTCTTGAGCAATGAATGACCCAGCTGGAAACTTCGGAAGGCATGGGTACTTAGATGATAAACAAGATGCCTTGGCAGAGGGGAGTTTGTTTATGCTTTCCTTTTATTGCTTACTAAAGGCCATCATTTTACTTTAGAGAGATCGATATTCTTGAATTGCAAACTTTCAGAAGTCTAAAGGAAATGGAGCCTTGTCAAGCTAATGTGAACCTTCTTCCCATTACAGGAGAGCAAATTCCTTTCCCCTTGCATCTTAACTCTGTTCCGCTTTAGAGAAAAGAAGTGATCTCCCAGGAGCACATGACTGGTTAGCAGTAGCTTTGGCAATATAACCAGCTTTCTTTACTTCCCCTAAAGCACAGAAGCTGAGCCCAGCTCTCCTGAGAGCATCAGGAGTGCATGTGAATACCAAGGTCTCTGCATGTGTCCTTCCACTCCCTGGGCCATCAGGAGTGCATGTGAATATTGAGGTCTCTGCATGTGTCCTTCCACTCCCTGGGCCATCAGGAGTGCATGTGAATACTGAAGTCTCTGCATGTGTCCTTCCACTCCCTGGGCCATAAGGAGTGCATGTGAATACTGAGGCCTCTGCATGTGTCCTTCTACTCCCTGGGCCATCAGGAGTGCATGTGAATACTGAGGTCTCTGCATGTGTCCTTCCACTCCCTGGGTCATCAGGAGTGCATGTGAATACTGAGGTCTCTGCATGTGTCCTTCCACTCCCTGGGTCATCAGGAGTGCACGTGACTACTGAGGCCTCTGCATGTGTCCTTCCACTCCCTGGGCCATCAAGAGTGTGTGTGAATACTGAGGTCTCTGCATGTGTCCTTCCACTTCCTGGGCCATCAGTACATCATCTTATTACTCTGTATTCTTGAGGCTTTGTCTTAGGTGCCATCTCCTCTGCTTCAAAGAGCAGGGCCTTCCTGGTAGGATTTCTCTGAGTTTCTGTTGCTCCTTCTGTCACAGTGTTCTTCCCAATCTCTTGTTAATATCTACTAAATTTATGTCTGTGCAGGGGCATCTTTGTTACTCCCTCCACTGAAATGATGTCATCTGGTGGTTAGTGGAAGGCAGCACTTCCCTTCCCCAGAAAATTACCTTTGAATTGGAGAAGAGGAGGCAGAGGTCGTAGACACTGGAGGAAACCACATCTTGAATTACAGGCTGAAGTCTCTCTTTGATGTGGTCTGGGAAGCACATGGATTACAGATTGCCAACACCAACACTGTCATGGAACATGCTAGAATTTCAGCATCAAGGTTTGTTGAGCATTTTTCTAGATGAATATTATAAAGCAAAGATTCATGCTTTTAATCAGATAGCAAGTTTTTCTGTCCTACCAAACTCATTGCCTAAAAATGTTCAACTATTGGCAGCTAATGCTCAATGAAACTGTTTTACTTCAGACAACAGCCAGCTGCTACAAGTGCAAACATTACCTGGGTCTTCAAAGCCAAGGTTGGCTGAGCCAGTTTTTCTAATCCTGTCACTTGGCCCCACATGGTCGGTCCCAGTTACCATGTTTCTGTCATTGCCTATAATTATGTTCAGGGATTTGTCACAAGGCCCTCCCATTCTCTAACATACAGAACTATAGATACTTAAAACTCTAAGTGATAGGGCTGGAGAGATGGCTCTTGTAGAAGACCTGGGTTCAAATATCAGTACCCACATGGTGGCTAGCAACTGTTCATAACTCCAGTTCCAGGGACACTGCACAACACAGGTACATTTATATACATGCAAGCATAATACTCATACATGTAAAACAAATAGAAATTTTGATTTTAAATAAAAAAACTGTGGGTGATAGAAGGAAGTGTTTGAGGTCATTGTTCTCTGAGAGACAAGAGTGATGATGCTGAGACTAGAGAGATGTGTGTGGTCATGCTGGGCCTTTGCTCATGGCAAAGGAAGACCATTACTCCACAAGCAATGACAAGCGTTAAGCAGGGAGGTGACATAATAGGAGTCCATATGAATGTTTAATTGGGCTGCTTGTCAGGAAAGGTAGAATCATGAGCTTTCAACACTGATATAACCCAAATTAGATGCTAGAGAATGGGGCTAGGACAATAGCACTGAACACAGGTAAGTAGGTACATTTAAGGTGTGTTTTAGAGGAAATTGGAAGGACTTGAGAAAGTGGATGAATAATCATCTTATCTACTGAAACACAGAAGCCTGGGGAAAGGAGGTGGCGGAGGGAAAAGTTCAGAGCTCTATTAAGAATATAACGCTGGGAGTCTGAGTGGACTGGCCGGTCCTGTGGACTGGGAAAGGTGTCCCTGAAGGCCTTGGGAGCTAGGAGCTGAGGCCCGAACCCAGAGCGCGGGGCAAGTATTTGGTGACGGTTTATGTGCAGCTCCTGCTGCAGCTAGGCATGTAGTCTGAGTGGACCTGTGGACTGGAAAAGGTGTCCCTGAGGCCTTGGGAACTAGGAGCTGAGGCCCGAACCCAGAGTGCGGGGCAAGTATTTGGTGATGGTTTATGTGCAGCTCCTGCTGCAGCTAGGCATGTAGTCTGAGTGGACCTGTGGACTGGGAAAGGTGTCCCTGAAGGCCTTGGGAACTAGGAGCTGAGGCCCGAACCCAGAGTGCGGAGCAAGTATTTGGTGATGGTTTATGTGCCGCTCCTGCTCCAGCTAGGGTTGTAGTCTGAGTGGACCTGTGGACTGGAAAAGGTGTCCCTGAAGGCCTTGGGAACTAGGAGCTGAGGCTCGAACACAGAGGGTACCGGCACCGGGCTAAGTCAGCAACACAACCCTCCACCCCCCTGCCAACTGGAACCCCCAACTGGAACTCAGGAGAGAGTGGCTGACAGCAGAGGGAATACAGTGTTCAGAAGGTGTCACCCAGGTTGTTACCCATCCAGCTCTTGCAGAACAGAAAGGGAAAATGAACTATACCTTCCAATATATAACCAAAATTGAAAGCCTAAAACCTAGACAAGTCACCACTCCATTCATAAGGAGAATATAACAAAGACACCCGAAGGAATCAAAGAAAGCAATCCTTCAACAAAGTGAAGAGGCATTCAAAATTCGCATCAGAATACAGGCAAAAAGCTAACCCCATGCTGAGAGCACAACTAAAGAACAACATGGGAAAAGCACAGAACAACTCCACACCAAACTCTATGGAGCCGGAGAAGGACTCCTACAATGGGATCTCTGTAGAGGTAACCCAGGACTCAGATCCCAAAATAACAATCACAGATATATTCAAAGAAATCATAAAACTAAGGGGAGAGAATGAAAACTCAGAAAGGACCTAGAGGAAGACAAGGACAAACTTCAGAAACAACTAAAAGGAGAAAATGATAGACTCTGGAAAGAGCTAGAGGGACAAAATGACAAACTCCGGAAGGAACTGGGAACACTGAAAAGATCCCATGCTGAAATGAAAAAGGAAACCAATGAGCTGCAAGAAAAGTTTGAGAAGCTCCAAAAGGAAATGGAAATAGTAAGGAAAACACAGAAGAACAAAAGAAAGGAAATCAAATCAAGAGGAAAGAATGAGAAAAGCCTCAGAAGCAGAATGGAGGAAGCAGAAAAATGAATATCAGACCTAGAAGACAACACAGAACAACTAAAAAGCTCAAGAAAAGACTATGAAAAATTTAAAAATACGCAAGAGTGGAACAGCCAAGAAATGTGGGACACTATGAAAAGATCAAACCTCTGCATCATAAGGATAGAGGAAGGAGAAGAATCCCAAGAAAATGGTATTGACCAGATTGTCAACAAAATAATAGAGGAACATTTCCCCAAACTAAAAAAAGACAAACCCAGGCAAATACAAGAAGCAAGTATAACACCAAATAGACTAGACTAGAAAAGAAACTCCCCCTGCCATATCATAGTTAAAATGCTAGATACCCAAAACAAAGACAAAATTCTGAAAGCCACAAGAGAAAAAGAACAAGTTACACACAAGGGAAAACCTATCAGAATCACAGCTGACTTTTCAGCACAAACTATGAAAGCAAGAAGAACGTAGACCAAAGCATTCCCAGTGCTAAAGGACTATGGATGCCAACCCAGGTTACTATACCCAGCAAAAATATCGATTCTAGTTGAAGGAAAGAGAAAAATCTTCCATGACATAAACAAGGTGAAAGAATACATGTTTGGAAAACCATCCCTTCAGAGAATGCTTGAAACAATTCAAAGGACAGAGGAGAGGAGCAACTATCCACAGGCACCTTGAAAGAAAAAAAATTTAGTAAAAACAGACATACAGAGGTAGAAACCTACATAAAAATGCAAATGTAGGGGGCTGGAGAGATGGCCTAGTGGTTAAGAGTGCTGACTGCTCTTGCAGAGGACCCAGGTTCGATCCCCAGCACCCACATGGCAGCTGAGAACCGTCTGAAACTCCAATTCCAGGAGAACTCCAGTTCCAGGGGAATCCAACACCTTCTTCTGACCTCCATGGCCTTGCACAACACAGGTGCACAGACCTACATGCAGACAATACATTCACACACAGAGAAAAATAAATAAAAAAATTTAAAAAATGCAAATGTATAATAAGATGAAAGGAAGCAACATATACCTCTCAATTATAACCTTAAATATCAATGGGATAAACTCCCCAATCAAAAGACATAGACTGGGAGAATGGATTAGGAAACAGAACTATCAATATGCTGCCTACAAGAAACCCATCTTACCCTGAAGGATAGGCATCAACTTAAAGTGAAAGGATGGGGAAAAAATTATTCCATAAAATGTGTACTAAAAAAGAAAGCCGGAGTTGCTAATCCTAATATGAGAACCAAAATAGACTTTTCAAAGTAAGAAGAATTAGAGAGACAAGAGAGGGCCATTATATTCCTTATTAAAGGGGAAAAATTTTACCATTGAAGTGACTTCCAATCATTTGAATTATATATGCACCACAACTCTGGTGACCTCCATCCCAATCTTTGAATAATAAACCAATCTCTACAGGGACCTCAAGGCCCAGATTACACCCCAACCACACTTTCATCGTATGGGGACTTTTCAATACCCCACTAAGTCCCTGAACGATCAACCAGACCAAAGAATAAACAGATAGACCATTTCGTTTTACTGAACCTAAATAATATTTTAAGAAAACAGGACCTCACCAGTTTTCTCTTCCAAGTATTTTTTCCACCAAGCAGCCCACCCCCAGCCATTCTCCAAAATTGACAAACAACTTGGACAAGGAAAAAAACCTCAAACAAATACAAAAAAACATTGAATAACTTAACGTTATTTTTTCTTTATCAGGGACCATAGTTAGCAATAAAGCCTTCCACATATTGGACATCAGGAGAAGTCCTCCCTACCTACCTTTGAACACATGGTGACTTAAACAACACCCACTTTTCCTGAATAATGATGGGTCAAGGAGGAAATACAAGAAGAAATTAAAAAGCACTTACTAGAAATAAAATGGACACATGACAATACAAACTACAGCAAAACCTATGGGGACACTTTAAACAGCAGTCCTTAGGGCTTGGGGGTGGTGGTGCCACACCCTTATTACAGTAGCACTTGTAGGCAGACAGGCAGGTGGATCTTTGTGTAGTTCAAGGCCCACCAGGTCTACAGAGGGCGGTTCCCAGAACAGGCTGGAGCTTACAAGGAAAGACCCTGTATCAAAAGAGAACCAAAAAAAAAAAAAAAGCAGTCCTAAGAGGGAAGTTTATAGCCCTGGGTGCCTATATTAAAACAAAACAAAACAAAACAAAAACAAAAACAGAAAGAGCACAGATAAATGAACTGAAGCTAAAACACTGCAAAGACAACAACAAATAAACCCTAAACACAACAGACAGGAAGAAATAACAAAAATCAGAGCAGAAATCAATGAAATAGAAACAAAGAAAACAACACACACACAAAAATCAACGAATCCAAAAGTTGGTTCTTTGAGAGAATAAACAAGATAGACAGACCCCCTCCCCAGTTAACCAAAAGAAAGAAAGAACAACTCCAAATCAATAGAATTCAAGATGAAAGGGGGAAATATCACTACAGACAGTGAAAAGATCCAGGTAATCATACAGGAATACTTCAAAAACCTATACTCTACTAAATTTGAAAACCTAAAAGAAATGGATGAATATCTACAATCCAGGGAATCACCAAAGCTAAACCAAGAGGAGATTGACAACTTAAACAGACCCACAACATATGAAGAAATTGAAAATGTAATAAGAGACCTCCCAACTAAAAAAAGCCCAGGTCCAGATGGTTTCACAGAGAATTCTATAAAACATTTAAAGAGGACTTAAAACCATTATTACTAAAAGTGTTCAGAAGGATACAAGCAGAGGGAAACCTCCCAAATTCCTTCTATGAAGCCAACATCATTCTAATACTAAAACCAGGCAAGGATGCAACCAAAAAAGAGAACTACTGACCCATCTCATTAATGAACTCAGATGCAAAAATTCTCAACAAAATACTCGCAATCCATATACAGACCCACATCAAAAAGATCATTCACCATGATCAAGTTGGATTCATACCAGAGATGCAGGGATGGTTCAACGTACGAAAATCAGTAAATATTCAAAGCAAAACTGCAAGGAAAAAAAAAGAAAATCAGTAAATATCATAAAACACATAAATGGACTGAAAGACAAAAACCACACCATCATCTCTATCGATGCAGAAAAAGCCTTTGACAAAATCTAGCATCCCTTCATGATTAGAGTCTTAGAGGGAATTGGGCTGGAAGGATCATTCCTCAACATAATCAAAGCCATCTATAAGAAACCCATAGCCAGCATCATCCTAAATGGAGAAAAGTTAGAAGGATTCCCTACAAAGGTAGGAACCTGACAAGGCTGCCCCTTGTCTCCACTCCTCTTCAATATAGTGCTTGAAACACAGGGCAATAAGGCAAGAAAAGGCAATTAAAGGAATACTAATTGGAAAAGAGGAAGTAAATCTATCCCTTTTGGCAGAAGATATGATAGTTTACTTAAGGGATGCTAAAAACTCCACAAGAAAACTCCTAGAAACAAAAGTTTCAGTAAAGTAGTGGGTTACAAAATTAACCTTAAAAAATCAGTAGCCTTTCTTTACACCAACAACAAGCAACTGAAGAAGGAATACAAGGAGTCCTTCCCACTCACAATAGTCTCAAAAACAATAAAATACTTAGGCATAAACCTAACCAAAACCACCAAAGATCTCTACAACAAAAATTATAAGCTCCTGAAAAAGGAGATTGAAGAAGACATCAGAAGATGGAACGACCTCCCATGCTCATGGATTGGAAAACTTAATATAGTTAAAATGTCCATTTTACCCAAATTAATATACAGATTCAACATAATCCCAATTAAAAGCCCCAAGGACATTCTTCACAGACTTGGGGAAAAAATCTTAAATTCATATGGAAAAACAAAAGACCCCGAATAGCAAAAGCAACCCTGAGTGAAAAGAGCATCACAGGGGGGATGTCTATACCAAACATCAAACTATACTACAGGGCTATAGTCATAAAAACAGCTTGGTACTGGCAGAAAAACAGACCTGTACACCAATGGAAAAAAAATGAAGATCCAAACTTGAGTACATACAATTTCAGCCACCTCATATTTGACAAGGGGGCCAAAAAGACTCAGTGGAGGAAAGACAGCATCTTCAGCAAATGGTGGTGGCAAAACTGGATCACCACTTGTAGAAGAATAAAATTAAACCCCTACCTCTCACCCTGTACCAAAATCAACTCCAAATGTGAAACCCAAAACTCTAAAGGTGATAGAAGAAAAGGTTGGCAGCAACTTACAAGACATAGGAGTAGGAAAAGACTGTCTAAATCAGACAGCAGCTTCTCAGGAAATAAGGTCGACAATTGACAAGCGGGACTTTATTAAACTCAAAAGTTTCTGTACAGCAAAAGAAACAGTCAGGGAAGTGAAGAGAAAACCCACAGATTGGGAGGAAACCTTCACTGCTGATACATCTGACAGAGCATTAACCTCCAGAATATTTAAACTATTCAAAAAACAAAGAAGAAAACAAATGACTCACTCAAAAGATGGAGTAAAGAGCTGAGCAGAGACTTCACAAGTGAGGAAATAGAGATGGCTGAGAAACATCTTAAAAAGTGTTCAACATCGCTAATAATTAAGGGAATGCAAATTAAAACTACTTTAAGATACCATCTCACCCTGATAAAGCTGGCAAGGATCAAGGAAACAAATGATACGAAACGCTGGAGAGGGTGTGGGTAAAGGGGAACACTCATCCACTGCTGGTGGGAATGCAAATTTGTACAATCACTATGGAAAGCAGTATGGAGAACACTTAAAAGACTCAAAATGAGCCTACCACCTGACCCAGCCATACTACTTCTGGGAATATATCCACCAGACTCTTCATACTACAGAGATACATGTACAGCCATGTTCATTGCAGCTCTCTTCACAATAGCGAAGAGCTGGAACCAACCGAAATGCCCCTCAACTGAAGAGTGGATAGAGAAAATGTGGTACATCTACACAATGGAGATCTATGCAGTGGTAAAGAAAGATGATATCATGAAATTTGCAGGTAAATGGATGGAACTGGAAGAAATTATTGTAAGTGAAGTAACACAGTCCCAGAAAAACAAAGGACGAATGGTATCCCTCATCTGTGGATGCTAGTGCCAATAACCCAGTTGTAAATATTCCTTGTGGGGAGTTATGCATATTGGGAAGAAGAAGAAGAAGAAGAAGAAGAAGAAGAAGAAGAAGAAGAAGAAGAAGAAGAAGAAGAGGAGGAGGAGGAGAAAAGACTGCAACAAGAACTGAAACGGTGAATCTTGTGGGGTGGGAGGGTTGTGGGGTGGGAGGGTTGAGAGGGGGACACGGGTCTACATTAGATTAATATATAGTTAATTGATGTGAGTTTAACAGGTGTCCAAATTTGTCCAAACTTTTTCTACATATTATATGGTATTCTAGATCTTAGTAAAAGTAAAAATGTCTATACTAAACAACATTGGTTAAAAGGTTTTAATAAAAAAGGTAATACATTTAAGCTAGTTGGAAATATAAATTGTAGTCCACATCTGCTTCACTTGTAATTTGTATAACAACAACTTTGGGGTTAATGGACACAAATATTCTCTACAATGTTTGTGTTGTATAGTATCAACTTGTAACATTTTCTTCTACCTGTAGGATAATTTAACTAAAGGAATTAAGTTGGCTTCCCAAATTAACAACATACAGTCAATGATAAACAGCTTGGGTAAATTTAATGCAGAAAAGTTGGCCCAGCTAAACAATAAAAGGAAGAAAATCCTCAGACTGCTACAGGAATTAAACATCTCTGTGGATCCTAATTGAAACTATTTATAATGTGTCCTAATGAACTTTACCTTTCAGTTGCCCCAAAGTTTTAATAGGAGAGACTTCCTTACCTCCTTTTCATAGAACAAAGACAAACATGATGGTAATGAAGTCATTCCCTAAGTGTAAATTAGAGCCAACTGTTATAGAGGTAATCTCTTACAAAAGTGATATAGTTGCCTTATTTAATTGACTGATAGTCATAGGAACTGTGAAAGGATAATTCTCTATTCAGAGCCAAATATAATACTAAAGTCTATATAAGCTGGGTAATTAAGCAAAATATATTAACACAGGAGAGCTCTGTTATCAGAAATGGATTACTCTCAAGCAAGACTCCTCCGTCAGCACCAGCTACACCTCACCTGCCTGGAAATACTGTGCAGCAGTGGCAGCCATATGCCTGTATATCCCAAATCTAATTGGCTATTAGCTCTCTCCTTGGAGGAATAACCCACAGCTGATGCCACAAGCTTACATCCTCTAGTGGTTAGGAGATGTTATGAGCCACAGTAAGACCCTGTCACATTTTACAGAAAAAACATAATTCATGAATTAACATACCATCCAAACATCTGTGTCTGTACCAAAGTAACCTACCATAACAATTAGTACTGTTTAAATACCTATATATCTAATTGCTTGTGCTTCACTAGTAGGATTGAAAGGTTATTCCTGGACAAACTTTCAGCCCATGAAAGGAAACATCCTGAACTGATCAGAGTCCAAAGTGACAGCTCCAGAGAAAGTAGACTGTTTTGCTTCTCATCCACCTGTGCCCCTTTTCTAAGCCTAGGGAACAATCTGCAGAAGAGGGGGCGTGGTAGAATGTAAGGGCTGTAATTGGGGTGAATGGTGAAACTACAGCAATATAGACTGGACACTTATTTGATCAACTTGATTGTACATACAAGCCCCCCTAGCTGGATGGTGGGACCCTTGGGCTGTGTGGGTTTGGGCACAACTGCTTGCAAATTGGTTTTAAATGAAAGATGCTTGTACTAATAAATTATTACTTATTGTTAAAAAATGAAAAAATAATAAAGGAGTAAAAAAATATTAAAAAATTAAAAAAAGAAATGGATTACTCTGCCAAGGAGATGTTGGCTTTTTTTTTTTTGCCAGCAAACTGATATACCTGCAAGAACAGAGGTGGTAAGGCCCTCCTGTCAAAGACCTGGTGTAAGCATGGGAAAGATATATTGAGACCACATTTGCAAGTGTACAGTTAGCCTCTGGAATGCCAGAGAATTTTACCAAAAGCCACTCAATCAATAAAGCAAATATCGGTCTCCTTGAGTCAAGCAAGTCTCCTCCTTCAGCATCAGCTACACCTCACCTGCCTGGAAATACTGTGCAGCAGTGGCAGCCAAATGTCTGTATATCCCAAATCTAATTGGCTATTAGCTCTCCCCTTGGAGGAATAATTCACGGCTGATGCCACAAGCTTAAGTCCTCTAGTGGTTAGGAGATGTTACAAGCCCCAGTATGACCTTGTCAGCTTTTACAGAAAAGTTATATAGTCCATGGATTAGCATACCATCCAAACATCTGTGTCTATACCAACGTAACCTACCATAATAATTAGTACTGTTTAAATCCCTGTATATCTAATTGCTTGTGCTTCATCAGTAGTAGTAAAAGGTTATTCCTGGATAAACTGCCAACCCATGAAAGAAACAGCCTGAACTGATCAGAGTCCAAAACAACATCTCCAGAGAAAGTAGACTGCTTTGCTTCTCGCCCACTTGTGTCACTTTTCTAAAGCCTAGGGAACAATCTGTGAAAAGAGGGCATGGTTGAATGTAAGGGCTGCGATTGGCATGAACTACGAAACTACAGCAATATAGACTGGACTCCGAACAACATAATAGTTGTTGTTACATAAACATGTTGTTACATAAACATGTTTTATGTTACAACAACATAAACCAACATATAAGCTCTTCCAGCTGGACAATGGGGGCCTCAGGCTGTATAAGTTTGGGCATAGCTACTTGCAAATTGGTTTTACATGAAGGATGCTTGTATTCATTGCTTATTACCTATTATTAAAAAATAAAATAAAAGATATTTTCAAAAAAAAGAATATAATGCTTGAAACTTTTATAAGGCATGAAGGTAGTACAACATAAATATCATAAATTTCATCTGGCTTCATTAATGACAGTCAATGGTATTCAAAACAAAACCAAAAGGGGATGTTAAGTAGCAAAATGGAGACAAGGGCTTAGGTAGTGACACAAAGTAATGTTAGTTGCTGGAATCAAAGTCTTTGTATGAAATTTGGATTTGAGAATACCATACAAACCACCAGTGAAACAGCCTATTTTATTTTATTTATATTTTTAATTTTTAATTTATTTTTGTATGAATATGAATGTACTGTCTGCATGTAGGTTTGTGCACCCGTGTTGTGCAATGCTGCGGAGGTCAGAAGAGGGTCTCAGATTCCCCTGGAACTGGAGTTCTCCTGGAGTTGGAGTTACAGACAATTCTTAGCCACCCTGTGGGTGCTGGGGATTGAACCCGGGTCCTCTGCAAGAGCAGTTGGCGCTCTTAACAGCTAGGCTATCTCTCCAGCTCCTGAAACAGCCTATTTTAGCTAGAGTTCTGGGTGCAAAGAGTTACACCTGAGAATTTGAAACCACAGGCCTGTTCTCATGTGGTTTGTGGTATATATTATTATATATATATATATTGCCCATTTGATCTTGTAAACCATAAACCCATAAGCAAATTAATATTTAAACATAGTTCTTGGAGTCCTAAATCCAGAAATAGTGAAGTCCCTTTTGTCAAACTTGGATAAAATACTTTCATAAGCACAATGTTAGAAACTACTGAAGATGGAAAAGCATCAGGCTTAAATTGGAGGGAAGATGATTGACCTTTGAAACAGAAAAACACTCCAGATGGGAGGTACAATTATGTCCTTTTATTCTGAAAGTACCTCAATCCATACATTGTGGGGATAGGTAGAACTCGAGAAAGAAGATATCACTATTTCATTGGAAATATCCATTAAAATATGGAGATCATGGCTATTAGAGAAGCTGGAAATGGAAATAGCCTAGGGAGGAGGGAGACAGAGGAAAGAGCTTACAAATCTTATGGATACTACCCATATATACTTGGCTTACCCCAGGACTCTACAGAAACTGCCAGGAGTCTATAAGAAAGTCATAGCACTATTAAGACTATAGGGACTTTTGAAGTTGGATTGCATTTTGTATTGTGAGATCAACATGAAACTTTGGAGATCAGGGATAGAAAGTTATGATTTAAAGTGATGTACTTTGGTGTCAAATTGACAAGTAGAATTGTGATGGTCAATTTCGATTGTCTACTTGATGAGGTCTATAATGAGCTGAGAGACAGGCCTCTGGGTCTGCCTGTGAGAGGTTCTCTTGATTAGGTTAATAGAACTGTCAAGACCCGCCCATTGTGGGTAGCACTGCTCCATGGGATGAGATCCTGGTCCCTGAGGAGAGAAAGTGAGCTGAACACAAGGATTCATTGCTCTCTCCCCCTTGACTACAGACATTGTGTCTAGTTGCTTCAGGCTGTTGCTCCTGTAATTTACCTATCATAATAGACTATAACGTCAAACTGTGGGCCAGAATAAAGTCTTCCTTAAGTTGTTTTAGTCAGGTATTTTATCATACCACAGGAAAAATAATTAATATAAACATCATGACCCAAAAAAGTCCAAGCAGAATTTTTTTGGGTCTTTTCAAGACAGGGTCTCCCTGTAACCCCAGCTGTCCTGGAACTCACTCTGTAGACCAGGCTGGCCTTGAACTCACAAAGATCCACCTGTCTCTGCCTCCCAAGTGCTAGGATTAAAGGCATGCACCACCACACCCGGCTCAAGCAGAATTTTTAACTGCTTTAGACTATAGTGGAGACAGAGTTTGAAATTTGAATCATCAAATTAGAAGGGTTTGGCCTTTCCATTGAAATCTCAGAGAGCCTATTACTGGAGAAAAATGTTATGTCTCAACAGAAAGGATGACGTTTGTCTAAAAGGACCCCTGAAGATTTTAAAGCTTAACAAAGTGAAGATGTAGCCTCTGCATGCTTGTGCAGATTCAGCTGCACTCAAGAACAAAAGCAAAAGTATTTAGAACTGAACAGTATGATCAATAATTTCTTAGTGGTATCATTCACAGCATTGAGTATACCACATAAAATTATTATACATGGGGACACTGATAAAATGTAAGTCATCAGAAAAAGTAGGTGCTAAAAACAGGCTATAAAACTCTCTTGGTGTTACAATTAACAGACAATGGCTTCAATGAAAAGACTTAAAAATTAATTTGGGGATGGAGAAATGGTTCAGCAGTTAAGAGCACAGACTGCTCTTGCAGAAGACCTGGCTTTGATTCCTAGCACCCACATGGTAGCTAATAACTGTCCCTAACTCCAGTTCCAGGAGTATCTGTTGTTTTTTTCTGAGCTCCACAGGCATTGCACAACACAGGTGCACGTACACACATGCAGGCAATACACTCATATACATAAAATAAAAATAATACATAAAATATAAAAATAAATTTAACACAAAGTTAAAGACAAAATACGCTCAGCAAGTGCATATATATGGCTGGTGGTATTGCATCAAAGACCTAGATTTCAAAAAAGGCAAATACAAAGAGTTAAAGAAGTAGATGTATTTAAGTGAACATGCAATGAAAGAGGGAAGAAGGAAAAGCTGTCTTGAAGAATAACCAGCAGAAAATATCTTATTTGAAGAGCAAAAAGCTTTTAGGATCTAAAGACTTGTGGAAAATATCTAGCAGTGCTAAATATTTTAACACAGGTGTAATTGAATTCCCAGAAGGTGAAGAGCCAGAGAATGGAGGAAGAACTTGACACATCAGTGACCTCAGACTCCTCAGGTCTGGTCGTCAAGGACCTGCATTACCTTTTAGATGTGGGAATCACAGAGAAAGCCAAACTCAACAAATGAAAAACCAAACCAGGTAAGATGTTAACACCTTCCAAATCTCCAGGGATCCTGGTTGACCTGCTTGCTGAAAGCTAACTCATGGGAAAGCATCTTCAAGCATTCCACATAATGAACATGGAACTAGTGGGTTTTTTGAGAGGGAAAAAAAGCAAACAATTTATCAAATCTTCTTCAATCTATAGATGGGCCAGTGAGGATGAGATGGGTCAGTATGTAAAGGTGCTCCATGACAGCCCTGATCACCCGAGTGTGATTTTCAGGACTTGTGTGGCTGAAGAAGAGAAATGACTCCTGCAAGTTGTCCCCTGCCCTCCCCGTGTGTGCCACGGCATGTGCATGCTCCCTATAATAAATAATAAATAAATGCGATAAATCTATATCCACCACAAATCCTCCAAGAACATGAAGAAATTTCAGATAAATGAAAGAAAATAGAATCCACCATTAGTGGATGTGTGAGATGGCAAAGAACCTTCTTGAGGCCGAGGGAAAATGACATCCGATGGAAACCCGGATGCAGGAAGGACTAAAGAATTATGTGGGCAAATATAAGTGGTCCTTTGTAGGAAGCTTCCTTTGCCGCGAGCAGGTACAGCATGGTCCTGCTAAGGGAAGGGGAGCACGCTGTGGGGAACCGACCCTTCAGTGCAGAGGTCAGTTAGTTACTTCCGTAACTCGACCTGAGAGATACTTCCAACTCAGGTCCTTAGCCTGGCACAACGGAACAGTTTCTGCCTTGGTCGTGATTTTTTCCACGTGCCCAAAGACTGCTGGCCCCTGGACAAGAACTTCAGGCTGATGGCTGCTTGCCTATCTTCAGCCTATGCCCACTCACAATTCACTTCACAGCTGGTGACCTGATAGGTCTCCTTCCAGCCCCACTTCTCCCACACCAGCTATCCAGGTTGGTGGTCGAAAGGACCGCTGTCCAGCCCACTGGTCACTCGAACAAATTCAGGCCTGCTTCAGCCTGTATGCATGCAAGAATAATGGCCAGAAATTTTGTGTAATGATGGTAATGGAGAATTCTATTTATTGCCTGCTATAGTTTGATTTTATAAGCAAAATGACGGCAGTTCCCAGAGCCAATCACAGACCTCCAGTTCCGTGCCACTGCATACTGTTGCCCCACCCATCGTCGTGCACCTGGGCCACATTGCTTGCTCCTTCCTGGGGTGGGGTCAGAGAAATCCCATGACTCTCCCCCACATGGTGCTCTGAGGAGTGCTAGCTGAGAACTAGCCCCCATTTCAAACTGGATCTTCCTACAATCCTGATTTTTCTTCTCTTAAATTCTTTAATAGATAATTGGCAATATATTGGCAAATATAATGCTGTGATTTGGGATCTATAACAAGTACAGGTAAATGACAGAATGGCAGATAGATAGGCATTTGCCCAACAAAGAGAATGAGCAGAGTTACATTGTTGCATTACTTCTAAATCTTGCATGAAATGGTACATTACTAACTCTAAGCAGATTGTGATAAATTATACATGCCTATTACAACTCTTCAAGTACCACAGAGACATAAAAAAATAAAATGAAATAATAAAAAAGAACCCTCCTCATTTATATCCAAAGATTTATGGTAGAAATAACTGAAGATGACACAGATGAGAAAGAGTTTTAAAGCAATGTGGTGATCTCCCCACAATAATATTAGTATCCACGTTAGAGAGTCCTGTATTAACTCTTTGATTTAAAAGCAAAGACTATTAGAATGGAATAAAAAGGAAAATCTAATCATATGCTGCTTCTAGGAGGCACACTCTAATTCTAAAGACACAGAAATAAAATGATAAAGCAACTAAAAATATTAAAAGATCATTATAGGTATATTATACAAAATATATTTGTATTTTAAATAGGTAAAATATTATAAATATATTTCCAATTAAAGATTGTTACTATGACACACAGAAACATTTTACGAAGATAAAGAGAAAATACATAGAGAAAACATGTCAGTCTTAAATGTGTATGCATCTAATAGTTAAGCTTTAAAAATTAAAACTGTATGAGATTAAAAGGAGAGATGTATAAAGTCCACATTATGGTGAGAGCTTTTCACAACCCCATCTCAGTAACTGAAAGAAAATGAAATATCAGTAACACTCTAAAATAGATTGATCTGACTGATAGTCATATGGCACTATACCAAATAACTTAATAGTATGTATTTCTAGTGCAAAGAATGCACAATAAGATAAAACACATGTTAATGCCATAAAGTGCTGGCTAATAAATTCTATTTGATGAAAAATTTCTAAAATGTATTCTCTGATGATAAAATTGATATTGGGGGGCTGGAGAGATGGCCTAGCAGTTAAGAGCGCCGACCGCTCTTGCAGAGGACCCGGGTTCGATCCCCAGCACCCACATGGCGGCTGAGAACCGTCTGAAACTCCAATTCCGGGAGAACTCCAGCTCCAGGGGAATCCGACACCCACTTCTGACCTCTGCGGCATTGCACGACACGGGTGCACAGACTTGCATGCAGACAGTACATTCGTACACATACAGAAATAAATAAAATTAATAAAAAAATATTTAAAAAATTGATATTGGTACAGGAAGTGATCTAGAAATATACCTCAATATTTGTTAACTAAATAACCTGCTTCTAAGTGACTCATGGGATATATATGAAAGCATGTATAAAATCATGACATATTTAATAGTAAATAAGTTTGCAGGGTACAGATAGAGCAAAGCTTAGAAATAACATCAAATTTCTACAGAAAATAAAAACTGTAACAAAATGTATTTAAAGAATATTTCAAGAATAAGTATGAAATGAGGACATTTTCAGACAAGTAATGAGAATATCTGGCTAGTCATAGGCCTTTACTGAAACAACTACCAAAGGAGTTAATCCTGAAAACATTTAGTTAAGAGATACAATAAGGAGTAATGATGGAAGATGTTGACACTGATGTGGAAAACTGAAATGTATACGTGAGCATAGTTTGTTTGGCTACTAGAAGGACATTTCTATGAGAGTACAGAAGAAATTATCAACAGAAGTTGCTCCAGAGTAGTGAAAATAAGAGAAAGATGTTTAATTTTGGGTCTTTTTTTTTTTTTTTGAGACAGGGTCTTCCTGTAGCCCCCGCTGTCCTGGAACTCACTATGTAGACCAGGCTGGCCTTGAACTTACAGAGATCCACCCCCCTCTGCCTCAAGAGCGCTGGGATTAAAGGCATTACCACCATGCCTGGCAAGATGTTTAATTTTTATTATGATGTAAAAAGAATCACAATGATAGTAAACAACTTTTGACTTTGGAGAACTTATTTGGAATGAATTTGTCTAAACAAAAAAATTAATCTAAAAGAACTTATTTGGAATGAATTTGATAAACAAAATTACATAATCAACAGAATAACAAATGAATGAAACTGGAGATAAGTGATAAAAATTATAGAATTAAAAAACTAATAACAAATACTGAAGAAAAATGGACAAAACCTCTCATAGTTGCAGAGCAATATCAAGAGATTCAGCATTGTGTTTGACAGCTTTTTGTTGCTGTGACAAAATATCTGAGAAAAGTAAAGGAAGAAAGATTAATTTATTTTAGCTCATGGGTTCATGATCCGTGGTTCCTTGGCTCTATTGCTCTGGACCCATGGTGAGGCTAAATGTCATGGTGGAGAGTGTGGTAGAGCCGAGCTGCCCACCTCCTGTCAGTGGCTAGAGGCCAGGTGTAGGGACAAGTAATGCCCTACTTGGGTATACTCCTGTGATCAACTGGGCTGGACCAGTTTTAATTTTCACTGCTTCTAGTAGTGCCACTAAATCAAACCGTAGTGAAATTAGAATCCTCATGATCCAGGCATTTCCCCAAAGTCCAACCTCTCAACATTATATTTGAGAACAAGCCTTCATCACTTGAGTTTTGGGGTGATGTTCCATATCCAAATCATAATAAGCATACATGAAAATAGAGATTCAGGGGGGAAGAACGGGAGAAAATACAAAGTAGAAAAATAGTAACGGCTGAAATTCCCAAACTTAGTGAAGTCCTTTAACTAACAGAGGCAAGAGTTCAACAAATTCCAAAGAAGTTAACTACAAAGGAAGCAGAATAAATGCATCATAGTTAAATTTCCCAAAGCCTCTAAAAATGAAGAAAAACACATAAAAACATAGAAAGAAGCAAGAAATGACATATTACAAATAGTCAAGCAATATATTGCCATTGGACACCATTCCAACAGAAATCATCTAAGACGATATATTTGAATGACGTATCCAAAGGACTGAAACGGAATGAGAGAGATGGCTCAGAGGTTAAGAGTGCTTTTGCTGCTCTTGTGGAAGACCAGAGTTCAGTTCTCAGCACCATCAGACAGCTCACATCTTCCGTAATTCCAGCTCTGAGAAATCTTTTCTGGTCTCCCAGACACATGCACAGGTTCACTCGAACACACCCACACACACACCCACACACACACACACACACACACACACACACACACAATACACATAAAAATAAATAAATAACAAAGGACCTCAACAAAACCCCTATAGTTAATAATTCGATATCTATGCAAACTGGCTTTCAAAGTTGAAGTGTTAAATTAAGATATTTTGTTATGAGCATTAAGATTTCATAGCTCACCAAGTTTTTTTTTTCAATATGTATTAAAGAAAGTCTGTCACAACTTAGAGCACTCACCACCATATACGACCACAGCTAAAGAAAGTCTTCCAGAATGAAGTAAATGATAGCACACAAAGAAGCAAAATCATCACAGATGGTGACCACATCTATGTGCATGAAGAGACGAGTGCATTTATCTACAATTTTATGCACTTCTGTTCAAGTTTCAACATCAGAAGTAATTAAAAATTAACTTCAAGTAGATTGTGATAAATTAAAGATGCTCGCTGTAATCCCTAATGCTATCTCTAAAAATAGCTTGAAGAAATGATATTAAAAATGTCAATAGCATGTACTTATGCTGACTGGATTTTTTTACAAATGCCCTTGATTGCTTGTGAGTAATGGCCTCTCAATATTTTATATTAAGAAATTGTCCAAGATGGATTTCAGACAATCTCTGTTTGAGGAACAACTCTTATCCTGTTATTGATCACCAAAACTGTATCTACTATTAAATGACACAAACTATTTGCAACCTGGAGTACTTTACATGAAATTGGATTGTGTCAGAAAACTACACCAGTTGGGAGGTAACTGAGGAGAGCATGTTGCAGGAGAATCCACTGAAAGAACCCATTTCAGAGATGAGATGGCTACTGTGACCTCGATCCTTAAATGCATTTCCTTAAAGAGTGGGTGAACCCTGAACCCTGCACTGGGATTGGGTCTTATATTATTACTATGGAAGCATCACCAAGAGGCAGAAGTCTATATTCAGTGGAGCCGTCTGAAAGGTGGCTACGCTATGGTCTGCTGATGGTCGGATGATGGCAGAGAAGGGGCCAGGTTAGTCCACTCAAGGGACAGAATTCAGGATGATATTCAACATGTATCAGAGAAACAACTGACTTGTGCTGTCATCTGCTTCATGTTAGGGATGTACCCAATAGACATGACATGGTCATTCTTTCTTGAGTTGTTTACTTTTTGGAAATCTAGTTGCAATGTGGTAAGCAGCCTTATTTAGAGGCTATCCTGATGTGAAACAGCAGTCAAGGTAATTAGATTGAAAACAGACCCAGAAGCCATCATAGCCCAGCTATCAGTCAACCACCGCCTAGTACCATGGAGAGACTCTAAGCCAGATCCCCAAACTATGTTGCCATGGTGTATCTTATCTTCATAAAGTGTACCAGATCATTAAGGATTAGAAATGCAGGCCCAATAAACTGCTTATGAAGCAGAGACAGTAGGATTACAAATTTAATGGTTGCCTTGATAATACAGAGTGAGTTTAAGGTTAGCCTGGACAAAGTAGTGAGCTATGTCTCAAAATTTTATGCTAGATAATGGAATCTATTTTTTTACATTTGTTAGTGTGTATGTGTGTGTGTGTGTGTGTGTGTGTGTGTGTATGTATGTGTAATGTGCACACAGGCATATAACAACATTTTGTGGCAATCAGAGGACAACTTTCAAATTCAGATAATTAGACTCTATGGCAAATATACTGTCATATTTTTAAGCAGTCAAGCTTTAGCAAGGATGTAAAACAATTTGAGCACCTTACGCTGGGGAAATAATGGGGCCACTGTGATGGTCTAGATATATGCTGATTGACTTTGCCTCAATCAACAATTTATCCTGCTTAGGAGACCCACAAGAGATTGAAGTAATGATACCATTCAAGTTTGTCTTAGTGAACTTATGAATTTATTGGGTTTTCTTTTTTTTTTTTAGCATTTTTGTTCTTTGATAATTTTATTTTTTTCTGTAATCATGCTTATAATTGTTCTTTTTTAATTTTTATTTTTTATATATATTTTGTACAAGATTATCGAATCTAGACCCGTGTCCCCCACCCTATCCCCCGACCCCACCAGAGCACATGTATTCTGCCAAACATGCTTTTCATCTCTTTCTCAGTCTTCCTCAAAATTCTCCACGTGGAAGTTGGCTGTTTTGAGCAGAAGTTCACTGTTTCAGTCAGTTCTTTGATGCGTTCCTTTCTGTTGTTGTTGTTGTTGTTTCCAATATGCATCACTCTTATTGGATTTTCTTATAAGATCATGGGTGAGCAGTTACACATAGGTGAGTGACCTCCAAAGAGCTCCATTCTTGAAAAGTTCCATCCTAGCATGGATTGGTAGCATAGATAGAGCACACCTTCAGTTAAACTTCTAGCTCTTTTAACACCTCCCAAGACTATGTGTAGCTTGCTTGGGCTGGGGAGAACAGTAGCTGGAATGTCTGGTGAAGATCTAATGACAATCTCCACTCCCATTTTTATGAGAGAAGTCCACAGGCCTGGGGAAGTACTGTGCGGTTGTCACAGCCGTTCTAATTAAGATGGTTAACAGCTATGCCATGCTTGGAGGACAGTAGTCTACACCACTCTACCCTTTCTTATGACTCATATTCTTTTTGCCCTGTCTTCTAAGATGTTCCCTGAGACTTGGAGGGAGTGATAGAGATTTCTTCCATTAGTGGCTGAAACTTGGGCCACTGTATCACAGCCATAGCCACTGTATTCCCAGTGACTTCACTGTCTCTGCAGTAACCATCAGTCACTAGAAAAAAAAAATCACTCCACAACTGAAGCTTACAGCAGTAAAAATCTATGGGTGTAAATGCGAATGTTTAGAAAGGTATTTAACAGGCATATCATATCCATTTAACAAAACAACAGCTATAGCTTCATGTCTTAGTTTGCTTTCTGTTTGTGATAAACACCATGGCCCCCAACAGCTTGAACATAAAAGAGATCATTTCATCTTATACTTCCAGGTAATAGTTCTCTGAGGGAAGTCAGGAAGGAGCTCGGGAAGAAGGAGCTGAAGGAAAGACCATGGAGGAGACTGTTTACTGACTGGCTCCCCTGGCCTGTTCTCAGTCTGATTTGTTTATTCAACTCAGGACCACCTGCCTAAGGGTGACACAACCCACAGTGGTCTGGGGCCTCCCACATCACTCAACAGTCTACTTCTGCATATCAATATTTGTGAAATAAGTGTTCTCATCATTGCTGATTGTTCTGTAGTAGCCATCATAACACTGAGTTGGATGAGACACGCAACGATAGCCTTACTTGTTGCTTGCTTGGATGGAAATCCTGGCAAGAAGCCTGTGGCAGTGTCCACAGTGGAGAAGGCATACTTGCAACCCTCACTTACAGGCATAAATCCTGTGTAGTCCATCTGCTCAGGAAGGAGTAAATGACTGCAATTTCAGGTGAGAGTATGACCCCTCCATGAGGAAACATTGTAGGCCTGATCTTGTAGGAATCGTGTATGTGTAATAATGTTACTTGTTTTCATTAAGACGGTGTCAGCCATGTCATACCTGGAGGATCACATTCAACAACAATGTAACACTTCCTTCACAGGTTCATGCGGTCCCCATGTGCTGCTTCACTTGCTCCATACTCTCTCTACCACAGTTGCTAGCCACACCCTTTACTATGGTTCTCCCTAATGATGGACTGTACCCTCTCAAAGTGTGAGCCAAAGTAAATCTTTCCTCCTTTAAATTATTCATTCAGGTAGTTTGTCCCATCAATGAAGAAAGTAATGTAACCATTCTGGAAAGCAATTTTGTTTTTATATTTTATTTATTTATTTATGTGTATGAATGTACTGTCTGCATGTAGGTCTGTGCACACGTGTCGTGCAATGCCTCGGAGGTCAGAAGAGGGTGTCGGATTTCCCTGGAACTGGAGTTCTCCTGGAACTGGAGTTACAGACGGTTCTCAGTCACCATGTGGGTGCTGGGGATCGAACCCAGGTCCTCTGTAAGAGCAGTCGGTGCTCTTAACCGCTAGGCCATCTCTCCAGCCCCTGGAAAGCAATTTTTTAGTTTGTTTAAACTCAAATGTAAACTTGCTTTAGATTCAGAAATTCTAATTCTAGATTTTTTTTCTCTTGAGAAATTACGTTACCACGAAGACTTGTATGCATTCAAGTCAATGCTATTTACTGTAGTTGACACCTAAAATGACTTGAAGGCCCATAGATTGGAGAATGGATAAATGAAATGTACAAATGTGAAAATATTCTAATAAATGTTTAGCAATAAACACGAATGAACTACTGAAACACACAGAGAAATCTCAAGATCATGTAAACTACAGATTTTGTGGTTCCGTTAATATGATATTCTCAGAAAGGCACAGCTCTAGTGACCAAAAGTGATGAGACCTTGACTGGTTTGTCACTGGGCATGATAGCACACAACTTTAATCCCAAAACTCAGGAGGCAGAGGCATGCAGATGTCTGTGAGATCTCTGTGAGATCAGGGCCAGCCTAGTCTACATAGCTACAGGGGCATGGGGGTGCTGGTTTTGATGAGGAACCATTGTATGAGACATACAAATGCTCAATAAAAAAACAAAACAAAACAAAACTTGGTATGACAGTGGGGACGGAGTGTGATGAGAAGAGACAGTAGCAGAGGCTGTGTCTGGGTGGACCAGAGGTCTGGATCTTAAGTGTGGTCATAATTACTTGAAAAACCTAATTTGTGCAAAGTGCATCAACTAGGCACTTAAGTTATTGGGCTTAAGTAAAATTGCTTAAAGAAGAGAAACTAGAAAAGTTTATGACAATGAATATACTAAGTATTAAAACTTGTGGGTTGAGACTACAGGAACATTTCCAGAATTTTGTAAAATTAATTAAATTAAGTAAATTTAAATAATGCTTATACCACTTAAACAAGAATGTGTTATGGTCTTATGAGCACATCATTAACTCATTAGCATAATAATCTTAAGTAACACGGTGAGATTATCCCTCACAGAGGAGAGTGGCAAGTAACTCATCCTGTAGCTCTGAACATTTAGCTCAAGGATGGTGGTGTTGTGATAGCCTTCCCCTGTTATGCTTGTGGTCTTTAGAGGTGGTAATGGTAGACGAATTCTCATAGCAGCACCATTTCTTTTGATGAGTTCTTCTGAGGCCAAAAGTCAGTATTTTGGATGAACTTATTAAAATAGCTACATGCACAGAGGGAAGAGATTATCATCCTAATCCTCTGGAGACAGAGACAGTATCACTATGATGTAAAAGAAGAGCCAGAGTGGACACAGTGATGTTGGGAGAGGAATAGAAAAACATACTTCAGAGAGAGACTTAAGTGGAACATTAGCAAATGTTGTAGTGTGTGTGTGTGTGTGTGTGTGTGTGTGTGTGTGTGTGTGTGTGTGTTAGATTTCACTTTGCTTTGCAACAATGGGTGGGATCATGGGGTCATTTGCTGAGGTGGTAATGAGTATGGCTATGGAGGAAGAACTCACTTGGATGTGGGATGCTGTCTACACTGAGGATCTCCAGTCTCAATCTGGAGACCACCTTGAACTGGAATAATTGAGACTGACCTGTGTGATGGGTCAACTGGCATAGAGACCACTTAAGGAACCAGCCAGTATGATCCCAGGTGGGAATGTAAAATCAGAGAAGCACTAACTTTTGAAGATGTATAGCTGGAAATGGAAGTGCTTCACTATGAGACCGAGAAAGAGTAGGCAAGACTTTTGAGGTAAACTGAGCAGCTGAAGTGGGTTGAATATCTAAACACCTGTTTAGCTCTTACGGTCTCAGAACAAGTTTCTTCACCTTCCTAGATCCAAATTTCCTTGCAATGATGGTTTTGGAATAGATAATCACAGATTTCTTCCTGTTTTAAAATTCCTTCATCTAAATATAATTATTTTTTAAACTTAGTTTTATTTATTTTATTTTATGTGTATGAGTGTTTTGCCTACATGCATATAAGTCCACCCATGCCATTTATTTTATTTATTTTATGTATATGAGACTTTTTGCCTGCATGTGTGTAAGTGTACCCGTATCATGAATGCATGCAGGGGTCAGATGAGGGCTTGGGATTTACCTGGAAATGGAGTTAGGATGGTTGTTAGCCACCACATGGGTGCTGGGAATTGAACCCAGGTCATCTATAAGAACAGCCAGTGCTCTTAATTGCTGAACCATCTCTCCAGCCCCTAAATATAATTTTTTATTGGGGAAGAAGTAGCTTAAATGCACTTCACAGTATCTTCACGAAGAATGAGCAGAATGCATATCTACACACAAGTGCCATTCCCATCAGTGTGATTTGTCTCAAGGGAATGTCATAAAAAGATGGAGAAGCAAACTGGTCAGTTAATTAAATGTAGCATCTGCAGCCCTCTGTCAACACAGCAAACCACAAGGACCTTTGAAGCTGCAGGATGCAGCTGCTCCCTGTGCAAATCCGTGGGTTTACACACAGAGAGAGGTGCACTGGGGTCCTGCGAGCCTGGCCCTAAGAAATCGCCAGGGCCTCAAGAGAGAAAAATAACTGCATTGAAACCCAGCACAGCTCTGGGGCTCCAAAACTCGCTGCCATTTGGAAAGCTCTATGTGAAATATAAAATGAAGCTGCATTCAGCTTTTGGCTGACTGATTAATGGGTTTAGCCCACACCTACTGGGCAGGCTGCCGAAATCAGCATCTGTCACAAATCTCCAATTGCTCTCAGTAAAACAGCCAGTGGAAATTGTTGATTTACAGATGACTTTCTTCTAGATGGTCTCACTCTCTACATTGCCTCACCTTTCAACATGCTGAGATCACTAGCTAATTCTTTTCCATCCGTGTGACCACATTTTCCTGTCAAATAATTGTGATTTTTTTCTAGGACTAAATGCATGTTGAGTGGTCTCGAAGAATGGCCTGGAAGTGGCTTTAAGTTAAGAGTCTTCTTGGGAAGCTCTATTATTCAGGAAAGTCCAGCTTGCTTTGAAAGCAGTAAAGAAAGATGACATCATGAACTTTGCAGGTAAATATTTGGAGCTAGTGAAGTAACACAGTCCCAGAAAAACAAACGACGAATAGTATCCCTCATCTGTGGATGCTAGCACCAATTACCTAATTGTATGGCAAACTGAGCAACGTCAATGTGATCTGAAAACAACTGTGCTCTTATATTGTAGTATCCCTTAAAAGCCTAGGGAACAACCTGCGGAAGAGGGGGCGTGGTAGAATGTAAGGGCTGCGATTGGGGTGAATGGTGAAACTACAGCAATGTAGTCTGGACACTCATTTGATCAACTTGATTGAACAAAAAACCTGTCACCCCCCACTGGATGTGGGGCTGTAGGTGTTTGGGCACAACAGCCTGCAGATAGGTTTTTGCATGAAGGATGCTTGTACTCATGGATTATCACTTATAGCTAAAAATGAAAAAAAAAAAAACGAGAGAAAGAAAGCAGACGTTATGGCAGAATGCATGATCTGGATGGGGTGGGGGTGGGGGGGGGAGGAAAGGAAATAAGCCTGGAACGTGAATTGGAAAAAATGTATGAAGCACAAAAGCATCAATAAAAATTAATTTAAAAAAAAAAATAAACAAAGAAAAAAAAAAGAAAAAAATACACAGAAAATAAAGAAACTTGCACTTTTTGTCAATGTCTAAATGAGTAAAATGAAGTTGGGATGAAGCTCCTGATGGACTCCACCTGAATAGTAGTGGGAACTTGAAGAGGCTTTTGAATTCTTAAAACAAATGGTTAAAAACAAAGTCTAGGGGTGGAATATAAAGAAAGAGAAAAAACCCTCTATTCCAGCCTTCTTTGCCTCATCCCAGTATCCTCTAATTTCATATCCTCACTGTCAAGTTCCCTCTCTACAACATTGTATAACTGGAGCTGGTACTATATAGTTTTCGGGACTTGCTTGTTTCACTTTGCTGTATACATTTACAACTCAGCCTTGTCTTCTAGGGTGGATGATGCTGATATATCTATTTCAAAGATTGCTTAATGGTATTTCTTTTTTTTTTTTTGGTCTTTTCAAGACAGGGTCTCCCTGTAGCCCCAGCTGTTCTGGAACTCACTCTGTAGACCAGGCTGGCCTTGAACTCACAAAGATCCGCCTGCCTCTGCCTCCCGAGTGCTAGGATTAAAGGCGTGCACCACCATGCCCAGCTTGCTTAATGGTATTTCATACAAAAGCCATGTTACAGTTTGTTTATTCAGTCACTTAATTGAACTCTATTCTGGCCATTTCAAAGTTTTGGGATCATAAATAAATGAACTCACCATACTGGATGCCATAGAACACATCTAAAATCCCAGCACTTTGGAGGCTGAGGCAGAAGGATCACAACTGTGAGGATGGCCTGGGCTACAGGACGAGTCACAGGATAGTCTGGGCTACATACATAGTGAGACCTTATCTTTTAAAAAAGAATAAAACCCAAAACAAACAGGGAAAAATATGTGCTACTAATATTCCAGTACTGATGTTTGTGAAGATGTGTTTTCAACTCATTGTGGTTTGATGCCTAGTATGATTGCTGGATTGTCCAGTCAGAGTATGTATAGTTTTGTTAGCAGTACCAAACTGTCCTCCAAAGTGCTTGCATCATTACACCTCTCATGAGCATGGATGACAGTCCTGCTGGCCCAGCCCCCCCCACCCCGTGTTTGCATTGCTTGTCTTTAGTTTTTTAAAAAGTATTAATCATTTGAGAGTGACATACAATGGATTTTGATCATATTATCCCTCCTCAACTGCTCCCCGGTCCACCAATATCTCCCTACACACCCAGCTTCATGTTCTTCCCACTGCAAGTCCAAATTTATCCATTCTACTAGGTGTGTAGCAGTGTTATGGTTTGAGTGACAAATGGCCACTGTAAGTTTATATGAGTGACAAATGGCCACTGTAAGTTTATATGTTTGAATACCAACAGCTGTTTGTACTGTTTGGAAAGTTCTGGAACCTTTAGGAAATGGGTCTCAATGGAGAAATGGGTTCCTTGAGGGTAGATCTTATAGATTAAAGCCTGGTCCAGGTTCTAGCCCATACTTTCTACTCCTCCCTGGCTGTTGAGATGTGAGGAAGTTTCTTACATGCCTGTCACCATGAACAAGAGCTGCTCATGGCATCACAAACAGCACCATGTTTTCTCTGCCGTGAAAAGGTGGGTTAAAATATAGTCTTCTACCTCCAAGTTGCTTCTGCCAGCATTTTGTCCCAGATAATAAAGAAAATACCAAAGAAAAACGACTCTCCCTCTTCCAGCAGCTGTCTGTCAAATGCCAATACCTCCTCAGCTAGTGGTGGGACCTCGTGAATTCCTCTCCCATCCACACTTGAACTCTGACCTTGTGCAGGGCTTTTGATTGTAATCATAGCTACTGTGAGTTCATGAGTACAGCAGCTATGCCATGTGCAGAAGACAGCATTTCACAGGACTCTGTCCCAGGGAATGGGACAACCCATTCCTATAATGTTCCCTGAGCCTTTGTGGGAGGAATTGATATAGCTTTCCCATTTAGGGTTGAGCATTCACATCACTTATTCTCAGTACCAATTATACGTCTTTGCATTGACCACCACCCACCACAAAAGAAGCTTTGCTAACCATGGTTAAAAGCAGCACATATTTATGAGTATAAACATAAATGTTTAGAAGGCAGTTTGACAACATAGGCACTTAGCAAAGTAACAATAGTAGGTTCCTTCCTTAAGCCTATCCCCCGCCCCCAGCGGTGGGGTTTCGTGAAATAAGGAATGCATCATGAATTTTCATGTCATCCTTGGGTGAAGACCAATTTTAGGATGAGCTGCCAAAACAAGAACTACTTATTTTTCTTACTGTTAGCTTTTAAGGATCCAGATTTTTGGCTGAGGAGATAGTAGGCATGAAGGTCAGAGGTCTGATTCTCAGCACCCATGTAAATGCTGGGTCAGTATAATGCCTACCTATAATTGCATTTCATGGGAGGCAGAAACATGGGATCCCTGAAGCAAAATGGCTAGCTTGACTAAACTATACAGCTATGGGTTCAAGTGAGAGACCTTGCCACAATATATAACGTGGAGAGTTGATCAAAGAAGAAGTCCCCTGAAATCAACCTCTCACCTCCATATGCAAGTGTTGGAACTACACATACAGTCCCCCACACATGTGCACCTACACATATTTGAGCATGCATATATATTATACACACACACCATTAACATCCAAAAACATTATGAAAGTACACCTCAGAGAAAAGAAAGGAGTTTGATAATGTATGTTATACCTAACAATGACTTTGTCTTCATGTATTTTTCAGTAATTCCCTTTTACATACTTTGCAAAGTTAACAGCCAATATTAGGTATGAAATCTGAAAAGTAAAAACAAAAATCTAGCCCTTTACCTAGATAGCTTGAAAATCATCGCACTGGATGGTGGATGGACACAGAGATTCAGAGTCAGCACCTGTGTGCAAGAGCCCAGTATTCTACATGGCTCTATTCTATATCAGTGGTATTTGCTACAAATGGCCAGAAGGTAGCTGCAATCATTGCATTGTGGGAGTCCTGTCTCCTTCCACCCATGGCTCCACTGACTCCCGAGCCTCATCCTCTATTGGATGTTCTGCTTCCAGCCCTCATTGTAAGAAACAAAGTGGGGACTTGCTTAGGAGAATTTAATGAGCTTGGAAGGGACGAACCCCACTTGTGCTTCACATCCCCTTGTACTGTCGCATGCTGACACTGTGGTTGAATGGTATCTATCTAGGGGCTGCCTTAGGGGAAAGGAGGTGATTATTTTACTGAGGTTCTGGTTAGTCTTCACACTACAAATAGTGTAATAGTCACAATCTGACTTATTCATGTCCAAGGGTGTTATTAGCTGCTTCTGTCTCTAGAACTGTACCAAATACAGAACGTGGCCACCCAGTGGAGGATGGGCGAGGAATGGGGAAAAGTGACTAACCATTGCTAAAGAGACAAAGTAAAGAACATACAACAACTTAGAACAGATCATGAAACTTGGAAAATAAATGCTCACCTGCCTTTGGCAGAGCTGCATTTTGACTTCATAATAATTTCTCCAAAAATATTTGTTATTGGATTAGTTTCTTATTATGTCCATGTTGATTTTTGTCTTAAAGTCATGCCATTAAGTTTTTTTTTTGTCCTCACAAGAAGAGTTGAAGTTATTGTATTGGACAAAATGCTACAAATCTCTCCACATAGGACTTATATTCTAGTGCTCACATTGTTTACTTTAATAATGATATAACTTAACTAGTTAAATGTTTTGACTANAGCTAAACATTAAAAGGAAGAAAATCCTCAGACTGCTATAGGCATCAAACATCTCTGTGGATCCTAATTGTAACAACTATTTATAATGTGTCCTAATGAAGTTTACCTTTCAGGTGCTGCAAAGTTTTAATATGAGAGACTTTCTTACCTCCTTTTCATAGAACAAAGAAAAACATGATGGTCATGAAGTCATTCCCTAACTGTAAATTAGAGCCAACTGTTATAGAAGTAATTTCTTATAAAAGCAATATAGTTGCATTCTTTAATTGACTGATAGTCATAGGAACTGTGAAAGGATAATTCTCTATTCTGAGCCAAATATAATACTAAAGTCTATATAAGCTGGGTAATTAAGCAAAATATATTAATACAGGAGAGCTCTGTTATCAAGAATGGATTATTCTGCCAATGAGATGTTGGCTAGGGTATCCAAGCCCGAAAAAAGATAAAGGCATTTTGCCAGCAAACTGGGATACCTGCAAGAGAGGTGGTAAGACCCTGCTGTTGAAGACCTGGTGTAAGCATGGGAAAGATATGAGACCACACTTGCAAGTGTACAGTTAAGGAAAATAAAATTGAATCAAGAAAAGTAAGACTCAATCAAAAGTTTTCACAAACCCAGAATTAAGCATGAATCTCACAAGCTGTGGACATAAGGTATGGGTCCTTGACCTTTTGTTTTTGTTCTTTTGCAAAAATATAGAAAATAACAAAAGAAATGTGGCTTCAACACTAAAGAACCATGATTCTTCTAATGTTTTCAGCAAAACTGACCCTCAATAAGAGCTTACTTGAAATTCCTCCCACTTATAAACCTTAAGAAATTAGACCCAACTTATAGATCAGAAAACTAAACCTCACTAAAATTAAGCTGTAGTTTATTAAACTAGAACAGGTAGAGCAGGGCATGTGCTCCAAATTCAAGCCAGCAAGAGTGCATCATGTTTCTGATCACAGTGATCAAGTGGCAAAAGCAAAGGTCACTGACATGGTGAAGCAAAAGAAAAGAACAAGATATCTCACACCTTCTTCACTCATTGGAGAAATACAGAGATGTACTTGGGAGGGACTTCTACATGTGATTCCAGTGGACACACCTGGATATCAAGTATCTGAAGGAATTGGTGGTAGTAAGCGAATCCTTGGAGAAGATAAAGGTTTGGAATATGGTCTAATTGTAACAGTTACTATTTGACCACTTCTTGCCTTTTACTTTAGTAATCTTGCCCTGAAAACCCCAAAGTTTTAAGACGTTCAAATAGTTTTCTGGTAGCACCGTTAATTGGACATAGGTCCCAGTTTCATTTCTGTTGTTGTAATAAAGATCCCCTGACAAAAAGAAACTTCAGGAAGAAAGGTTTCAGCTCAAAACTCCAGGTAACAGTTCATGACTTCAGGGAAGTTAAGCCAATAGGAACTCGAAGCAGCTAGTTACAATGAATTAATGGGTGCCAATTAGTGCTCTGCCCATTCTCTGTAGTATACAGTACAGTGTCCTTGCCTAGGAACAGTGCCCCTCCACAGAAGGCTGGATCTTCCCACTCATAGGCCAACTCACTCTAAACAGTCTCTCATTGAGACTCTCTTCCCAGGGGATTCTAGGTTAAGTTGAGTTGACAATTAGAATTACCCATCACAACATGTATCTGTTATGCTGAGAGCCATGCATATGGAATTAGGAGTCACCTAGACCCAGTGATATAAAATCTTGCAAGAGGACACATTTCCAGTGACAGCAAAGAAGAGAACTGCCAAGGATACAATTAAAAAAGAAGAAGACAGCACAGTGTCTGTGAGATGGTGAATCTTCATTCATCAACCTGATGGGCTTAACATCACCTCAGAGAACATACCCTCTGGACTTACCTGTGAAGGAGTTTCTATAGGGGTTAACTGAGGAGGAAACCCACACCTCAGGAGACAGGAGCACCATCCCATGGGTTAGTGTTTCACTCCAGAGAGAGCAACTGTGCACCAGCACTCACCTCTTTCCCCTTCCTGACTTAACTGCCTATCAATTACACCTCAAAGCTACAGTAGCTCTCGAAGCCCCACCTCCCCACCATGACAGACTCTACGCTCAAACTGTGAGCCAAAATAAACTTCTCCTTTAGGTTACTTTGCATCAGGTGTTTTGTCACTGTGATGAGAAAAGTAACTTGCACAGTCATGAAAGACAGGAAACTAAGACCATTGATGTCTGGAAATGACTGGGGTTAGGACAAAATTATAAACAAAAACTTTAGTTGCAATGACAAAGTACCATGGTATAAACAATTTCTACCAAATGAAAATTGTGGGAGCTGAGGTGAGGCTTGGGAAGAGGAACTGCAGTTAGAGAAACCCTGTGCAAATCCATGAGTTTAGGCTTGAGAGGGAGACCAGCAGATTCTGTCTTTAATGGGATAATTCATAAAGAAGAATGGAAAACTAGTTTTTCCTTGAAAAAAAGAAAAGAACTGAACATTTTTTTATTGATGCTTTGTATATTTCATACATCATTTTCCAATTCAGTTCAGGCATATTTCCCCTTCCCTCCCCCCACCCCACCCCACTCCATCCCAGATCATGCAATCTGCCATAACTGTCCTGCATCTTTCTCTCAGTATTTTTCCATTTTTTAGCAATAAGTGATAATTTATGAGTACAAGCATCCTTCATGTAAAACCAATTTGCAAGCAGCTGTGTCCAAACCCACACAGCCCCTTGTTCCCACCATCCAGCAGAGGGGGCTTGTATGTTCAATCAACTTGATCAAATGAGTGTCCAGGCTATATTGCTGTAGTTTCACCATTCACCCCAATCGCAGCCCTTACATTGTACCATGTCCCCTCTTCCACAGATTGTTCCCTAGGTTTAGAAAAGGGGCACAGGTGGATGAGAAGCAAAACAGTCTACTTTCTCTGGAGCTGTTATCTAGGGCTCTGGTCAATTCTGGCTCTTTTCTTTCATGGTCTGACAGTTTGTCCAGGAATAACCTTTCAATCCTACTAATGAAGCACAAGCAATTAGATATATAGGTATTTAAAGAGTACTAATTGTTATCATAGGTTACTTTGGTATAGACACAGATGTTTGGACGGTATGTTAATCCATGAATTACATTTTTTTCTGTTGAATATGGCAAGGTCTTACTGTGGCTTATAACATCTCCTGACCATTAGAGGGTGTAAGCTTGTGGCATTAGCCGTGGGCTGTTCCTCCAAGGAGAGAGCCGATAGCCAATTAGCTTTGGGATATACAGGCATATGGTTGCCTCTGCTGCACAGTATTTCCAGGCAGGTGAAGTGTAGCTGGTGCTGATGGAGGAGACTTGCTTGACTCAAGGAGATCCATATTTGCTTTATTGGTATAGTAGCCTTTGGTAACACTCTCTGGTATTCCAGAGACCATCTGTACACTTTCATGTGTGGTCTCAATACATCTTTCCCTTGTTAACATCAGGTCTTCGACAACAGGGCCTTATTGCCTCTCTTCTTGCAGGTATCCCAGTTTAGCGGCAAGGAGCCTTTACCTTTTGTGGGGGCTTGGATCCCCTGGCCAACATCTCCTTGGTAGAATAATCCATTGCTGATGTCAGAGCTCCTGCATTAATATATTTTGCTTAAGTGCATAGCTTAAGGAGACTTTAGTATTATATTTGGTTCTGAATAGAGAATAATCCTTTTCACAGTTCCTATGTCTATTAGTCAATTCAAGAAGGCAGTTTTACCGGTTTTATAAGAGATTACCTCTATAACAGTTGTCTCCAATTTGCAGTTGGAGAACGACATCATCATCACATTTCTCCTTGTTCTATTGGGGGGGGAGGTAAGAAAGTCTCTCGTATTAAAACCTTTGTGGCTCCTAGAAGGTAAGTTTCGTTAGGACTCATTATACATAGTTGTTACAAGTAGGATCTACAGAGGGGTTTGATGTTTGTAGCAATCTGAGGCTTTTCTTCCTTTCAATGTTCAGATGGGCCAACCTTTCTGTTGGCACTTTCTGGTACATCCTGCTCGATGCAAAGCTATGTCTTTTCTTTCTCAGCCGTTAAGTTGGTGACATTTTGACCTGTTGGAACATACAAATCTTTTCCCATAGTTAGTTTTAAGATTTGAATTGCAAGGTTTTTGACAAAAAGGTTTTATTTCTATCTGTACCCCCCCATTTTTTTTTTTTTT
>VZQC01012504.1:450285-720802 GCA_009823505.1 Rhizomys pruinosus
GGGAATGCTTTGCTCCATGTTCTTCTTGCTTTCATGGTTTGAGGTGAGAAGTCAGTTGTAATTCTGATGGGTTTCCCTTTGTATGTGACTTGTTTTTCTTTTGTGGCCCTCAGAATTTTGTCTTTGTTTTGGGCATCTAGCATTTTAACTATGATATGGCGTGGGGTGTTTCTTTTCTGATCTTGTCTATTTGGGGTCCTATGTGCTTCTTGTATTTGTATGGGCTTGTCTATTTTTAGTTTGGGGAAATTTTCATCTATTATTCTGTTGAAGATCTGATCAATACTATTCTCTTGAGATTCTTCTCCTTCCTGTATTCCTATGATGTGGAGGTTTGATCTTTCATAGTGTCCCATATTTCCTGGTTGCTCCACTTTTGTGTATTTTTAAATTTTTCATAATCTGTATTTGAGCTTTTTAATTGCTCTGTGTTATCTTCCAGATATGATATTCTTTGTTCTGCTTCCTCCATTCTACTTCTGAGGCTTTTTCCATTCCTTTCTTGTTGATTGCATGCGTATTCTCACTCCTTTTTCATTTCATCCTGTGTTTTCTTTAGTACTTCCATTTCCTTTTTGAGCTTCTCCATCTCTTCTTGGTGCTTCTCAGTCTCTTCTCAGTGCTCCTTACTTCGTTGGTTGGCTTCCTTTTTCAGTGTTTCTACTTCTTTTCGGAGTGTGTTTTTTTCTCCCTCTAGTTCTTTCTGGAGTTTGTCAGTCTGTTCCTTTAGTTCTTTCCAAAGTTTGTCATTGTATCCCTCTAGGTCCTTTTTGAGTTTTTCATTCTCTCTCTTTAGTTCTCTGAATTCTTGTTTATTTTTTCTCCCTCTTGTTCTTTCTGGAGTTTGTCAATCTGTTCCTTTAGTTCTTTCTGATGTTTGTCATTGTATCCCTCTAGGTCCTTTTTGAGTTTTTCATTCTCTCTCTTTATTTCTCTGACTTCTTGTTTGTTTTCTTTAATTTCTCTGTGTAGGTCGACAATTTTTCCTCTAAGCTCTTTCTTTGGGTCTCCTCCAAGGGGATCCCATTGTAGCTATCTCCTCCAGGTTTGGTAGAGCCTGGTGTGGGATTATCCTGTGCCTTTCCCATGTTGTCCCTTCGTCGTGTCCCTGGCATGTGGGTTTCCCTTTTGTGGTTCAAACCACAAATGACTTTTAACTATGTTAGCAGATGGTTTTGCTTGCCTCCTTCCGATGCTTTTTTTTTTTCCTTTCCTCCTCTTTTTTATGGAGTACTGACTTGTCTAGGTTACAGGTTTTCAATTTTGTTTATATATTGGATATTGGAAGCCTCAGTCTTCTCTTTCTGTTCTGAAGGATCTCCAAAAGGAAGTCCACTTGGATTCTCACCAATTCCTGTTGGCGAGGTGGGGGGAATGTGCACCTGACCTAGCTCATGCCCCAGTACTATGGCGTCCTGCCTGTGCCTCAGGAGCCCGCCTACACAGAAGGCCACCCACTGCAGGACCAGCGCAGACCTAAACACGACCCTCTGTTCACTCTGCAAAGGCAAGGCGTGGCCCTCCGAGACGGGGACCCCTGAAAGAGGGCTCAGAGTCAAGACCCTCTTCCAGCCACCCCTGAGACAGACCACCCCCAGATGTACCTGCCCGAGTGAATTATGGCATCCTGCCTGCACCTGAGGAGCCCGCCCCGGGCATCTAGTGTTTTAACTATGATATGGTGTGGAGATTTTTTTTTCTGGTCATGTTTATTTGGTGTTCTATGTGCTTCTTGAATTACGGGTGTGTCTTTCTTCAATTTGGGGAAATTTTCTTCTATAATTCTGTTGCATATCTGGTTTATACCATTATCCTGGGATTCTTCTCTTTCCTGTACACCTATAATGTATAGGTTTGGTCTTTTTGTGGTGTCCCACATTTCCCGATTTTTCCACTCCTTTGTTTTTAAAATTTTTTCATAATCTTTGCTTGAACATTCCAGTACTTCCATGTTATCTTCTAGTGTTGAGATTCTATTTTCTACTTCACTTATTCTGTTACTGAGGCTTTCTCCCATCCTTTCCTGTTGACTACATGAGTGTTTGGTTTCCTTTTTCATTTCAGCCTGATTTTTCTTCAGTATTTCCACCTCATTCTCAAGTTTATCATTCTCTTCTTTTAGTCTATCTCTATCTCCTTCGAGTTCTTTGATTTATTCGTTTGTGTGTTCTTTAAATTCCTTCAATTCTTTAAATTCCTTGGACTCTTTGAGCATGTTTATGACATTTCTTTTAAGATCTGTGTCCTGAGTTACTTATTGGGAGTCCTCATTGTAGGGAGTCTTCTACTGGATTGGTAGTATTTAGTGGGGACTTATTATTTTGGTTTTTCATGTTATTTTTTTTGTCATGATTTTGGCATGTGGATTTGTTTTGTGGTTTGTATTCTGTTATAAAACTCGTGTTTTTTAGTTGAGTTGAAGAGTGATTTTGTTTGTTTTCTTCATGCCTTTGTTGTTTTATTAGTTATGAAAGTCTGGATGGTCTAGGATTCAGGATTTCCCTTTTGAATTTGTACTGGATGGGTCAGTTAGTTCTCACCCTTCTAATCTGGAGCTTCTCTAAAGGCCCAGGATAGGTAACAATCAGGTTGGCTTGGACCTCACACAGTGTGAGGTGAGCTTACCAGTTTCCCTGGGCTGTCTGTAAGTGTCTGGGTCTGGGTCTAGGGTCAGGGAAGTTCAGTCTGGAGCCAGAGAAGTGGCTTGAATTGCTCCCTAGCTAAATGGCTGGGATTCTAAAACAGTCCCAGAGCCTAGCCTTATAGGCCTCTGGGTGGGTAGGCTGGGCTCTGTCTCACCTGCAGGAGTCAGAGCTGGAGCCTCTGGGAGATGAGCCCAAGCTGATCTGGAGCCAGAATTCTGGTCCAGTTGCTGACCTCTGGATGGGTGAGCATGCCTTGTCTTGCCATCTGGGAGCTGGGAGCAGGCACCCATGTGCCAGGCTCTTTCTTACCCCCTGAGAGCTGGGATCTGGACATGGGTGCTGGATCCCTATCTGCCTGAGCTGGAGCTGGAGCTACAGGGCATCAGGAGCCAGCTAGGCCTGGTGCTGGACACTGGGGGTGGAGATAGTGGAGCTTGCCAATCAGGGACTGGAGCTCCCAGGAACTGCAAGCCAGGGTTTGGATCCTGGGTACTGGGCACCAGGAGCTGTGCCTGCAGATCTTGGTAGGCCAGAACTGGGGCTCTAGCAGGGCCCCTTACTGCCTCTGCCTCCGTGGGCCTGGTAGGTGTGCCAGGCTGTTGGTTGTCCCCCATAGCACAATTTTTAATTGGGCTGTTTGTTTTGTTGACATTTAGTTTTTTCAGTTCTTTACATATTCTAAAGACCAAGCCTCAGTCAGATGTATAGGTGGTAAAGTGTTCTTTATACAAAAGCTTTTTAGTTTAGTTGTGATGTCCTGTTTATCGATTGTTGATCTTAATGCCTGGACTACTAGAGCCCTATTCATAAAGTTCTTTTGGTGGCTGTAAGAGCGTGGACTTAAACCTGGGTTGTCAATTCTATTCCATAGCAACGTGTTTGCTTTTATGCCAGTACCGTGCTGTCATTATTGCTCTAGCACTGTGGTATAATTTGAAATCAGGTTGGCAATGCCCCCAATGGCTCAGGCTTGTTTTTGCTACCCTGAGTTTTTTGTGTTGCCATCTAAAGTTTGAGGTTATTTTTTCAATTTCTGTTAAAAATTGTCTTGGGATTTTAATGGGGATTGCATAGAATCTGTAGATTGTTTCCTGCAGGATGGCTATTTCCACAATATTGAGCCTACTGGCCCATGGTCCTGGGAGGTCTTTCCATCTTCTGGTGTCTTCTTCAATTTCTTTCTTCAATGTTTAGTGGATCTTTGTGAGTTCAAGTCCAGCCTGGTCTACAGAGTGAGTTCCAGGACAGCTGGGGCTATAGGGAGACCCTGTCTTGAAAAGACAAAAAAAATTTCAGTCATAAGTGGTGGCACATGCCTTTAATCCCAGCACTCAGGAGGCAGAGACAGGTTGATCTCTGTGTGTTCAAGGCCAGCCTGGTTAACACAGTCAGTTCCAGGCCAGATGGGGCTACAGGGAGCCCTGTCTCAACAAGACCAAAAAGAAAAAGCAATTGTCATAAGGAAGCAGAGTCTTCCTGGCCTCTGGGAACTTGCTCTTGTGAACTTGCAGCAATGGTGTCAGTGTGCACAAAGCCCATGCTGACTCAATCAGACGAAACCCAGCATAAAGCCAGGGAAATGGGCAGCGGCCCCAACCTTGGCTGAAGAACTATTAGCAACTGGAGGTACAGATGGTTGTTATCTCCCATGTGGGTGCCGAGATTGAAAACCCAGTCTTCTGCAAGAGCATCCAATGCTCTTAACTGCTGAGCTATCTCTGCACCTCACATGATTAATTCTTTTTTTATTTTTATTTTTTTAACAAATCTAGACCTGTGTTCCCGCCCATTCCCCCACCCCACCAGAGCTCATGCATTTTGCCAAACATGCTTTTCATCTCTTAGTCTTTCTCAATATTCTCCATGAGGAAGTTGACTGTTTTGAGCAGAAGTTTGCTGTTTCAGTCAGTTCTTTGATGCAGTCCTTTCTGTTGTTGTTGTTGTTGTTGTTGTTGTTGTTTCCAATATGCATTATGCCCAACTGCTGTGGACAAAAGCTCAGGGGGCCCTACACAAGAAATACTTACAACTGGGTAATTGGCACTAGAATCCACAGATGAGGGATACCATTCGTCGTTTGTTTTTCTGGGACTGTGTTACTTCACTCAGCATGATGTCCTCTAGCTCCAGCCATTTTCCTGCAAAGCTCATGATGTCGTCTTTCTTTACTGCTGCATAGAACTCCATTGTGTAGATGTACCACATTTTCTCTATCCACTCGTCAGTTGAGGGGCATTTAGGTTGGTTCCAGCTCCTTGCTATTGTGAAGAGAGCTGCAATAAACATGGCCGTGCATGTATCTCTGTGGTGGCGTAAGTCTTGAGGGTACATGCCCAGGAGTGGTATGGCTGGGTCGGGTGGCAAGTTCATTCCAAGTCTTCCAAGGGTTCTCCACACTGCTTTCCATAGTGGCTGTACGAGTTTACATTCCCACCAGCAGTGGATGAGTGTTCCCCTTTCCCCACAACCTCTCCAGCACTTGGTATCATTTGTTTTCTTGATCCTAGCCAGTCTTATTGGAGTAAGATGATATCTTAAAGTGGTTTCAATTTGCATTTCCTTAATGATTAGTGATGTTGAGCACTTCTTGAGGTGTTTCTCAGACATCTCTACTTCCTCACTTGTGAAGTCTCTGTTCAGTTCTTTGCTCCATCTATTGAGTGGATCATTTGTTTTCTTTTTTCTTTGTTTTTTGAGTAGTTTATATATTCTGGAAATCAATGCTTTGATTTCTGCAATTAAGGTTTCCTCCCACTCTGTGGGATTTCTCTTCACTTCTTTGATTGTTTCTTTTGATGTACAGAAGCTTTTGAGTTTAATGAGGTCCCATTTGTCAATTGATGATTAATTCTTGAGCGAAGCTTTCCACTGAGGTTTGTATTGAGTTTTTATGTCCAGTAGCATTCTAGTTTGCCTTTTATTCAGTAATTATCTTTACTGAATTCTTTTTTTAAAGGTATATTTTTTCTTTTCTTTTTTAATTTTTATTTTATTTATATTTATGTGTATGAATGTACTGTCTGCATGTAGGTTTGTGCACCCATGTCGTGCAATGCCGCGGAGGTCAGAAGAGGGCGTCGGATTCCCCTGGAACTGGAGTTCTCCTGGAATTGGAGTTATAGATAGTTCTCAGCCGCCATGTGGGTGCTGGGGATTGAACCTGGGTCCTCTGCAAGAGCAGTTGTTGCTCTTAACCGCTAGGCTATCTCTCCGGCCCCAAGCGCTAGGCCATCTCTCCAGCCCCATCTTTATTGAATTCTATTTTCATATTTCATATTGACTTATTTCATTACCCTCTTGTTTTTGTCTTGAGTTGTTTTGTGATGGTGGTGTACACAGCCTAAGTAACTCCATTTTGTTTTGTGACTCCATCTTAGTGACTGAACACTGGCCAAGGAAAACAAGCCAGCTGGTAATCCTCTGTTCACAGATGTCTTGTGACCCTCTACCTCCCCCGACCCCCACTAATTGCTTATCTTAACTTCTACAAGTTCCTGTTTTGTGACCACCTGGTAACTGCTTATCCTAGCTGCAAGAACTAAAGGGGTTTTTTTAGATTTTTATTGTCTGACTGGAATTTCTTGAAAAAAGAAACCTGCCCTTGAGTCAGTGCTGCACCTCAAAATCCAGACTTGGGGTGCAGTTGCTGGCCAGCTCAGTTAAAACTAATTTGACTAATTGGGACCCCAGAGTCTATGTGATCTTTTTCCCAGTAGTCTCAACACCGTAACAGATTGACCATATAATTGCAGCATCACTATGCCAACATTACAAGTCTAACCGAATAAACAGCCTGACTCTTAACTTTAGTCTTTAAAAAACTGGATCCAGACTTGAAGGATGCTCATTCCTCCAGACAGCTCTTGGAACTATGCTCCTGAGCCAGGACTCACCAATATTTTTTTATTCAGAACTGTATTTCCAGCCTCAATTGGGGGAATCCTTATTTTATCATAGAATCTTGTCCTTTTATCTCTAGGCCTAAAATATCTCATAGACATAATACATTGTGTTCAGCACTTTGATTTAATAATTCAAGCACACCCACATTCATTCAGTATCTTGGGAAGAGTGCAAATTGTGGTTCAAGGGATGAAGTCACAAGCCATGTGGTTCAGTGAGCTTGTTTGTATTATAAACAGTAGCTTTTGGTTGTGATGTTAAGTAGAAGCCATTAGGCCAAATTCTGCTCATTTTGTAAAATTCAGTCCTACGTATAGTCGTTCTTTGAAATTCATTGCCTGGAAGTTCTTTTAGGTCATTCTCATTAGGGCTCCTTATTATCAGATTAGCAATTTATGGAGGTAACATGTAGTCTTGGTTTTTCATGTTGCTTCTGTTTTTCTTAATATTTTATTTTTATTCTATGTGTATGCATGTAATGCCTGCATGTGTATAAGTGCACCCCTGTCAGTGCCTGCAGAGTCAGCAGATGGCTTCAGATTCCCCTGGAACCAGAGTTACAGATGGTTGCTAGCAGCCCTGTGGGTGCTGGGAATCAATCCCAGGTCCTCTACAAGAGCAGCCAGTACTCTTAACTGTGGAGCCATCTCTCCAGCCCTCTGCTTCTGTTTTTTTTTGCACTGATATTTTCACATCTAGAGTTCATTGAGTTAGTAGGCATGTGAGCTAGAGTTGATGGTCTGGGGCCAAGAATCTGGATCTAGACAAACTGCAGAATTATTGGCTAGGGCTTCAGGGTCTTGAGATTCCTTCACCTGTTCACACCAGAAGCTTGATGGTTTGGGGAAGATTTATGCAATGATTGATGTCTAAGGACCCTTTATCTTTAGACACAGGGACCTGAGAGGGTGGGTAAAGTTTGGACTGAGTGTTGGAATCCTAGGACCTCTTATGTATTGGCTCTGGGAATGGGGTGGATAAGGAATGTTTAGGCCAAGTGGTCTGGTCCTAGGGACCTATTGACAGCAGGTGCTGTGAGCTGGGCAGATAGTGGAAGTTGTACCAAGTGGTTAGGGTCTGAGGAACCCTTACCTTTCCTAATGAATATTTAAAAACTATTTTATTTGTTCTTATTTTATGGGTATGAGTGTATTGCCTGCATGTATGTAAGTGCACCCATGTCATGCAAGGCCCACAGAGGTCAGAAGAGGGTGTCAGAGCCTCTGGAACTGAAGTTATGGATAGTTGTTAGCTCCCATGTGGGTTCTGAGAATCGAACCCAGGATCTCTGCAAGAACAGCAAGTGTTCTTAACCACTGAGCCATCTCTCCAGCCCCCCTAATGAACATTTTAAAAAGGTGTTCAATACCATTAGTCATCAGAGAAGTGCAAACAAAAGGCATTTTGTGATTTCATATCACCCCAGACAAAAGGTCTGTCCTTTCATGAAAACAAACACTGGTGAGGCTGTGGGAAAGATGTCCGCTGTTGGCGGCAACATAGACCCATGCAGCCACATGGAATCAGTATGACAGTTTCTCAAAGAGCTAAACATGGAACGATCATGTTATCCACTTTTATCACTTCTGGGCATGTGTCCAAAGGATTCTAAAGGTCTTGCCAAAACCCTCAGCTGGTTTTGAGGCTTGTGAATGATATGGAATTGTCTTCAGGGTAGAACTGTTTCTCTCCTCTTACAGAGATTGCTGGACATCCATATTCATTGTGCCTCTATTCCCAATAGCTAGGACATGGAATCAGCCTAGATACCCACCAGCAGATGAATGGATAAGAAAATGTTCATAGATACAATAAAATTATTCAGCTGTAAAGAAAAATAAAATTATGACATTTACAGGAAAATGAACAGAACCAGAAAAATTATTCTGAGTGAGGTAACCTAAGCTCAGACAGACAGGTGTAACATGTTCTCTCTCATTTGTGAATTCTGGCTTCCAATCATAAGATTTGTATATTAACTTTGGAGTGTCCATAGATGCCAGCAAGCTAGAAAGGGTCTATGAGCCAGTGAAGAGGAAAAGACTTATTTGGGGGGTTAGAATTCATGTGTTCTAGTTCACTTTTCAGTTGCTGTGACAAAACACTCTGACAAATTCCAACTTGGGGAGGAAAGGGTTTATTTGGCTCACATCTTCTGGGTCACAGTTCATCACTGAGGGAGCCCATAGGAACTAAGGGCAGGAACCTGGAGGCAGAAGCAAAATCACAGTCCATGGAGGAATGCTGCTTACTGGCTTGCTCTCCTGGCCCATGACCAGCCTACTTCTTACACTGTACATACCAACCTGCCCAGAGGTGGCACCACCCATAGTGGGCTGAGCCCTTCCACATCATTCATAAATCAAGAAAATGCCCCACAGACATGGTCACAGGCCAGTCCAATGGAGGCAATTTGCCAATTGAGGATCCCTCGACCCAAGTGTGTCAAGTTGACACTAAAGCTATCCGGCATATCATGTAAATACATGATTTTTTTTCTTATGAAAAGACAGTTATTTAGAACCATTACTATAGAGATCTGCATCATCTGACAAGAAACATTTGGGGTGGGTTATTTTACTCTCTCTGTACAAAGACAGCAATAACCAGAAGATAAATTAGAACAAGAATTACCAATAAGTATACTATATGTCTATTATGGGAAGCTAAAACTGATTTCATCTTATTCTAATTACTTTTCTTTTTTTAATTAATTAATTTATATATATTTTATCAAATCTAGACGTGCATGCCCCCCATCCCCCCACCCCACCAGAACTCATGCATTCTGCCAAACATGCTTTTCATCTCTTTCTCAGTTTTCTCAATATTCTCCATGTGAAAGTTGACTGTTTTGAGCAGAAGTTCACTGTTTCAGTCAGTTCTTTGATGCAATCCTTTCTGTTGTTGTTGCTGTTGTTGTTGTTTCCAATATGCATCACTCCCAAATGCTGTGGACAAAAGCTCAAAGGGCCATGCACAAAAAATACTTACAACAAGGTAATTGGCACTAGCATCCACAGATGAGGGATACCATTGGTCATTTGTTTTTCTGGGACTGTGTTACTTCACTCAGCATGATGTCCTCTAGCTACAGCCATTTTCCTGCAAAGCTCATGATGTCATCTTTCTTTATTGCTGCATAGAACTCCATTGTGTAGATGTACCACATTTTCTCTATCCATTCATCAGTTGAGGGGCATTTGGGTTGGTTCCAGCTCTTTGCTATTGTGAAGAGAGCTGAAATAAACATGGCCGTGCATGTATCTCTGCAGTGGGGTGAGTCTTGGGGGTACATGCCTAGGAGTGGTATGGCTGGGTCGGGTGGCAAGTTCATTCCAAGTCTTCCAAGGGTTCTCCACATTGCTTTCCATAGTGGCTGTATGAGTTTACATTCCCACCAGCAGTGGATGAGTGTTCCCCTTTCCCCACAACCTCTCCAGCACTTGGTATCATTTGTTTTCTTGATCCTAGCCAGTCTTATTGGAGTAAGATGATATCTTAAAGTGGTTTTGATTGATTTTCCTTAATGCTTAGTGATGTGAACATCTTGTCTTTTTTTTTTTTTTTTTTTGACTACAGGGCCTCCCTTGTAGCTCCAACTGTCCTGGCAACTCACTTTTCCTGTAGACCAGAGCTGGACTTGAGAACTCACAAGCTTCCCACTGCCTCTGCCTACCCAAGTGCTAGGGTTAAAGTGCGTTGTGCACCACACCCAGTGCAACACTTTTTAAGGTGTTTTCTCGGCATTTCTAATTCTCAACTTGTGAAAGTTTCTGTTCAAAGCTCTTTGCTCATTTATTGAGTGGGTCATTTCTTTTTCTTTCTTCTTCGTTTTTTGAAGTAGTTATATATTCTGGAAAATCCAATGCTTTGGGTCAGATGTTCTGTGGTGAAGGTTTCCATCCCACTCTGGGTCTTTCTCTTCACTTCCTTGACTGTTTCTTTTGATGTACAGAAGCTTTTGAGTTTAATGAGTCCCATTTGTCAATTGTCGACCTAAATTCTTGCCCAAGCGCGTCTGATTAGAAGTCTTTTCCTACGCCTAGTTCTTGTAGTCGCTGCCAACTTTTTCTTCTACGCTTCAGAGTTTGGGGTTCACATTTGAGGTTCTTTGATACATCTGAGTTGACTTTTGTACCGGGCAGAGGTAGGGGTTTAATTTAATTCTTCTCAAAGTGATGATCCAGTTTTGCAAAACACCACTTGGTAAAGATGCTGTCTTTTCTCCCTGTGGTCTTCCTTGCCCCCTTGTCAAATATGAGCTGGCTGAAATTGTATGTGCTCAGAATTTGATCTTCAGTATTGGGATTGATGGCTTGATCTTCTCGATTTGTGGGTCTGTATGCGATTTGCCAGTATCCCGTTTAGAATTTTGGCATCTGTGTTCATTGGGAGAGGGTCTATAGTTTTCCTTTTTAGTGTATCTTTGCCTGGGTTTGTTAATAGAGTGATACTGGCATCTCCTAGAAAGGAACTTGGGAGAATTCCCTCTGCTTGTATCCTTCTACAGTTTCAGTAATAATGGTTGTAGGTCTTTTGAAATGTTTATAGAATCTGCCATGAAAACTGGGCCTTGGGTTTTTTAGTTGGGAGGTTTCCTTATTACATCTTCAAATTTCTTCATATATTATGTGGTTCTGTTTAAGCTCTCCATCTCTTCTTGGTTGAGCTTTGGGTGATTCCCAGGATTTCAGATACTCATCCACTTCACTTAGGTTTTTCAAACTTGGTATTCTATAGGTTATTGATGTATCCCCGTATGGTTTTCTGGATCTTTTCCTTGTCTGTTGTGATATTTCCCTTTTCATCACAGATTGTATTGATTTGGAGTTGTTCCTTCTTCTGGTTAACTGTGCTAGAGGTCTGTCTATCTTGTTTATTCTTTCAAAGAACCAACTTTTGGCTTTATTGTTGTTTTGTATGTTTTCTTTGTTTCTTATTTCATGATTTCTGCTCTGATTTTTGTTATTTCTTCCTGTCTGTTGGTTTAGGGTCATCTTTGTTGCCTCTCAAGTGCTTTTTAGCTGTATTGTTGGATCATTCACTTGTGCCTTTCTGTTTTCTAATGTAGGCACACAGGTCTATAAACTTCCTTCATAGGACTGCTTTTAAGGTATCACATAGGTTTTGTTGGTTGTATTGTCATTTGTCATTCAGTTCCAGAATGCTTTTTATTTCTTTTTATCTCTTCCTTGACCCAATCATTATTTCAAAGATGTTTTGTTTAGTCTCCATGTGTTCTGTAGGCAGTAGGGCTTATCATCGCGTGTTGATGTTGAGCTTTATTGCCACTGTGGTCTGATAGAATGCATGAACTTATTTTCAATCTTTTTGTATTTGTGGCGGTTTCTTTTGTGTCCACAGTATGTGGTCGATTTTGGAGAATTTTCTTTGGGGTGCTGAGTAGGAAGTGTTTTCTCTGGTATTATGGTGGAATATTTGGTAGAGGTCTATGAGGGTCCATTTGGTGTATCATATCGTTCGGTTCAGATGTCTCTCTGTTTATTTTTTTTTTCTTTGTCTCCTGTGACCTGTCACCAGACTCAGTGAGGGTATGAAGTCCTACTATGAGTGTACGGGGTTAGTGTGTGTTGACTTGTGGTCCTGGAGGAATCTCTTTATAAAGTCTGGTGCACCGGAGTTTGGGGCATATATATTCATGATTGTGACACCTTCATGGATAATTTTTCCTTTGATTACAAATGTAATGGCCTTCTTCGTCTCTTCTGCTTTCTTTACCTTTAATCTGTTTTGTCCTGAATTAAACATAAAACCACCTGCTTTCTGTCTTGGTACCATGCTTGGAATACTTTTTTCCCATCCTTTCAACTTTAACGTGGTGCCTGTCCTTGAACGTAAGATGTGTTTCTTGTGCCAGCAGATGATGGATCTGTTTCCTAATCCAATCTTCCCAGTCGATGTCTTTTGATTAGGGAATTTAGTCCATTCATATTTAAGGTTATGACTGCTCGGTTTGTGTTGCTTCCTTTTGCCTTATTATCCATCTGTGGTTTGGGGTTTACGGTTTCTACTTCTGCAGTTATGCTTTTATTGATTTCTCTTTTAGGTGCCTGGGTTGGTTGCCTCCTTTCTTCTGTCCTTTGAATGCTTCAAGTATTCTTCTACGGGTTGGTTTTCCGGACATGTATCTTTCAAGTTGTTTATGTCATAGAAGTTTTTCTCTCTCCTTCATACTATAATTGACATTTTCGCTGGATTTAGTAACCGGGGTTGGCGTCTATTGTCTTTTAACACTGGGACATGCTTTGCTCCAGGTTTGGTTTTTTCTTGCTTTCATTAGTTGCTTTCAGAAGTCAGTTGTAATTCTATAGGTTCCCCTTATAGGTCACTTGTTTTTTTCTGCGGCTTTAAGGATTTTGTCCTTTGTTTTGGGTGTCTAGCCATTTTAAAACTATGCTGTGGCGTGGAGAATTTTCTTTTCTGTCTTGTCTGTTTGGAGGCTCTAGGATGCTTCTTGGATTTGTATTGGCTTGTCTTTTTTAGTTTGGCGAAGTTTTCATCTATTATTCTGTTGAAGATCTGATTCAATACCATTCTCTTGGGATTCTTCTCCTCCCTCTATTCCTATGATGGCAGAGGTTTGATCTTTTCATAGTATCCCCATCATTCCTGGTTTTTCCACTTTGTGTATTTTTAAAAATTTTTCATAATTCAGTCCTGAGGTTTTAGTTGTTCTGTGTTTCTTCCAGGTCTGATATTCTTCGTTCTGCTTCCTCCATTTCTGGCTTCTGAGGTTTTTTCCATTCCTTTCCTCTTGATTGGATGAGTGTTTGATTTCCTTTTTCATTTCCTCTTCTGATTTCTTTAGTATTTCTACTTCTTTTTGGAGCTTCTCAATCTCTTCCTGTAGCTCTTTGCTTTGCTTGTTGGTTTCCTTATCTTTTTCAGCATGGGATCTTTTCAGTGTTTCTACTTCCTTCAGGAGTTTGTCATTCTCTCTTTCTATGTCCTTTTTGAGTTCTTCATTTTCTTTTCTTAGTTCTTTGATTTGCTCTTTATAATCTTATAGTTCTTTAAATATGTTCCCAATTGTGTTTCTGATATCTGTGTCCTGGGGCATCCCCAGAGGGATCCCACTGTAGGAATCTTCCATAGGGTTGGTGGAGCTTGGTGCAGGATTATCCTGCCCCTTTCCCATGTTGTCTCTTCTTCGTGTTCCTGGCATATGGGCTTCTCCTTGCCTGTATTCCAATGTGAGTCCTAAATGCCTCTTCACTATGTTGAAGCCTTGCTTTGCTTGCCTCCTTCAGATACCTTCGTAATCCCAGTTGGGGGGGGGCTCTTTAGCCCGTGCCCCAGTACCTGCGCTTCAGCTGCTCTCAGGAAATCTCAGATCTCTTTTTAAATTTTATTTATTTATTTTTCACACAAGATATAAGAGATATTTATTTTTTATGTGTATGAATGTACTGTCTGCATGCAGGTTTGTGCACCTGTGTCCTGCAATGCCACGGAGGTCAGAAGAGGGTGTAGGAATCCCCTGGAACTGGAGCCAAAGACGGTTCTTAGCCACCATGTGGGTGCTGGGGATCAAACCCGGGTCCCCTGCAAGAGCAGTTTGCACTCTTAACTGCTAGGCTATCACTCCAGCCCTCTACTTTTCATATTCAACAAATGCTAGCTATGTTGGACTCAACTAAATACTCTTTTTTTATATTTCTATGAAAAGTCATTTAATAATTGTTTGTAATGAACAATCTATACAAAAATCTACCCACCTCATGTATACTAACACACTGCTGTAGATTATCCTACACCATCCTCTTACCCTCCTACTCCATCAACTAAATGCTCTTAAGCTTGGTACAGGCCAGTGGCACAGTGGATAACAGATTTGACTCTGGATCAGAAGATCCTAAGTACTTAAACAATTTTTAAATATTTTAAAATTATTTTTAATTTATGTGTATGAATGTGTAAGTGCACATATGTGTATGTAATGTATGTATCTATGTATGTGCATATGTCATGCAAGGCCCACAGAGGTCAGAAAAGGCTGTTGGATCTCCTGGAACTGGAGTTATAGATGGTTGTTGGCCACCATGTGGGTGCAGGGATTTGAACTGGGTCCTCTGCGAGAACAGCCAGTGTTCTTAACTGCAGAGCCATCTCTCCAGCCCCAATTCTAAGTATCTGCAAGCCCAAACCTAGTCATGAACAAACTTTTGTCATGTCTAGCTCTACCCTTCTACAACTTCCACAATGTTTTGATGACAACTTCCAGGGACTTGAGAAAAACATATTATCAGAGTTACATGGTTTCTAGAAAAATATGCTTAACTTTATAAGAGACTTAGGTTTACTAAGCATTGGACAAGATAGTACCAATTTCTTGTCTATGTCCTCTCTTTTAAAAATATTTTATTTCTTATTTTTAATTTTATGTGTGTGCGTATAATGCCTGCATGTGTGTAAGTGCACCAGTGTCATGCAATGCTCACAGAGGTCAGAAGAGGGCTTTGGATTCCCCTGGAGCTGGAGTTACACATGGTTGTTATCCACTATGTGGGTGCTAGGAATTGAACCTGGTCTTCTGCAAGAGCGACCAGTGCTCTGAGCCATCTCTCCTACCCCCTGTGTCCTCCATTTCAACCCCCTTTTAAATACCTTGCATTAAAGTGGTATATCTGTTACAACTGACAAGTTTTGTTCCTTTATTATTAACTGAAGAAGTCAACAATTTGTATGTACATGTTTGTGTGCATGTGTGCGTGCATGTACACATGTATGCTATGGCATGCATATGGAGGTCAGAGGACAACTTTTGGGAGTTGGCTCTTGCCTTCCACCTTGCTGAGGTGACTCTTTTGTCCTGTGCACTGCAGGCTAGCTGGCCCAGGAGCTTCTGGGTAATTCTATATCTGCTCCCATCTCACCATAGGAAGGCTGGGATTACAGATGGGTGGCACCACATCATCTGGCTTTTTATGTGGGATCTGAGGATGAAACTTGTGTCATGAGGCTTGGGCGGCTAGTGTCTTTACTGACCACCAAACTGTCTGCCCAGCCTTGAAGTCCAGAGCATATATAAGGGTTCATGTCTGCTCTGTGACCTCATGAGTGATGCCATGTAATTTCTAGTATGCTGTTACATCACAGCCTCCAAATTCCTCTGTGCTGTGACCAACCACTCTCAACTTGTTGAATTGCTATCACTATGATTTCATTGCATTTTATGTCTATTATTTGTATTTTTCTGCCTACAAATTTGCTTTTCTCAGAATTTCATATAGCTCAACTTAAAGGGTAAATATTGTCTTCAATCACTTCCTTCACTTAGTAAAATATAATATATAGTCGACTTCCTCCCATGCCTTCTCATGATTTAATAACTCATCCCTTTTTGTCATTGAACAATATTCCATCACCCAATGCAGTGAGTTTGCTTATCCATTAACTTATGGAAACACAAATAATTTAATTATTGGCTTGGGATGGCTATGAAAAGCTTAGTTATAAACATTTACATACTAATATTTATAAAAACACAGGTTTTAGATCAATAGGGTAAAAATTGTGAAGCATAGTTGTCAGGACACATATGAAGACAAAATTCCAGTCTATAAGAGAGAATCTGCCCACCAATATAACTCTTGTATTTCCTTCAGCAATGAACAAGCATTCCGTATCTTATTAGTTTTTGTTAGTGGCAGAGGTTTTTTATTTTAATCATTCTAACCAGTGCTCAATCCTATCTCATTATTGTTTTAATTATTGCCACTTTAAGGACTGCATTATTATTTTTTCTGCCTTTTCCGCTCACTTTTTATTATCATTTACATCATGATCTAGACTTATGGTAGGAGTTTACTGTGCATGCAGGCCCCACTTTATAACACAGGGAGCAAAAAAGTACAGAGAGGCAGGAAAGCCAGTGCATATGTTCCCAGGAAACACCTTCTTCCCAGTGGCTCTCATGGTGGAGACCCAGGATGTGAGGCAGACTTGTATGCAGGCCAACACCACTCCCTTACCAAAGGTCACCCTCTTTAAGGCCCCTGCCTTCTTGCATTGGAAGACATCAAGCAAATTTTTCCAACAGTTCCTTTTAGTATACCCTGAATTACCTATTTTTAAAATGATTTTCTCAGGCTGGAGAGATAGATGGCTCAGTGGATATGACTGCTGGTTACTCTTGCAGAGGACCATGTTTCAGTTCCCAGACCCCATGTGCAGGTAAAAGCCATCTGTAACTCCAGGTCCAGGAGATCCAACATCCTCCTCTGACCTCCGTGGACATTGTGAGACATTGGTGTATTTATATACAGCATGCAGGCATTACATTTATACTCAAAATAAAAATAATAAATAATGTATTAAAATTTTTTCTATTTATAGTTTTTTGGACTACTAGCGCCTCTCATGTAAGTCAACATAATGAATTTTTATAATAACAAACACACACATATCATGCTTCAATGCTTCATTGGTTCTGATCAGCTAGATACAGACATGTAACTGAAATCAACACACATCTCTCACATGTCAGCTCCACCATCCTTTCTCATTTCTTAGCTTGCTGTACCTCATTTTATACAGTAGAAATCATCCCAATGTGGCATTTTTACATATATGTTTATATATATATGTGTATATATGTGATTTGATGTATCTGTAAACAATCTAAATTACAAATGGGAGAAAACATATTAGTCTTTTTCTAATTGGCTCATTTCATTTAGTATAGTTAACTCAAGTTGCAACCATTTTCTGGCAAACATCATAACTTCATTGATCTTTAGGGATGAAACAAATTCCATTTTGTCTATATAGCACATTTTCCTTATCCATTCTTCTCTTGTTGGACGCTGGTGGATTGCCTACTTTAGCTATTGTGAATAGTGCTGTAATAAACTTCAATATGCAGATATCACATCAGCATGTGACTGTTTACCCAGGAAACTTCCACAATGGCCAGCCACCTTGAATTGCTATATGTGACATTTTCTGAGCCTGGTTCCCAAATTTTAAGGGCATGCAGTTCTCCAAATGGAGTCACTGAAAGGCTGCTTCTGTACTTGAAGGCTGAGATCTATGTTCAATCAGACAGAATCAGGTCTGCCTCCTGAATCAGTGGTCAATCCAACAGAAGACTCCAAAAAGACTATTTCATTTGACTAATTATTTAGCTAATACCCAGCAGCAGGGCAGTACAACAGGCAGTCTGGCTCTGTTCAATTCCCACACTATTGTTAGAGCACTGGGACACTACTGGATCCAACTTGGATTTTGTCCAACAGGTAGGAGCAAAGGGCCTGGCACAGTATGACTCAGAGTTGGCCCAAGGGGACTGGGATGCCACCCTGGTTTTTATGCACAAGGTTGCATTAAATATTTTTCCACAGACCTCAATTTCCTAAGACAGAAATGATGCTAGATTATCTGCAAAGAGGATTTTCAGGTTATAATTTACAAATGAAAAGATGGTCTATTTTTTTTTCTTTTATGTATCTAATAAAAACAATCCCATAGAGGAGAAAATATGCTATGTCAGATATTTCTTCAGAAGGGAAAAGAAGACAGAAATATTCTTCCTGTCACCAATATTTACACTGAGATTCCAAGAATCACAAAGACTTGAGGAAGCAGCTAGGGCTTGGTTGTAGAAATTACTTTTTTTTTTTTTGTTTTTTCGAGACAGGGTCTCCTTGTAGTCCCAGCTGTCCTGGAACTCGCTCTGTAGACCAGGCTGGCCTTGAACTCACAAAGATCCACCTGCCTCTGCCTCCCAAGTGCTAGGATTAAAGGAGTGCGCCACCACGCCCGGCTAGAAATTACTTTTTTTTTTTTTTTTGGTATTTTTGAGACAGGGTCTCCCTGTAGCCCCAGCTGGCTTGGAATTCCCTCTGTAGACCAGGCTGGCCTTGATCTCACAGAGATCTGCCTCCCGAGGGCTGAGATTAAAGGCATGTGCCACCACACCAGGCAGAAGCTTCTTTTTAATGGGGTATTTTTTCTCAACTACCTGCTTCTACATATTCTAGTAAAATGAATAAGAAATATGAAGGTGGAGCTAGCAAGGCAGCTCAGTGGTTAAGAGCCCTCTTGAGAAGCGGCCGTCTTGGCTGTTCTCGAGAAGGACCTGGGTTCAGTTCCCAGCCCCACATGGTGGATAAGAATCTTCCATCATTCCAGTTCCAGAGGATCCAATGCCCTCTTCTGGCCTCCAAAGGCAATGCATGCATATGGTGTACTTACATACATTCAGGCAAAAGGCTTACACACATAAAACACAAGTAAATAAAAACAATTTTTAAGAGAAATACAATAGAATCCTTGCTGTGTGTGAATATAGGTTTGGAGTTGCTACACAAACAAACCTGATTCATTTTTTTCCATCTTTTAGTTTAGATAAATGGAAATTTTTTGCTATTTAAAAAGAGATATTTGGATTTTTTTTTTTTTTTGCCTTTTTGAGACAGGGTCTTTCTGTAGCTCCAGCTGGTCTGGAACTCACTATGTAGACCAGGCTGGATGTTATCTCACAGAGAAACTCCCACTTTTCTTCCCACATGTCGGAATTAAAGGCATGTGCCATCATGCCTGGGTGAGATGTCTGGATTTTAAAAATTCCAGTGTGGAGCCTATGGAGGTATTTCCTGTAAGATTTATAATGCTTTAGTTTATTTTAGATATTGATATTCTTAATTATTTCTGAAACTCTATCAACAAATAATTTAAATGATGTCATCAAATCCACTAGGTCTTATAAGGATATTGAAGGTTGATATGTAATATTAACCAGACATTTGAGGACATTTGTGTACATGAATTGCAATAAGTGAATTTCTAGAAGTAAATGAAAATCCGTGGAAACAGAGTAAGCAGATAATGCAGATTGAACTATTGCATTAGTCACATGTGAATGCTGTGTGGATTCTCATTTTTAAATTAAATATTTATTTAAAAGATTTATATTTTTAATAATTTATTCATTTTATTTATGTGTATGAGTGTATTGTCTGCATGCATGTAAGTGCACCTGTGTCCTGCAATGCCCATGAAGGTCAGAAAAAGGCATTGGAGTCCTGGAACTGGAGTCACAGATAGTTGTCAGCTGCCACATTGGTGCCAGGAATTGAACTTTGGTCCTCTGCAAGAGCAGTCAGTGCTCTTAAGTGCTGAGCCATCTATCCAGCCAAGCTTCTCATTTTTTTCTATTATTTTTTTTTGAGACAGGGTCTCCCTGTAGATCTGGCTGTCCTAGAACTCACTCTGTAGACCAGGCTGGCCTAGAACTCACAGAGATCCGCCTGCCTCTGCCTCCCAAGTGCTAGGATTAAAGGCTTGAGCCACCATGTCCAGCGGGCTTCTCATTTTTTATGCAAACACTGCTGATGTACTATTTCAAAGAACTGGCTTTTGAAATTGCTGACGGCATCATCCACATTTCTCATGACTTTATCCCAGATGTTTCTGGATAGACACTGAGGTTTCAGTCTCTTGTAATTACTTCCTTGCCACATCGCAGGCCCCTCTGTGTCTTGCTAGCACCCTTTTCAAAGCCCCTGCCACATCTCTGTTCCTCAGACTATAAATAACAGGGTTTAAAAATGGAGTGAGGATGGTGTAAAAGGCAGAAAAGATCTTATCTTTAAGTGGGGTATGGTAGGATTGGGGAAGCATGTAGGTATATAGTGCTGCTCCATAAAACAAGGTTACCACAATCACGTGCGATGAGCAAGTGGTGAAAGCTTTCTTCTTTCCTTCTGTGGACTTTATCTGATGCACTGTGGCAAGTATCTGGGCATAGGATGCGATCACCACAGAGAATGGCATCAAGAGCATCACAACACAGCAGACGTACATCACCATCTCGTAGATGGCCTTGTCCCCACAGGCCAGCCTCAGCATAGTGGGAGCCTCACAGAAAAAGTGGTTTATCTTGTGGGAGGCACAGAACGGGAGACTCATGGTGATGGGTGTGAGGAGGAAACTGTCCAAAGTACCACCGAACCAAGAGCTGGCCAAGATCATCCAGCAGACCCGCCGACTCATGAGGGCAGGATATCGGAGAGGGCTGCAGATGGCCACATAGCGGTCATAGGCCATAAGTCCCAGCAGGAAGAACTCAGCCCCTACAAAGCCCATGTAGAGAAAGTACTGGGTGGTGCAGGCAACAAAGGAGATGGTGCCTTTGCCCACAAGATAGTCAATCAGTAGCTTGGGCACAATGGTGGAGATGTACAGCATGTCAATAAAAGACAGGTGGCTGAGGAGAAAGTACATAGGGGTGTGGAGGTGAGGGTCTATGTGGATGAGGAAGATCATGACCCCATTTGCCAGGATGGCCGTGAAGAAGGTGGCACAAATGACACTGAAAAGGAATCCTGAGGCTCTGCTATGAGTAAAGAGCCCCACAAGAGTAAAGTCACCGGGAACAGTTTTGTTTCCATCCATGTTTTTGCGTTTGAGCTGGAGGCAGAGAGAAGCAAGAGTCCATGGAAAGCATAGAAGATGAAAGGGATCATTACAATCATTTGAATAGAAGCATTCACTTAAAATTATTTGTCTAACATCAAACACTTTCCAAGAAGCTAATTTGCAGCTTTTTAAATTATGTCATCTTGCTGAGGAGTAATCAGAACGTTAGTGTCCCATGGCATGAAAGTGAGTGTCTATTCGATAAACCATAGTTGGTGCAGTAAAGTTTAGTTATTATGGCATAATATGTGGGTTGCATAGAGGATTCTTCCTTTGAAGAAAACTTCAATTGCTTAAAATATGAATTCAGCAGGAAAACAACTGATTTTTTTTTTTGGTCTTTTTGAGACAAGATCTCCCTGTAGCCCCAGCTGAAACTCGCTCGGTAGACCAGGCTGGCCTTGAACTCACAAAGATCCACCTGCCTCTGCTTCTGCCTCTGCCTCTGCCTCTGCCTCTCCCTCCCAAGTGCTGGGATTAAAGGTGTGCACCACCACACCCAGCAAAAACAACTGATTTTTAAGTTAATATATTTAGCCAAATAATTCAGTAAGACAATTGCTCAGAGAATTTTAAAAACTGACCAATCCCAGGCTGCAGAGATAGCTCAGTAGGCAAAGGTGACTGCCACCAAGCTTGATGACCTGAGGTCATGCTGGGACTCACACAGTAGAAAGAATCAACTCCCAAAAGTGAGAAAACACTCAAACACAGAGAACAAGAGCAACATATTTGCTAAATATTTCAATATTATGTGAATATAGTTGAAAATTCAAATGAATCTAATTTTATGTGCATTTTGGTGTGTTTATGGACATGTGTGCATATAATATTCTTATTAGAAATAGGTGCAATCAACACATACATATATGAATAATTTCTAAAAATGCTAAATAATACCTCTGAATTTGGGGAAAAATGAGAAACCTTTGTAAAACTAAGGTCCTTCAAATTTTCTACTTCAGAAAGCAACTAAGAATACCATTAGATTGAACTTAGATCATTGTTCCTCACCTCACACTTCCCCAAACAAACTAAAAATACATTGAACAATTGAATGTAAAAACCTGAAAATTTGAAACTATCCTAGGAAAATATGGGGGAAGCCCTTCAATATACAGACATGGGCAAGAATTTTCTAGGAATCTGATAGCCCACAAAATCACAACAAGCCAAAACAAGTGATATTTCATCAAATTAAACAAATTTTACAAAGCAAAAGAAGCAATTAAGAGACAGGCTACTAAGAGAAACTCTTTGCCAGATACATACTGACAGAATATATATATATATATATATTATGCACACATATACTCATGTACAGAACATAAGCTGGATATGGTGATATATACAACCTTTGTCCCAGCACTATGGAGGCAGAGGCAGTCAGATCTCTGTGAGTTGGAGGCCAGCCTTGTCTACATAGTGAGTTCCAGACTCTGTTTCAAAACAAAACAAAATATACAAAGCACACAAAGAACTCAAAAAGGTAAATATCAAAACTCAAGTCATCCCATTAATAATGATCAGATGAGGGGGCTGGAGAGATGGCTCAGCAGTTAAGAGCACCGACTGCTCTTGCAGAGGACCCAGGTTCGATTCCCAGCACATACATAACAGCTAAGAACCATCTTTAACTCCAGCTCCAGGGGAACCCTCTTCTGACCTCTGCGGCATTGCACGACATGGGTGCACCAACCTACAAGCAGACAATACATTCATACACATAAAAATAACAAATAAAATAAGAAAAATAATGATCAGATGCATTAAATGGTTCTCAAAATAATTAACAATGGCCAGCTAGTACAATTTTAAAATGTTTAACATCTTTAGCCATTGGGGAGACACACAGTACTATGTTTAGATCCATCTCAGGCTAGTCAGAATGGCTATCATCAAAGCAAACAGTAGTGAAGACTGAGGCATAGGGGAAAGTTACCCTTGTACGTTGTTGATGGGAACCTAAAGAAGTCCAGCCACCATAGAAATCAGTATGGAAGCTATTAAAGAAATGAAGGCTAGAACTACTGTAAGCTATAAATGATAGAGATAAGCTATAAATGATAGAGATGACATGCCTATGTTTGCTACTGCACAGTTACAAGGCCAGGTCATGGAATCAACCTAGGTGCCTATCAGCAGCCGATGTATAACAAAATGGATACTAGAGGTTTGTTCCTGACTTTTTTTTTTCAGTGCTGGGGATCCATCAGCCCAAGGAGTTGTGCAGGCTAAGAAAGTGCTTTGTGACTGAGGAGCATCTCCTAGATGCTTACGACAGAGTTTTTTCAGCCATAACAGAAATGAAATCATGCAATTTGCAGGGGAACAGGATGGGACTAGGAGACTGAAGTCATCACATTAAGTGAGAGAATCCAGACTCAGGAAGCAAGTGCAAAATGCTTCTTTCATGTGAGGAATATAGTGGGGTGAAGAAAAAGAAAGTGGAGGGGTGATATTTAACACATGGGGCAACGGAAGAAAAGAGGCAGGAGGGTTGTGAGGGAGATGGATAGAATGTAAATTTGATCTGAAAGAATGGCATTGGTTTGTTTTCTGGGAGGAGTTGAAAAATGACTGCAAACTCATGGATCCTGTGAAGATGCATAGCACAACTTAACAAAAGAAAAGTTGAATAGCTGGAAAGAAAATGGTATCTAGAGTATATTACATACATATGTGGAAATGTTACAATAAACCCATTATTCAATAGAATTAATGTGCACTAATAAAATAGTCTTTGAAGAAGCAAGTATTTCAAAATTGCTGTTGTATATAGAAAAATATAATTATTGCTTTATATCTATCCATAACTATAAACCTATATCACTTATACATGAATATTTCCTGAATGAGTATCCACTACTGATCTCAGAAGTATATCAAGAATCACACATGCAAACTTGTTCATATATTACCACTTTGTCTTCTTAACCTCCTTTGAATATTCTGCATTAATAGTCACCTAAAGATAACATCCTGAGTGTGTGATAGACCTGGTCACAGGCTTTCAGCTCTCCATGGCTGTTCATCACTAGCAGTTGGCTCCCAGGAAACAGCCTCACTAAGACACTGTCTCAAGCTCCCTCCTCTTGTCATCTGGGAGAGCAACTGCAGATCTAGCCTCCTGTATATTTATCCTGTAGCTTACTTTGGGGTAATAATTTCTCCAACTTCCCTACCATGGGCAAACACTCTTTTTTTGTAATGAAATCGACAAACTTACAAGAGAATATTTCTATGTAATAACAACAAAAAAATAAAATAGCTTATAAATTTACTAAATTTGGAGAAAAATCATAAAGCAAATAAAGATGTGGCCTTAAACATCAATAGAAATTGTTCTAGAAAATGTTGCCAAAATGGTTGTAAACTTGATCTGAAAGAAGGGACATTGGTTTGTTTTCTGGGAGGAGTTGAAAAATGACTACAATCTCGTGGATCCTGTGAAAGATGCATAGCACAACTTAACAAAAGAGAAGTTGAATAGCTGGAAAGAAAACGGTATCTAGAAATAAATACCAAACTGTACAAAATCTGCATAATGAATATGTTTGGTTTTTCACACAGTTAGGATAAGAATTCGAATGATGAATTTTAAAATATGTACATTAAAAACAAGCATTGCAAATTTAAAATGAAGAATAAGACTTTTAAATGCACAATCTTTAGACCAAGAGGCTCAAAAGCTTAAGAGCAAGAAATACACTTGAAAGAAAGCTTTTATGTATTCTTTGAATCTCTATAATAAAATATGTTATTTTAAAGCATATATATATATATATATATATCGACAAGCTTTTATCATATCACCAGGAATCACAACACCATCTGAAATTTTCAGTTATGACCAAGAAGTAGATTATACCATACACTTTATTGTAAATTTAAACGAATAATTTTTGTGGAAATATTTGACATTTCAAATGTGCCAAACACATTTGAAAATCACCTGTACTTTAACTATTTTGTGAATTTATGCTGAAGAATAAATTGCATAGCACAAAGACATGAGTATACAAAGACAAAGGCATTAAATAAACCATTACTCTCAGTAGTGAAATAAATTGGGAGTGTTCTAAATAATCGGTATTTCCAGTTGAGTCAAACATTGTTCAGCCTTCATTGAACGTATCAGTAATAATGATTGTTAGTTGTTTTGTAGACATGGGCATAGTATGTCTTTGAGCAAGCAACAGATGTAGATGTGCATAGAAAAATACAATTTGCCTGAAAAGGTCTTAAATTGAAATAGAAAAGAATGGGCAAAGGGCATAAATGAAGCTTAAGAACTATTGGATCAGACAGGGATTAAGTAATTAGGAATATACCTTACCACAACATCCTAGAGTAATTTACTTAACTTTAGATTAACTTATATCCTGTGCCTTTTCACCAAAGAAAAACTAGACTCTGCTAGTCTTCAGAGGTCACACAGACACTCTCCAGTCCTTTAAGTTTCTCTGACTTCTGTCCTAGATGAATTCCTATTGCCCCTGGCTCCAGGACACTGCTTCATCTTTCTTTCTCCTACAACCTGTACTAGTGTCCTGGGTTATTTACTCCAGGTTTTCACCTCCTCAAATGCATTGTGTTTGAGGACTTCTGTAAATAATGTTTGTACTTTCAGCCATTAACAAGACTACACATTGATCTTTCCTAGAATTTAATGACTCCCATCAGTAATTGTTTCTACCCTAAACTTGGTACTTCTATATGAGAACACAAAAACTAAAAGTCGTGAATATTTACCTTGGTCTCTCTATGAATAGCCATTGTAGAAAGGGGGTAAGACAACGGGAATGAAAGAGACCTCCCGGGTGGGAAGGGGGCCGATCAGACACCAGAGGCAGCACTAATGGTTACCGTCTCTCCGCTGTCATTCACATTCAACTGTTGACTGTAAAGATTTCACTATTATCAGAAAAAATATAAAAGTGGGCTAAATCAATGTTTCTGCATTTAAGAAGTAAGCTTTATCTGCAGTTTTTCCTGCATTCCATTCAGAGAAAAATAATTTATGTCTGCTCTCCTGGATGTGTTCTGTCTATCCTCAGCCCAGTCTCCTTAAGGCAAGCATCTTCATAGTCATACAAACAGAGAAGGCTTCACTTCCTAGTTTCATCCAATATAGTTACTTTCTTACCTTACCTAAGTCCCTGTGCTTCCCACTTAAGGCAAGTTTCTGTCAACTGAATGGTGTCAAATGAGTAATCTTTATCCATCATTCTACTTAGATTCCATCCAAGATAGACACAAGAGCTTTTCACCTTTAAGATGGGGGTGGTGGTGATGGCACTGGAGCCCTTAAAGGTGCAAGATATCTAGAAAGAGGAATATTAAAACCAAAAATGTTTATGGCCACCTTAAAACCATGACATGATGATGGAGATCCAGGTTGAAAGGCACAGAGCATCCAGGAAGAGGAGTTACTTAGAGTATTTGAAGATGACCACTTACCTCAGCCATTGGTTCCCACCTGACTACTACACAAAGTTGGGACACAGAGCACTAGTTTAAATGACCTCAAAAAAATGACATCGTAACTACACTGAGCTTTCTCGTAGAGAAGATGTCTAAGCATCCAGGGGGGTCTCAATTAAACTGTCTCAGGTTGCAAATGAAATGCTAGTATGTCGAATAGCAAATAATGGACTCCGAGACAGATGATTGGGCTATCTTCTCCTCAGCTTTAAGAATTTTAATTAACAGCTTGAGAATAACTGTTTACTACATGTTTCATCACTAGAATCCTTATGTCTCTCATTTCCCTAGAGTTTGATTTAATAGTATTTGGACTTCTGCCATAGGAAAAGAGGTGTTGCAGGTGGTCATTTAATGTTTCACTTTAGCATTAATCATGAATTCTAATTGGTCCACTTTTCTTTCCTATGAAGTAGCTTCCCAATAAATATCACTTAATAACCAAATACAAATGAAATAAAGCATTTTCAATTTTTTAAAAATTGGGTCATATAATGCCATTTTCAAGAAAGATCATAATTTACTTTGAGTATATTCCCTCCACACCCATGATCCCCCCTTTCTCCTTCCCACACCCACCTGTCTCCTTTGTTCCCCCAGAAAATTATCGGCCATTTGTACTTCATCTTTTGAGAACTATTTGCTCATTTCAGTAGCCAATAATGCAAAGACACCAAACAATTTGCCAATAAAACATGTCAGGCTGGTTTTTGCTTAATGGTTTAAAGCAAAATTTCAATTTATGGAAAGGATTGCTATCAAACCCTTTTGAGTACAGAATCATTAATCAAAGTGATAAAAGTACTTTATTACTCTAGATTTAGAGTTCTCATTTCACAAATAATATACAACTTTGAAAACTCATATCTCTCTCTTTCTCTCTCTCTCTCCTCTCTCTCTCTCTCCTCTCTCTCTTCTCTCTCTCTCTCTCTCTCTCTCTCTCTCTCTCTCTCTCTCTCTCTTTGAGATAGGGTCTACCTGTAGTCCTAGTTAACTATATAGACCAGGGTGGTCTTGAACTCACAAATCCACCTGCCTCTGCCTCCCAAGTGCTAGTATTAAATGCATGTGCCACTATGCCCAGCTAAAAACTCCTATCTTTATTTAAAAGTAATAATTTGTGGATAATTTCTGCTATTTGCTAATACGACCCCCCCAACCAGAATCAGACAACATGGCACAGGAAGTGACAATGCTAACACCTGGCACAGCTTGACTTTTGCACACGTAAGTTTATTTCTCCAAGGTTACAGGTTTATATAAGGAAAAACCCGGCAGCCTTAGAAAGTACATGAAAGAGGCAAGCTTCCACGAAAAAGTTAAAAAAAAAAAAAGAACCAAACTGGCCAGGTGTCCCAGTTACAGAGAACGTGGGAGGGGGCTTTACACAAAGGCCCTGTGTGAGGCAGAATATTGATTATGGGCATCCCACATCAATTAAAAACTGATAATAGCCTGGAATACACCACTGTCCAGTTTAAAAGTTTCTGTGCTTTCTGGAATATCTCCCACACAACTGGTATTCCTTATAAGCCCAGGGGTCAGGGCATTGTTGAAAGAATATATAAAATGGGGCTGGAGAGATGGCTCAGCAGTTGAGAGCACTATCTGCTCTTGCAGAGGACCGGGGTTTGATTCCCAGCACCCACATGGTGGCTAAGAATGGTCTTTAACTCCAGTTCCAGGGGAATCCGACATCCTCTTCTGACCTCAGCAGCATTGAACAACATGGGTGTCTACATGCAAACAGTACACTCATACACATTAAATAAAAAAGATTACATAAAATTACAAAAACAGAAGGGGGAGGTCTATACCTCTTCCCCCTATAGCACGGTATGCAGAGCACTCTTTTCCATGAATTTTCTCTCCATTTTGAAACTGAGCACAATAGCTCCAGTTCACAAGCATCGGAGTCCTCTGACAAGGCATACTGAGGTGCCATTGGTGCTATGGTGAGATCCAATGTTGGGACAATGGAAGGGCTCAGACCCACTGCTATAATGGGAAGAGGGTTTGCTTGTGTCTTCCCATAAGTGGAACCCCACTCATTGTGGACCAACTTGCAGAAAAGCTAGCCCATCTGAGCATTCAGAAAGGGCAGAAGAAACCCAGGAGAATGCCACTCTGCAGGACGCCAATCCACAGGGTGACATGGAGGAACCTCAAGGCACTGGAATCACAGGCACAGAGCCTGAGGCCTTTGGGGACAGTACCAACCATGGGTCCACTATTGGTGGCCCTCATGTGCACTGCCCTGACAACCAATAGTGCGGCACACCTAATATCACAGGTAACATGGGCATATGTGTCCAATCCACCATTTCTGGTGGCATCCTCTTGGGCTAGCACCCTGCCTCTGATTTTTAGCAATGACTTGACCCTTAATACAACCATGGGCCCTACCTTACAAATTGAAATAGCCCTTACAATCAATCTGTCCTAATGGGAGTCAGCCCTCTCTGTTTCCAGGTTTTACTTAACTCAATATGACATTATGTCCCTATCAGGCTTGCCTGACGGTTCCTTTGGGGTTCTTCATAATTAACTCCTCACCTGAACTGGTGGAACAAGGAAATTGCCATGGCCATATCTCTAATTGTATTACACCCCACGATGCTATATACATATATCCTTTAGGACTTCAGCAGTTATATGGTTGCTGGTGAATCTGACCACTCCTTGGGAAGAGCCAACTAAGCTGGAACATGGGTTAGGGGACCCTGGGATGCAACCAGATTCTCTCATTCTTTGATGACTTGTATAAGAATTGGATCCAGATGTTTACTAATTGGTTTATCTTGTATTCAGTTTTAACATGGGCATTGATATTTGGAGTTGCTTATTGCTTTTATAAAATAGTCATGACCATTCAGGCCAGACAAAGGCAACTGACCACCACTACTATCATGTTCTCAGAGCTTGTGGAGGCAAAAACGGAAGGGGGAGATGTGGAACAACAGTCCTGGATTCAGGTGTTTCTTGCACATGTGCAAGCACAATCTGCCTAGCACACAAGGCAATGCTGTAGTTCAGGGCACACCCTGTCACCCGATGCTAGCACTAGCTTGGTGCCATAAGCAGACTTGTTTGTCTGCATGCTCCTTTCTGGGTATGCCCCACAGGCTGGGATGATGTGTGATGGTACGGGGGTCTAAGATTGGTTATTGGGAGGTGGGGCCACATGGTGTAGAGGCTATTTTTTGCATAGAATAAATGTATTTGCACCCTCTGATGTGGTCCCCAGGATGTTACTGGAGTAACCCTGTGCCATACCCTCTTCAGCCTGTTTGATCACAGGACTCACGCCCCTGAAGTTCCTCTATGCGTCATTATGGACAGCAGGGCAATGGGCAATTTTGTGAAGAAATTCATAAATGGCTTTCCATTGTCATGAGCTATTCCAAGATGGGATCCAGGACAGAAACTTATCAGACCAAATGAATTTCAAGATGTAGTTTGTAACATGCTCACTAACAATCTATAGGAGATTTTCTATTTTCCCACTCTAGTTATGATCTACTTTTCTGTTGCGTGCACACACACACACACACACACACACACACAAACAGTTGTGGCTACAACTACTAAAGTAACCATAATTATAATTTTCATCATCACAATCTGCACTCTTTATAACTTTATTAAATGCTTTGACATTTCATACATCTGTATAGTGCATTCTAATTGCTGTCACCCCCTAGTCATCTCTCTTCTCCTTCCCACCCCATCGATCCCCCTTCCTTTGTACAATTCTCCTTCCCATATCTATGTCTTTTTATTTTCTTTTGTGACCCATGGAGTTTAACCTTGTTCATCTGTGTGAACATGGGTTTGGCAGTGTTCATTGGAGCCTAATGGGCCTCAGTAGGCATACAAGTCATTGAAGACAGTAACTCTTTCCCAGAATGTATCAATTGTCAACATAAGCTCCTCTCTCATTCATTACCGATTATCAACAGGGCCAATCCCATGTAGGCCCAGTGCAGGTAACCACAGCTACCATGAGTTCAAGGTTGCAATTGCTTTTTGAAGGCCTTGTCCCTGTCCTCTGGCTCTAACATTCTTTCTGCTCTGTCTTCTGTGGTGTTCGCTGAGCCTTGGAGGGGGTGATATCAATGTCTTCTTTAGGGCTGAGCACCAAACTGTTACTCGTTCCCAGCACCTTGAGCAGTCTGAGTCTGCTTTCACCACCACTTACTGCAGAGCGGCTTCTCTGATGAAGGTTGAGAGTAGCATTTGTCTGTGGGTATAAACATAAGTATTTATAAGCCAGTTGAGCAGTGTGTTAATTTAACTAGTCAACAGTGGTAAGTTGCCCCCCTGGGCCCATGAATTCACCAGCCATGTGTTTCTGAGTGGGTTTATAGCAACGGGCCTAACATCCAATTAGAAAGCTGCTGGCTACCATAACAGTTAGGCACCGTTGCACCACAGGGCACATCTTAGCCTGAATCCTACTTCATAGGGTTCACAGCTGGGTAAGACCACTGTCTTTTTTCCTCTAGTAGTCTGCATAGCACCTTCTAGCACTGTGAAAACCAGCCAGCAAGGAGGAGGTTTCCAGCTCACTTCCATCTTGATTTCTCTATATCTTACAACCACCGTGTATGATGTCTTCAGGAATCAGATCTTAGCGACTAGTTCTGGTGGTCAATCAGGAGGAATGGCAAGAACCTGCATTGTTTTTGGAGCTTTTAGGGCCTCTTTGAGTAAGAATTCATAAGGAAGTTTCCCACAGCTGTTACTAGGACTTTTATTTAATAACCCATGGCATTTATGAAAAGCACTGTCCACATCAATCAACTGATGAGTGGATCATAATGTACATATACGCAAGGGAATTTTACTCAGTTGTAAAGAAAAATGAAAATATGAAATTACAAGATGGAAACGGAAAAAATATACTGAGAGTTAGTCTGGGCCCAGAAAAACAAATGCCACATGTTCTCTCTCTCTCTCTCTCTCTCTCTCTCTCTCTCTCTCTCTCTCTCTCTCGTCTTTTCAAGACAGGCTCTCCCTGTAGCCCCAGCTGTCCTGGAACTCACTCTAGACCAGGCTGGCCTTGAACTCACAAAGATCCACCTGCCTCTGCCTCCCAAGTGCTAGTATTAAAGGCATGCGCCACCATGCCCAGCCATGTTCTCTTAATACCAAGTGAGATGCCCAGAGGAATGCCACATACTGATGGCTGAATTAGGAGTCCTTTATTAATAGCCGGTGATCAGAGAGGGGGCTAATGCACGAAAGAACTCTCAACCCAGAAGAAAAGCAGGACAGAGTTTATAAAGCTTAAAATCACAGTTACACCATGTTAGGGGAAAAGCCAATAATGATAGCTCCATCAGATCACCATAGTTACACCAGACCAGGGGCAGGTCAGTTAACAAAGAGGTTTTCAGTTAACCAGAAATTTCAGTTAGGCTGAGAGAGAGGATGTACTACCTGGACATGCCACCTGGCTATTCACAGGTTTCCCAGTATTGTACAAACAATGTGCTCCATGAAAATGCCTGCATGAGATGTTCAGACTGGCTGGCTGGACAAAAACATGAGGTAAAGAAAAGGTAGAACAAAATGGAGTTGGTTTTGCTATTTCGCTTTCAATTTGTATGTTTAATCTGGAGTACCTATAAGAAGCAGGAAGCTAGAAAGGGGCCATTGGTATGGAGAATGCCTTAAAGAAGGGGGATGCTAGGACACAGGTACCATGAAAATAGAGAGGGGGACACTAATGGGTAGAGGTTTAAATGGGAATGGGGCTGGGAGATAGGGAAGAGGAGGAGGCAGGCAGGGAGAATGTGAAACACATATTCCTGGAGGAAGAAGAGGCTGCTGAGACTCCAGAATTTTACAAGTCCTGGAGAGTTAAAACCAAGAAGACTCACAAGGCTGCTCTCCAAGAACATAAAAAACAGTGAACGGTTGCAACAGAAACCAGAGGAGGCAGAGCTGCCTGGAGTGGGCTCTCTGACCAGCCTGTGTACCATGGAGAGAGGAGTCCTCGTCTATGCTTAATTTTGGTCTCTGTTTCACAAACTGAGGCTCTACAGGACTTAAAGGGCTGGGTAGATTCAGACACCATAACAATGAGTTATTTCAACACTATATTCATCAAGAACTAGATTGACCAAAAAAATTGTCAATAAAGGCACTTCACATCTAAAATTTCCATAGACCAAAAGATTTAACAGATATTTACAGAATATTCTGTTCAATAGCTGAAGACTGAACAGAAATTTGTCCAAAATAGATCACATATAAGGCCACAAAGCAAGCCTTACCATCCCCCCAAATAAAAAAGATTTATTTTCTATTCAGTAATCTTTAATGTTCTGGGGCTTGGGCCAAAAAGAAGAAAAGGAGCATGCTACCTTTCTTTTTCTAGCATTTTCCCTAAAACTGGAGAGGTTGCCCAGGACTTGGACCAGAAGCCTGGACATCAGCTGTCACATGAGGGTTATGGGGGAAAATGAGAAGGGAGCTGGGACAATTGTCTTACCTGCTCAGAGTGAAGAATTCATGTACAGATGTCCTTGTCCCATCTGTGGGATCCGTTGAACAAATGGAGATGACTTCCAAGAAGTAAAAACTTTAAAGAGCTATGTCAGAAGGGTCTCCAGATGTCAGCTTTTCCCCCTTGGACATAAAGAAGAAATACATAGAGTCAGTATTTGAATGTAAAAACCAACAATAGAGGCTGGAGTGATGGTTCAGTGGTTAAGAGGTCTGGCTCTTCTTACAGAGGACTTGGGTTCAGGTTCCAGCACACATATGGCAGCTAACAACCTTCTGTAACTATAGTTCCTCTTGGGCCTCCTTGTCATTGCATGCTTGAGTGCACTTACATATATGCAGGTAAGACGTTCATACATATTAAATAATAAATAAATAAAGCCAGCAACACTCACAGAGGGCACACAGTGTCACTACAAAACCACAACTGTCACCCTCTCACCTCAAAGGGTAGAGAGGTATTTTGTTTGAAGCCAAATATGACTGACCATGGCCTAGAAACCATGTTCCATTATGGTAACAGTTTGATTTATAGTAATAGAACAAAATTATAAATTCAGGTATTTTTTAAAAAATTTTTTCCAGGTACTTTTTTTTACTTTTTTTTAAGTTTTATTTTATTTATTTATTTATGTGTATGAATGTACTGTCTGCATGCATGTCTGTGCACCCGTGTCATGCAATGCCTCAGAGGTCAGAAGAAGGTGTCGGTTTCCCCTGGAACTGGAGTTTCAGACAGTTCTCAGCCACCATGTGGGTGCTGGGGATCGATCCCGGGTCCTCTGCAAGAGCAGTCAGCGCTCTTAACTGCTAGGCCATCTCTCCATCCCCCAGGTACTTTTAAAATGTGTTGGTAGAATGTTAAGTATACAGTTACAACAACATGGAGAAATCTCCGCTATAAGCCTCAGATGCTATCTAATGATACTTGCTCTTAGGTCGGGGGAACTAGGGTTGAAGGTACATATTCCAAAAGTTTTATCTATTAGTCACAGGATGTTAAGTCAGACATAGAAGTGGGCAAGAAATAGCTATTTGGTGGGCTAAAGATGGCCCAAGATAATTGTAACCGAACATGGACCCACTGCGACGTTCTGACCTCTCCACAATCATTGAAGTTTTTATCAGTCAATCAGCCTTAGGTTCGTTCATTAGAATGTTGTTGGCAAAGTGATACCTTTTTTGTCTGTGGCCGCATCTTATTTGTTACATAATATTAATGTCCCATTTCACTAGGAAAGTCTCATTCCTAGAATCTGATGTAGTCGAGGCTATGCAGTAGGTAGGAAGGCAGTCTTCAGGAGAGAGGTCTAGTTGATGGACCACTGTGGAAGAAATTCCATTGTCATACTATCAAAACCTACTAGCTACCACCACCACCACCGCCACCACCAAAAAAATAAATAAAAAACCTCCTAGCAATTAAAATCCAGGTGCAATTTTTCTATCATCTGTACTTGATACATGTGATATATAGTATGAGTAATATACTTAAAAGTAAGATAACCAAGAACACTGGCCTAAAAACTGAAGGTAAGCAGACATTATGCATGTATTTTTATTGCAATTTTTATTTTATGTGTGTTTTGACTGTATTTATGCAAGTGCACCCATGTTATGAAATGTCTACAGAGGCCAGAAGAGGCCATCAGATCTGCTGGAACTGGAGTTAAGGACAGGTGTTAGGTATCATGTAGGTGCTGAGAACTGAATCCAGGTCCTCTGCAAGAGCAGCCAGTGCTCTTTACCACTGAACCATTTCCCCAGCTCCTATATGTGTATTTTAAGTAAACTTATAAAAATGTTTCCCTGTGGCTTTTTAAAACATCCTTAGTGCGCTTGTCCTCCCTCCCCTCCCTCTGCATTACCCTCCTTCCCCCTCTCTCAAGATCAGTCCCACCACTGTCTCTCTCTTTTCCCCTTCGTAGCTTCTGTGTCAGTCTATCCCCCTCTCTGGAATTCCTCCCTCACTCCTCCAATGGTCCCTTTGTACTTTCATGGTTTTTGTGATTGCTCCAGGTTGTGTACTCACATCTAAAGATTCAGAGCTAGGACCTACAAATAAGAGAGAGTACGAAACATTTGTCTCTCTGAGTCTGAGTTACCCCACTCAATAGAATATTCTCCAGTTCCTCTAATTTCACTTGAAATTTTCATGAGTTTGTTTTTCTTTACATGGGAATAGAATTTCATTTGTACATAAACCACATTTTTTTTATCCATTCATCAATTGATGGGCATCCAGGATGTTTAAACGCCCTAGCTATTGTGAATAGAATGGCAATGATCAGGCCCAAGCAAATAGCTCTGTAGTAAGATACAGAGTCCCTTGGATATCTGAAGAGTGGTATAGCTGAGTTATATGGTAGATCCATTTTTAGTTCTTTGAGGATTCTCCACACTGATTTCCATAGTAGTTGCACCAGTTTGGTATCTTGTCAACAGTAAAACAGATCTCCCCATCCCTCATCCTTGCCAGAATTTGTTGTTGTTTTCTTTTTTTGTTGTTGTTGTTGTTATTGTTTTCTTAATCTTAGCCATTCTGACTGGGGTAAGATGAAATCTCAAAGTAGGCTTAATTTGCATCTCGCTGATTCCTAAGAATTTTGAATACTTTTAAGGTCTTTTTAGGCAATTTTCATTTCTTCTTTTGAGAATTCTCTGTTGAAATTCATAGCCTTTTTTTTTTTTTTAATTTGGTCATTTGTTTTCTCGAGTCTTTGTCTTTTGAGTTCTTGGGATATTCTGGATAGTAATCCTCTACTGAATGTATATTTGGCAAAGATTCTCTGCCACTCTTTGAGCTTTCTGCTCACCCAGTTCTTTCCATTGTTGACAGAAGCTTTTGTAGTTTAATGAAGTCCACTTGTCAGTTATTTGCCTTAATTCCTGAACAAATAGACTCCTATTTAGAAATCCCTTCCCTGTACCTTCTTCTAGAGTATTCCCTAGGTTTTATTCTGGCAGTTTCACCATTTCAGGTTTCACATTGATGTCTTAATCCATTGCAGTTAGGTTTGGAGCAGAATGAGAGATATGGGTCTAATTTCATTCTTCTGCATGTGGACATCTAGTTTTCTCAGCACCACTTGTTGAAGATGCTCTCCCCTCTTGTGTCTATCTAGGCATCTTTGTGTTCATTCTGTTCTTTTCATTAATTAATTTATTAATTAACTGTTATAAATTTTTTTGGTCTTTTCAAGACAGGGTCTCCCTGTGGCCCCAGCTGTTCTGGAACTCACTCTGTAGACCAGGCTGGCCTTGAACTTACAAAGATCCACCCGCCTCTGCCTCCCAAGTGCTAGGATTAAAGGCATATGCCACCATGCCCGACTATTATAAATTTTTATTGACTTTTTTTTATGAGTTTCATACATAAATTTTCAATCAGTCTTAATCTCCTTTATACCCATTTCTCCATTGCCACCCTCCCACCCTCCCCACCCCCAGGCAGAGTTCATGCATTCTGTCATTTGTGCTAGGGTCCATTGCACAAACTACTTTCCCTGTCCATTCCTGAGTGCCAGCTCATCCCCTGAGCTCTAGTCAGCCTATCCGGAGTCCCTTTCCTAAATAAGACCTGTTCTTCCTCACCCAGTGGCAATCAGCTGCCAATATTTTTTCAACCAAGATTGGGTTATGTTACCTTTTCCTGCAGTTCTGTGCTGGGCTTTTGTCTGACTGAACTTGCATGGGTCTTGTACATGCTGATGCCAATACTGTGTGTTCATATGAACAGGGTCCTTGGAACTTGTAGGATTCATTTCCATTTGGTCTTGCACCACCTCCTTGACTCTTACAATCTTTCTGCCCTCTCTTTTACAATGTTCCCTGAGCCCTGGGTGGGTGAAGCTGAATATAGGCAACCTGTCCATAGAACCATACTCTAGATTCTTAATTTCCATGGTTTGGGCATTCATGCCCTTTTGATTTCCTGGCCTCCTATTGAATGGGGGAGCTTCGTTAATGAGATGTAAGAGATTAATTGATGCCTTCTTGGGTCCTTGTTCTATGTTGCATGGGGCTTGTGTGTAGAGGTTGCATTGCAGATGTGTCACCTAGGCCTGAGCATTCACAGGCCACGTCTATGAGTGTATAGCTGTGGGACTCTATACTAGTCTTCATCTGATGCAAAAGAAGCTTCTTTTTTGAGTGGTGTCTGGAATATTTGTCTATAAATATAAAGACACGTCTTTAGTAGTTAGTAAGATGTTATATTACCCTAGGGGTGTGTCAACCTTGAGGATTTTTCCAAGATCTATGACCTCTCCAGTTGTGTGTACCTGGCTATATTTACAGTACCACACATGAGTTTTCCTACCATTGAGCAGGCTTTAGTTCCAATTACTTAGCCATTGATTCCCCCAAGATAAATGTGCCACTAATGCACCAATGTCATATGCTGTGCTGGTTGTTTATGTGGGTATTTGGTCTTAAAGCTGGTGTTGGACCATCGATTGATGCTTTCCCGTAGTGGCTTGTATGGTGCTCTCCAAAGCTATGAGAGCAGCCTTCAGGGAGGTAGCTCCCAGGTCAGTTCCAGCTCCATTGCTCCAAATCCAGTCTCTAAAGTATGTTCTGTCTTCAGCAATGGGGTCTCACCTTCAGGTTCTGGGAGGCAATCAAGGGCTGTGGCAAAAGGCTGTGTAATTTTGGGAGTCTCTTGGACTATCCTGGCCAACAACTCAAAGGAAGGTTTCTCCTGTCTGGTACTACTTTTGTTATATAGCTTTTATTTTGCACATGGACTTCTCTGGAGATATTGTATGTGGATGTATCAATAGATTTTTTAGGCTAATATGATTCTCTCAGGTTTTTTTTTTTACCCTGGCTAGGCATTGTCTCTCCCCTGTCCCCTTACCTGTTGTATTAGTCACTTTTCCGTTGCTGTGATAAAACACCAAGACCAAGGAACTTATAAAAAGAAGAGTTTATTTGAGCTTATGATTGATGGTTCTGGGGAATTAGAGTCCATTGTGGCAGGAGGCATGGTGGCTGGAGCTGGAGCAGCAAGCTGAGGGTCACATCTCACAATGAGCACAGGAAGCAGAGAGACTGGAGACCACAAGGCTTGTTAAACTCACTGAGCCTGCCCCCAATAACGTACTTCCTCTAGCATGGCCACACCTTCTAAGACCACCAAGAACAATGCCACCAACTGGAGACAAATGTCTGAATACTTAAAGCCTATGGACACTCATTCAAACCACCACATTCCACTCCCTGGCCTCCATAGGCTCCTGACCATATAAAATGAAAAATGCATTTAGTCCAACCTTAAAAGTCCCCATAGTCTTTACCAGTTTCAATGCCATTCAAAAGTCTACAATCCAAAGTCTCTTCTGAGACTTAGACCAATCTCCTAAACTGTAAGCTCCTGTAAAATCAAAAGACAAATTACATACTCCCAATGTACAGTGGAACCGAATACACATTCCCATGCCAAAAGGGAGGAATAGAGGCATAGTGAGGAAATACTGGACCAAAATAAGACCGAAAACCTGCAGGGCAAACGCCAAGTCCAATAGCTCCACATGCAACTTCTGGGACTTGACTTCCAAAGAGCTTAGATGACTCAGCTCTTCCAGCTTTGCTTGCAACATACATCTCTTTCTTAGGCTGGTACCACTCCCTGTATGCAGCTCTGCTTGTCAAATATCTCACAGGTCTGGCATCTCGAATGTCTTCTTGGGGTCTCCGCTGCCAACCAGACTTCACATTCACAGCTTCATGCAATGGCCTATCAGGGCCTTCTTTATTCAGGGATGCCCCTGCTGCACTCTGCCTGGCCTTGGCAGCTCTCTGAAACCGTGGAGGAAGAACTGAAGACCCCTTCACTCTTGCAAACTTCATGCCTCCAAAGCCAGCACCACATGAATGAAACTGCCGAGTTTGGCTGCAAGTTTGGGATGGACCCTGGCCTATTTCAACCACATTTGCAACTTTTCTCTGCCCTGCACTTGGAGCAGAAAACGCTTTCAGTATTTCCTTTCAAAAGTTTGAGGATTAGCTGGGTGTGGTCTTGCCCTGAAGGTACTATTTCTGTTGTTTATTTGTAAATCTCAAGGCCCTTCCTTAATCACTTTAATCTCACTTTTCCAAGGATTCTCCTTCACATGCCTTGGCACCACCTTTAATCTTCCTAGTGCAGTTTTCAGATCCAAGCTGTACATTCTGCATTTCTTTCTGCCCCATCTGCTCTTCTTCACTGTAGATCTGCACAATATTCACCATTAACAGCCACGCCACCATTTCTACATTAGGCTGTCTTGAAATATCCTCCACCAAAGACATTAGTGCATTGCTTTTCAACTTAGCATCAGGCAAGCATTTGGGCTGCGGGCAAACTGCTGCCAGACTCTTTATCAAAATATCCCAGTTGTTGCCTAAGTCTTTATTTTCCTCTGTAACTACATTTTTTTGCAGCAATGCTTTCTTCCAGGATTCTACTAGCATGGCCCCTTAAGCTCTCCTTACAGTAGTTAACAGCTTTTCTAGCCCAAAGTTCCAAAGTCTTCCACATTTCTCCAAACATCCACATGGTCAGGTTCTTCACAGCCAACAGCCCAGTCTCTGGTACCAAATAACTGTATTAGTCACTTTTCTGTTGCTGTGATAAAACACCATGACCAAGGAACTTATAAAAGGAAGAGTTAATTTGAGCTTGTGATTGACGGTTCCAGGGAATTAGAGTCCATTGTGGCAGGAGGCATGGTGGCTGGAGCTGGAGCAACAAGCCGAGGGTCACATCTCGCAATGAGCACAGGAAGCAGAGAGAGCGACTGGAGACCACAAGGCTTGTTAAACTCACTAAGCCTGCCCCCAATAACGTGCTTCCTCTAGTATGGCCATACCTTCTAAGACCTCCAAGAACAGTGCCACCAACTGGAGATAAATGTCTGAATACTTAAAGCCTATGGGGGACACTCATTCAAACCACCACACCTGTCCAGCTCTCCCTCCATGTCTTCTCCATTTAAAGTGTCCCCATTTCTCTCTCGGTACTATCTCCTATGGCCTGGATTCTCTTAGGTCCCCTTTTCCTTTATCCACACCTTTCCTTCTATAACTCTTCCCCTCTCCTCCAAGTTAGATACCCTGATTTATCCATTTCTCCCTTAGTAACACCTGTCTCCTACTAGTCTTCTATCTCAGGTTCCTTCTTTCCCTTTCCCTTCCCAATTCCTTTCCATTTACCTGGTTCTTGAAGTTACATCAAGACACATATTTACATATAAGCATTTGGTGCTAGGAGGGCCAACATATGTCTTTTTTTTAAAGTCTAGGTGACTTCACTTAGCATAAAAGCTTCTAGTTCCATCCATTTACCTGCAAATTTCATGATGTCATTTCTTTTAACCACTGAGTAGAACTCCATTGTGTAAATGGACCACATTTTCATTATCTACTCATCAGTTGAGGGACACTTAAGTTGCTTCCAGCTTTTCACTATTGTGAAAAGAGCAGCAATAAACATGGATGTGCAAGTATCTCTAAAATAAGATGAAGCTTTTGGGTATACACCAAGGATTGGTTTGACCAGGTCAAATGGTAGGATAATTTTCAGTCTTTTAAGAGTTCTCCACACTGCTTTCCAGAGGGGTTGCATGAGTTTGCAATCCCACCAGCAGTGAATGAGCATTCCCCTTTTGCCACAACATCTCCAGTAGTTGGTATCATTTGATTTCCTGATCTTATCTACTCTTACAGGGGTAAAAAGAAATCTTAAAGTGGTTTTAATTTGCCTTTCCTTAATTACTAATGATGTTAAACAGTTTTAAAGATGTTTCTCAGCCATCTTTACTTCTTTTGAGGACTCTCTGTTCAGATCTTTAGCCCATCTTTTAATTGGGTTGTTTATTTTCTTCGTCCTTTATTTTTTGAGTAATTTATATACTCTGGATGTTAAGCCTCTATCAGATATGCCACTGGTGAAGATTTTCTCCCACTCTGTGGGTTTTCTCTTCACTTACTTGATTGTTTCTTCTGCAATAAAGACACTTTTTAGTTCAGTGAGGTCCCACTTCCTGATTGTTGACATTATTTCCTACACAACTACTGTCTGATTTAGAAAGTCTTTGCAGGAGCACAGACGGCCAAAAGCCACAGGCAAGCACATAGAGGCCAGATGCTTCAGCCAGGTGGATTATTCACCAGGCATGTGCAGCTGCATGGACAGAGTTACGCAGCTAGGAGGAGCAAAGGTGGGCCCGAAGCTGCATGGGGACATGTGCGCGTAGATGTCGGGGGGCTTCAGACAGGCAGATTATTCACCAGGTGTGTGCAGCTGTCCAGGCAGAGTTACCCAGCCACCAGGACCCCCCCCACCTCATTCAAGGGTGCAGAGCAAGTGTCTGAGTGGGACTACAGTAGTTATTCTGGGGTGCAAGGCAATAAAAGAAACAGCAAACCTGACACAACTCCAGTCCTGGGGTCTTCGCTGCAACAAAGGCCACACTTTGACCAGTGGCCTTTACTGGCCTCTCATAGTGCCAGGTCTCAGCTGCTCTTTGTGTCCCCTTCATGCTTTCAACACCAGAACCATATAGGAGACTCTTACACACTACCAAGTCCTGCTTCTGGCTTGACATGGAGGCTCGGGCCCCTTCTGGAACATAGCTTCTGTGTGCTGATCCTAAAGAAATTCTTCCCAGAAGATTTCATCACAGTGATGCTGGTCTCTTGTTACTGACAGCTGATTTTTCAGCCCCAGCTAACCAGCATCAGTTGTCCCAGTAAAGCAAAGGGTTAACTTCAGGTTCCGGTCTCTTGTTACTTACAGCTGATTTTTCAGCCCCAACTGACCAGAACCCACAGATTAAACAGTCCTGATGATCTCTGCTTCCCTTTGAAACTAGAAACTTCACAAGCCAGGCCTCCATCATCTATAACTCTTTCAGCAAAACTGTTCCAAGGTCCACAGCAATGATCTTTAGGCATTCAATGATTTTTCTAGCCCAAAGTTCCAAGCACTTCCACAATCCTTCCCCAAAACACCAAGGTCAGGTCTGTCACAGCAATAGCCCACTCTATTCTATTTTATACTCTATTCTATTTTATACTCTATTCTAGTTTCTCTTCAATTGCTGTGACAAAACACTCTGACTGACACCAACTTGGGGAGGAAAGGGTTTATTTAGCTCACATCTCTTGGGTTGTATGTAGTTCATCACTCAGGGAGCCCAAGTTAGGAACTCAGGACAGGATCCTGGAGGCAGGAGCTGAGGCACAGGCCATGGAAGAATGCTGCTCACTGGCTTGCCCCAAAATATGTTTAGGAATTCACATTTTCCCCTTTAATTTTATATTACTCTAAAATTTGAATACATACCCACACCCATATACCACAATTACAAAGTCTGAAAATAAGTGGTAAGTTAATTCTAGAGCTCATCAAGGGATTCAAATTAGAACAGCACAGTTGCTTTCAGATAAAAAGAAATAATAACAATAATGTTTCTCAGCTTGTCTTTCAACTGGGGATTTGGTGCTAGCATCCACAAATGAGGGATGCAATTTGTCCTTTGTGTTTTGGGACAGTGTTACTTCACGTAACATAATATCTTCTAGTTCTATCCATTTACCTGCAAAGTTCATGATGTCATCTTTCTTTACTGATGCATGGAACTCCATTTTTGTTATCCACTCATCAATTGAGGGGCATTGGGTTGGTTCCAGCTCTTTGCTATTGTGATGAGAGCTGCAACAAACATAGATGTGCATGTATCTTTGCAGTAGGATGAGTCTTGTGGGTATATACCCAGAAGTGGTATGGTTGGGTCAGGTAGTAGGGTCATTTTGAGTCTTTTAAGGGTTCTCCACACTGCTTTCCATAGTGGTTGTACAAGTTTACATTCCCACCAGCGGTGGATGATTGTTCCCCTTTCTCCACAACCTCTGCAGCATTTGGTGTCTTTTGTTTTCTTGATCCTAGCCAGTCTTATTGGAGTGAGATGATACCTTAGAGTGATTTTAATTTGCATTTCCTTAATTATTAACAAAGTTGAACATTTAAAAAAATGTTTCTCAGCCATCTTTATTACCTCACTACTGAAGTCTCTGTTCTGCTCTTTACTCCCTCTTTTGAGTGAGTCATTTGTGTTCTTACTTCTTTGTTTTTTGAGTAGGTTATATATTCTGGATGCTAATGCTGTGTCAGATGTATCACTGTTGAAGGTTTTTTCCCACTGTGTGGGTTTTCACTTCACTTCCTTGATTGTTTCTTTCACTATACAGAAGCTTTTGAGTTTGATGAGGTCCCACTTGTCAACCGTTGACCTTATTTCCTATGGAGCTGCTGTCTGATTTAGAAAGTCTTTTACTCTGCTTACATCTTGTCGGTTGCTGCCAATGTTTTCTCCTATCGCCTTCAGAGTTTCAGGTTTCACACTGAGGTCTTTGATCCATTTGGAGGTGATTTTTGTATAGAGTAAGAGGTAGGGGTTTAATTTTGTTCTTCCATAAATGGTGATCAAGTTTTGCCAGCACCATTTGCTGAAGATTCTATCTTTCCTCAATTGAGGAAAAGGGCTTTTTTGGCCCCTTTGTCGAATATCAAATATGAGATGGCTGAATTGCCCACCCCAAGTGACACATCTACAATGCAACCTCTACACCTAAGGCTCATAGTGGAACAGGGGGTAGGGAGAACACTCATGCATCTCTCAAGGCTCATCAACAAAGCTCCCTCATGCAACAGAGGGTCATGAACACACAAGGACACAAATGGCCAAAGCATAGAAAATAAGAATCTGCAGAGTGCACAGAGCTTAGATCAAGGATTTCCCAGGACCACTTGACGCACAGGTAGGAACCGGGCACTTCAGCTAGGCAGATTGTTGGATAATCATATCTGGCCCTTTGGATAATTCTCTCATTGGTTTGATTAAATTGTCTTGTGTGGCTGTGGGGGTGGAGTCGTTCTGCTAACTCGTATAAAAGGGGGGGGGGCTGTTGACACTGTGAGACTTGAGTGCACAGAGCTTAGATTGGGGATGTCCCAGGACCACCTGAAGCACAGAGTACCTGGGCACGGGCTAAATAGACATAACCACCAGCACCCCCAACTGTAATTGTCTAGGGAGTATCCAAGTGGATTCTTTGGAGAACCTTCAGAACAGAAAGGGAAGAGTGAGTTAGACTTCCAATAGAAAGCCTAAAACTTAGATAAGTCAACACTCCATAAGGAAGGAGAAAAACAAACAACAAAAGCATCTGAAGGAGGCACGCAAAGCAAGCCTTCAACACAGTGAAGAGGCATTTGGGATTTGCATTGGAATACAGGCAAAGAGAAACCCACATGCCAGGGACACGATGAAGGGAAAACATGGGAAATGTGCAGGATAATTCCACGCCAAGCTCTACCAACCCTGTGGGAGATTCCTACAGTGAGATCCCCCTGGGGATGGCCCAGGACACAGATCTTAGAGGAACAATTGCGAATATATTCAAAGAAATCAAAGAACATAAAGAACAAGTCAGAGAACAAAAGAGAGAGAATGAAAACCTCAAGAAGGACCTAGAGAAAGAGAATGACAAACTCCAGAAAGAAGTGGAAACACTGAAAAGATCCCATGTTGAAAAAGAAAAGGAAACCAATCAGTGAAGCAAAGAGCTACAGGAAGAGATTGAGAAGCTCCAAAAGGAAGTGGAAATACTAAAGAAATCACAAGATGAAATGAAAAAGGAAATCAAACACTCATCCAATCAAGAGGAAAGAAATGGAAGAAGTCTCAGAAGTAGAATGGAGAAAGCAGAACAAAGAATATCAGACTTGGAAGATAACACAGAACAACTAAAAACCTCAAGTAAAGATTATGAAAAATTTAAAAATACACAAAAGTGGAATGACCAGGAAATGTGGGACACTATGAAAAGATCAAACCTCCGCATCACAGGAATAGAGGAAGGAGAAAAATCCCAAGAGAATGGTATCAATCAGATTTTCAACAGAATAATAGATGAAACTTTCCCCAAACTAAAAAAAGACAAACCAATACAAATACGAGAAGCACATAGAACTCCAAACAGACAAGATCAGAAAAGAAACTCTCCATGCCATATCATAGTTAAAATGCTAGATGCCCAAAACAAAGACAAAATTCTGAAAGGCACAAGAGAAAAACAAGTGACCTATAAGGGGAAACCTATCAGAATTACAACTGACTTCTCAGTGCAAAGTATGAAAGCAAGAAGAACATGGAGCAAAGCATTCCCAGTGTTAAAGGACTATAGATGCCAACCCAGGTTACTATACCCAGCAAAAATGTCAATTATAGTTGAAGGAGAGAGAGAAAAATCTTCCATGACATAAACAAGATGAAAGAATACATGTCTGGAAAACCAGAGTGCTTACCGTTGAATGGGGCACCTATTTCAAACCTCCACCTTCTAAGGTTCAGGAATCATTGAGGAAGAGGGTTGGAAAAATTGTAAGATCTATAGGTGGTGAATGACCACAAGGAAACAGAACTTTCCAAACAGATGGTCAGTTACTCATTTGAACTCCTAACAATGGTGATATGCACAAGTCCCACCTAAGCTCAACCCAGATAAAATTCCAACATAGACTTGGGGAAGTCAGTAAGAATCTCCAACCCTACTTGAGGAACTATTGTCAATCTATGGCTTCTCAGAAGGAGAGATTCAGTCTCATTTAAGGGGAGACTCTTGGTACACTGACCAGGCTCCAGTGGTTGAACCCACACTGAAGGGCATTTGAAGATACAATTTGACTGTATAGGCACACGTATGTGTATAGATGCATATCTATATTTTTACAGAGTATGAGAAATTGGCAAGGAGTAGTAAGAGGAGGGTTGCAGATAGGGAAGGGGATCCAAGTACAACCAAAAATATTGTATGAAATTCACAAAAATTCAATAAAACTGTAAAGTCCTTTTGTGCACCTTTATCATGTAGGGTAATGCCAGTTTTTTTTCTAACAATCTCAGCAGTACAGACTTTACATTGAAGACTTTGATCTATTTGGAGTTGAATTTTGTGCAGGGTGATAAGTATGGGTCTAATTTCATTCTTCTGCACATAAAGATCCGGTTTTCCCAGAAGTTTGTTAAAGATCCTTTCTTTCCTGCAGTGTGTATTTTTGGCATCTTTGTCAAATATCAGATGATTGAAATTGTGTTTTTTTTTCATGTTTGTGACTCTAATATTGTGTTCCACTGATAGACATTTCTACTTTTGTCCAGTGCAATGTTGTTTTTATTACTTTAGCTCTGTAACATGTTTTGAAATCTATTGTGATAATCCCTGTAGCATTGCTTTTTTTGCTTGGGATTACATTGGCTATCTTTAGTGATTCCACATGAATTTCAATATTTTTTACTGTTTCTATGAAAAATTTCATGGAGATTTTGATTGGGATTGATTGATTCTCTAAATTACTTTTGGTAGGATGGTCATTTTCACAACATTAAGTCTGCCATTCCATCAGGAGGGTAGGTCTTTCTATCTTCTACTGTTCTCTATCCTCTTTCAAAGATTAAACTTTTCTCCAGTGTTTCTCTCTTACTTTTTTTGTCCAGATCACCTGCTTATTAGTGAGAGTGGAATATTGAGGTTGCCCACTATCAGTGTGTTGGGATTAATCTGTTGCTTCACATCTAGTGCTATGTTCCTTATGAAATTGACTCTGCCTGTATTTGGTGAATATATATTCAGAATTATAATATTGTCCTACTGAATTGTTCCCTTAATGAATATGAAGGGACCTTCTTTATCTTCTAGCTTTAGCTCGAAGTCTATTTTATCAGATATTATGACACTAAATTTCTCATTTCTTAGCTGCATGTTTTTGGAATACTTTTTATTCTTTTACTCTGAGATGATGTATATTTTTCATGGTTAGGTGTGTCTCTTGGGGGAGGAAAAAAGACATATTTCTTGAGAATTTACATGTGGTTATAGTGTCTTTATATAATTTCCATCTATCTCTGTCCCCTCTCCAATTTTTCTGTTGTATAAATTACATAATTTCCATCTATCTCTGTCCCCTCTCCAATTTTTCAGACTCCCTCTTGAATTTATGACCTATTTTCTATGATTCTCATTGATACACATACAAACACACACACACACACACACACACACACATACACACTTTCTCTAGCTCTTACAATAAAATTACATTATTATCACTAGGAAATATTTAGGTTATATTTTATATTTGACATTATATTTGCAATTAATTAGTCACTGGCTTGCAAAATACTTCTGGAAAATTTCATTCAAAAGCTGGCCAGGAAGGATAGGATTTAATTCAGGTGTAGAGTATAAATTAGTAAAGATGAAGTCCTAAGTTCCACACACGACACCCAAAAGAAGTGTTCACTATTAGTATAGATACAAAGATCATACTGTGAATGTTAAACACAAAGACACGCAGAGGGATTTTCATCCTGCCTGTGAAGATTCACGGTGCAACTTTGCTGAGAACATTGAATTTTTTACTGCTGAATCCATGCAAAAAATTGGGTAACCATGGGAGTTCTCTGTCTTTGATCTGGTACCTCATTCTTTAAAAAATATTGTTATTTATTATTTTTATTTTATGTGCATGAGTATATTGCCTGCATATATGTTAAGTGCACTTTGTGTCAGGTAATGCTCACCGAGGTCAGCAGAGGGCCACAGATTCCCTGGAACTGGAGTTACAGATGGTTGTTAGCCATCATAAGGACGCTGTGAACTGAAGCTGGGTCCCCTACAAGAGCATTCAGGGCTCTTAACCTCTGAGCCATCTCTCCAGCCCCTGGTATCTCATTATGATGTTGCCGGTTGATAATTTTAGGTTATTAAGTTGATGCTGAGCAGAACCAGGAGCGTATATTCTGGACAGACTGCGCACAGGGGTGTTGGCTCCACCCTGCTAGAATTTCCCAGGCACGTCTCCCACTCGTAGTCTCTGAGAGGAGGCGAATCTCCCCAGGACTTTCCTCAGAGCTGCAGCCACCTCTCTGTTCCTCAAGCTGTAGATGAGCGGGTTCAACATGGGGGTGAGGATGGTGTAGAAGGCTGACACAATCTTGTCTTTCTCGGGTGTGTGGTATGAATGGGGCAGTACATTAGTATAGAAGGCTGCCCCATAGAAAATGCTCACCACCATAATGTGGGAGGAACAGGTGGCGAAGGCTTTGCGCCGGCCCTCGGCAGAGCTCCTGCGATGGACAGTGATGAGGATGCGCGTATAGGAGACAGAGATGAAGGATATTGGGATGAGTAGCATGAGCACACAGCAAGCATACATCAAGGTTTCATAGAGTGATGTGTCTGTGCAGGACAGCTTCAACACGGCTGGGACCTCACAGAAAAAGTGACTGATCTCTCGAGAGCCACAGTAGGGAAAGCTCATAGTTACAGGTGTCAGCATGAATCCATCCAAGGAACCGCCAGCCCAGGAGCCCAGCACCATAAGCACGCAAACCCTGGGACTCATAATTATGGGATACCGCAGAGGGTTGCACACAGCCACATACCTGTCATAAGCCATGAGGCCCAGCAGGAAGAATTCCCCCCCAATGAGGGTCAGGTAGAGAAATATTTGCAGTGCACATCCCAGAAAGGAAATGGTCTTTTCTTTGGCCAGGAGGTCGTGGAGCATCTTGGGGACAGTGATACAGATGTAGACAGTGTCCATGATGGACAACTGGCTGAGCAAGAAGTACATGGGGGTGTGGAGACGGGAGTCCGCACGAATGAGCATAATCATGACCAAGTTGGATGTGACGGCCACCACGAAGATGGAAAAGACCACTGCAAAGATCAACCCTGGGAATGCTGGATGGGTGATGAGGCCTAAGAGGATGAAGTTAGTGGAGTTCTGGTGAGTAGCCTCCATGTTCAGAGTGCATGGCAGCTCTGTGAGCTGTAAAGACAGAAAGTTAGTGAGTCATCTAATTATCCCATGTCTTTGACACACTCAACATGAATAATATGTCCAAAGCAATACAGGATGAAGGAAAGAACATTAACTTAATGATCCTTTTGACAACTGGCTTGAAAATTAGTGATAAGACATTACACAAATTAATATCTAAACACAAGTTCATTATTACTGAAGGAGCTTCATGAATCTAAACTACACATTGGAAGAGAAAAGTATATGTAGCCATCTATAGTACTTCCTTTGTGTTTATTGTTTATGTTTTGAACCATTTTCTATATTCTTTTTGTAACTGTATCATTCCACACTGAATTTTCTGTGAGGCTGGTAACTCTGCCTTAAACCCTGTATTATCTAGCAACCAATGTACATTGCTTGATTTACTTTCAATTATTCTATCCTGCTTAGATAATGACAGGCATCTATTTGTGACTTAAATGGTTATGACTATGTAACCAAGTTACACCTAAACTTATACACAATTCCCTATGTATACAGTCTTATTTATAGCTTTGGGACATCAGATTAACAAGGTGGTGATGATGACCTCAGGTGAGGCTTAGCTCCATGCTGCCCTATGGTAAGTCGTTGAACCCAAAGGAGGTCCATGTCTTCGCTATGAATACTTTAAAGACGCATCTGTTTGTTCTTGCAGTACAATTTGGAGTCAGAATTCTCAGATGAGGGTCACCATATCAACTGCCAAACAATCAGTCCTTTAGTTTCCCCTCATGGAGGTCTTTCTGACTGACATTGTGATGTCGACAAAAATTTCATGATAAATTCTATCACGGTCTTCACTGGTAACTTCATATCTATTTACTTTATCATTCAGTCCAAGTGTTAACAGGTTTCCTTGAAAAGGCAGTGCTCCAAACCTATCTGAATGCAATATCACTCCAAATCTATAATTAATAGGGGTTTCACTCCTATGTTATTTTTTAGCTCACTTATCGATTTCCAGAGTTTATGAATACAAAACTGTAATAATGAAATTCTTTCATCTAAATGGGAAACCTCACAGAAGTATTAAACCTCCCTTGAGTCATTTGAATGAATTTTGTCATTTTCCCCTCAATTAATACAAACACAAACATGCATATCTTCAATATGCTCAACAATATTGAGGGATGCATTGTCTATTATTATTATTTAATCATGATGTACTTTTTTCTTTTTCATTTTTCTTTGATTTTTGAGACAGGGTCTCTCAGTAGCCCCACATGGCCTGGAACACTCTACATAGACTAGGCTGGTTGTGATCTCAGAGAGATCCACCTGCCTCTGCTTCTTGAGTGCTAGGACTAAAGGACTGTGCCATCATGACTGGCTTACTTTTATTCATTTCATGACAGAATTTCTGAAGAAGCATATTTTTTTTTTCATTTTTATCTATTATTTTTCATACGTATGAATGTACTGTCTGCATGCAGGTCTGTGCACTCGTGTTGTGCAATGCCGTGGAGGTCAGAAGAGGGCATCAGATTCCCCTGGAGCTGGAGTTAAAGATGGTTCTCAGCTGCCATGTGGGTGCTGGGGATCAAACCCAGGTCCTCTGCAAAAGCAGTCAGTGCTCTTAACCATTAGGCCATCTTTCCAGCCCCAGAAGCATATTTCTGTGAAGTAGTCAGTCATACTTAATGATATTATAAATCAACTTGTATCTTCTGATTCCATGATAGTCAAATAGTCTCTGAAGCAACAAGATGAAATGAACCACTCTTAAATGGAAACATAAATGAAAAAGGAATTTTTTTCTCAGTTTACCTGCAATATGGAGATTCCCTATTGGTCATATCCTAAAATATAGGAGTAAAATTACAAAGGGAGAAAATTAATAAACAAAAATTGTGGTAGTCTATGCTAAAATAGAAATTTGTCAAGCATTATCAGTCAAGGAAAGGAAAAAACCCTGAGTATTAAATATTATTAATCCATGAAAAGTTTGATAAAAATAAATAATTTTGCTTTTTTTTTTGGTCTTTTCGAGACAGAGTCTCCCTGTAGCCCCAGCTGTCCTGGAACTCACTCTGTAGATCAGGCTGGCCTTGAACTCACAAAGATCCACCTACCTCTGCCTCCCAAGTGCTAGGATTAAAGGCGTGCGCCACCATGCCCGGCTTAATTTATTTTTTTATTTACTTCTGTATGTGTATGAATGTACCATCTGCATGCAAGTGTGTGCTCCCGTATCGTGCAATGCCGCGGAGGTCAGAAGAGGGTGTCGGGTTCCCCTGGAACTGGAGTTCTCCTGGAATTGGAGTTTCAGGCGGTTCTCGGCAGCCATGTGGGTGCTGGGGATCGAACCCGGGTCCTCTGTAAGAGCGGTCGGCGCTCTTAACAGCTAGGCCATCTCTCCAGCCCCTAAATTTTGCTTTCTTTAAGAAGTGAAACTACCTCTGAACCACAGGCAAAGAAAACTATTTTAAAGATTTAAAGGCATTATCAACTGAAATTCCATCTACGTGGGTTTTGTAAAGACTGCTTAAAAATAAAATATTCAGATGTATCTGCTGTGAAGGTTTCCTCCCACTCTGTGGGTCTTCTCCTCACTTCCTTTATTGCTTCCTTTGATGTACAGAAGCTTTTGAGTTTAATGAGGTCCCATTTGTCAATTGTCGATCTTATTTCTTGTGCAGCTGCTGTCTGGTTTAGGAAGTCTTTTCCTACACCTATGTCTTGTAGTCTGCTGCCAAGCTTCTCTTCTATCACCTCCAGAGTTTGGGGTTTCACGTTGAGGTCTTTGGTCCATCTGGAGTTGACCTTTGTACAAGGTGAGAGGTAGGGGTTTAATTTCATTCTTCTACAAGTGGTGATCCAGTTTCTCCTTGCCTCTAAGTTGGGATACCTACAGGAGGAGAGGCAATAAGACCCTGCTGCCGAAGACCTGACGTTAACATGGGAGGGATGTATTGAGACCACACATGCAAGTGTACAGATGGCCTCTGGAATGCCAGAGAGTGTTACCAAAGGCCACTAAACCAATAAAGCAAATATGGGTCTCCCTGAGTCAAGCAAGACTCCACCGTCAGCACCAGCTACACCTCACCTGCCTGGAAATACTGTGCAGCAGAGGCAGCCATGTGCCTGTATATCCCAAATCTAATTGGCTATTGGCTCTCCCCTTGGAGAAATAACCCATGGCTGATGCCACAAGCTTACATCCTCTACAGGTTAGATGTTATAAGCCACAGTAAGACCCTGTCATATTTAACAGGGGGGAAAATTGTAATTCATGGATTAACATATCCAAACATGTGTCTATGCTAAAGTAACCTACCATAACTATTAGTGCTGCTTAAATACCTATATATCTAATTGCTTGTTCTTCATTAGTAGGATCGAAAGGTTATTCCTGGACAAACTGTCAGCCCATGAAAGGAAACAGCCAGAATTGACCAGAGTCCAAGTCAACAGCTCCAGAGAGAGTGGACTGTTTTACCTCTCATCCACCTGTGCCCCTTTTCTAAGCCTAGGGAACAACCTGCGGAAGAGGGGGCGTGGTAGAATGTAAGGGCTGCGATTGGGGTGAATGGTGAAACTACAGCAATGTAGTCTGGACACTCATTTGATCAACTTGATTGAACAAACAACCTGTCACCCCCCACTGGATGGTGGGGCTGTAGGTGTTTGGGCACAACAGCCTGCAGATAGGTTTTGCATGAAGGATGCTTGTACTCATGGATTATCACTTATAGCTAAAAATGAAAAAAAAAAACTGAGAGAAAGATGCAGGACAGTTATGGCAGAATGCATGATCTGGGATGGGGGGGGTGGGGGGGAGGGAAAGGGAAATAAGCCTGAACTGAATTGGAAAAAATGTATGAAATGCACAAAGCATCAATAAAAATTAATTTAAAAAAAAAAAATAAAAAAATAAAATATTCACATAAGCAGACAATGTCCATGTAAGCCAACAATATTTTTTGTTTGGAAAAATAAATTTTACATGTTAATTGCTGACCAAATTATCTTTTGATTAGCTCCTTAAAAATATCCATTGAGGAGCTGAAGTAGCAAGAATGTGATAGTGAATCAAGTTCAAATTTACCTAGGAAAGCAACAAATTGCTTGTGAATAAATACACCAGCTAGGGGAGTTTTCTCTCCTTTAAATATTTAGACCACACATTAAACATTATTAAAATGATCCAGGATCTTCTAAATTCTATTTCAGTTCCTAGAAAAAAGGAGAACAAAAAGAGGGATCGTGGTAGAGTCCTTCCCCAGCATGCAATAAACCCTGGATTCAGTCCACAACACTAACAGAAAAAAGGGAGAAGAACAATAGTGAGAGAGGACTTAAGTCACCTTTACTTTAAAACAACCAGAGGCTGAGTGAGTTAAAGAGCTACCAATTAAATCCAGGCTTCTTGAATATGAGCTGTGTGTATGTAGTACATTCATGACAATGTGTTCATATGTGTAGTGTATTCATGTGTATGGCACACATATTATAAGCAAATGCATATTCCTGAGTGTGAACAGTGTGCGTGTTACAAAGCTGTTTTTAGTGTATGAGTATAAGGAACAGATAATTTTAAAATCTTAGTTCAAAAGAGCAAGTTACTTATTCCAATGAAGGAATATTCTGAATGAAATGCGAAGCATGCATAAACACATAACTAATATTGTTTTTAGGATGTTGGGAAATACAGATGAGGACAGAAGGTTTAGATGTACTCTGAGTTACCCCGTGTTATAAAGACTAACAGCTTTAGAGTGTATCCTGCTCTGAGTGATTCCATTTTATAAAGAAATAATAACCAGTTCACTCTATTGTGAGTGTAAATGTTGAGGAAGCCCTATGCATCATACATGCACCAGTAACAACACAGTCTGATAAATAAATAATAAGTTAGTAAACTACAAATTCATCAAATTAAGTCAAGACACATGACACATCAGCCCACATTAAATAAACTAGGCCCATGAGTTCTTCAAACATATCAGATCAATGAATGATACAGTCTGCTCACCTGCATCATGTAGAAAAGACACCCATCACTGGTACCCACCAACTTGTCATCCTCATGTCATCAAGCCATCAGCTCACAGGTCAATAGGCTCCTAATTCCTGAGTCACTATTCAGGGCTTCATCTCAGCATGGTTACCCTGACTGGCACAGCCCACTTGAACTTCCAGTGGTCCAGCCCCTGGCTGAATAATTACATCTAAAACCAGCCTTGTGCTTTGGAAGCACTTAGCCTGAGCATCTCATGAGTGGGTTGTTACTGATTTATCTATCCATCTACAGACACTCTGTTTACACCTTCAGTGATGTCCTTATAACACTGAGGTTTCTTTAACTCTTCCCTACCTGTTCTGTAACCTATTGTGTGAAATATCGTGTGTGATCTGAAATTTGTTAATTAGTAATTAATTTATGAATGGAACAAAAGAAATTGACTGCCAATGATGATGAATATCAAGCGAAATCACAAATATTTGGTGAATTAAAGCTAATAAAATGTATGTAACTGGTAAGTTTATTAATGAATTTTGACATTGTGAAAATGTATTACTCATACAACTTGCTCAGGGCAACAAAGAGTTAAATTAGTATCTGCATGGTGAGTGGAGTAGTTTATGAGTTAGTTCTGTCTAAATCAATTCCCAGCGTCCTATTTCAGCACTAGAGCTGACATGATTGATTAACATTGCTTGTCTTGTTCCTCCCCTAAGAGGACCCAGACCTTCATCCCGTCAGGTGACCCTGGTCTCCTGGTCGTCTGGAATCTCTGCTCAAGCCTGGATCTGCTTGCCTACTTCCTTCACCAGTTACAGTCTTCCAACAAAGAATAGGGCCGGGAAGGATGGAAAGAAAGAGGGAAAGAAGGGAAGGGAAAAAGGGAGGGGGAAGAGAACACACAGGAAAAGGTTTTTCTTCTGCCTGGCTTCAGTTTCAGGTTCTCCTGATGTCCAAGGCAGCAGAGCAGCTAGAACATCAAGAATTGTAACATCTCCTAGCAGCAGCACAGAATCAGCTGTGCACACAGTGCTGGGGAGAGTGGAGGTGCCAGGCCAGGCGCGTGCAGCTCTCTTCACAAGAGCGAAGAGCTGGAACCAACCCAAATGCCCGTCAACTGATGAGTGGATGACAAAAATGTGGTACATCTACATAATGGAGTACTACTCAGCGGTAGAGAAAGATGACATCATGAACTTTGCAGGTAAATGGATGGAATTCAAAGCCATTATGCTAAGTGAAGTAACACAGTCCCAGAAAAACAAGCAGAGAATAGTTTCCCTCATTTGTGGATGCTAACACCAAATCCCCAGATGAAAGGCAAGCTGAACAACATTGCTGTTATATTTCTGATTATCTGAAAGTAACTATGTTGTTATAATGTGAATCTCTCAATGGGCTCTAGAATCCACCCACCACTTACTTTCAGACTCTGTAATTACTGCGTATGAGTGGAAAGTATGTATTCATATTTTAGAATAATATAAAATTAAAAGAGGAAAATGTGAATTCCTAAACATATAAAAAAAAGACCGAGAGAAAGATGCAAGATAGTTATAGCAGAGTGCATGATCTGGGGTGGGGTGGGGGGAAGGGAAAAGGGAATATATCTAAACTGAACTGAGAAAGGATGTCTGAAATACATGAAACATCAATAAAAGCATTATTAAAAATTTTTTAATTTAGCATATACAATATGTAAAGCAAGGTACAGGACATATTTGTTTCTAAATCAGTGTGAGATTTTCTAAATCCTAAATGTTTCATGGGTAAGGTTTAAAATCCAGGTTTTGCTCTATACCTTGTGGCTCATTGAACATAGCAGAATGGGGTAGAGAGAATGCTAACGCATCTCTCAACCTTCAGTGCAGCAGAGTATGGTGCACACAGAAGGCCACAACTGGCCAAAGTGTAGCAAATAAGAGAGTGCAGAGATATGCCCCTGTATAGGACTCCTATATTAAACCTCACCCACCATGGCTTAGGGACCATTGAGGAAGAGAGGGCAGAAAGTTTGTAAGAGCCAGGTTGGTGCATGACCATATGGGAACAGAGTCTTACAGGCCTTTGGGAACTTGTTCATATGCTCTTACAGCAATGGTGTCAGCATGCAAAAGACCCATGCAAACTCAATCATAGAACTGGGGAAATGGGCAACAGGCCCCAATCTTGACCAAAGAACTATTGGCAGCTGACTACTGCTGGGTGATGGAGAATTGATCTTCTTTAAGGGAGTGGCTCTAGATAGGCTGAGTAGACTCCAGTGGGTGAACTTGCACTGGGTACACACACTTGGCTAGAGAGGCCTTAACACATATGACAGAAGGCATGAAATCCCATGGGAGAAAGGGTACAGGAGGGTGCGGATGGGGGGAGGGGGTTTAAATTTGATTAAGATGTTTTGTATGAAATGCACAAAAATTCAATAAAAATATACATTTAAAAAGTAAAAAAAAGAAATAAGGAGAAATGGAAAATTGTAGAACAGTATTCTCTAAATCAGAGCTGGTCATGGCCAGGCATGGTAGAAAGCTTCACATACTTTACATTCATTGTGGAGAGGAAGATGCTGTGCGCTGTCAGCCATATATGCCAGAGACTTTACCCAGAGAGTTCAGGACTGAGATACCTCAAAATCATAAGACATTTGAGGAGAATGAGGCAATAGCTGCTCTGGGATAGTAGCCTTAGGAACCAAGAGAATCCGAAGCTGGCTCAATCAGGCCTGAATTAAAATGTGCAATTCATAAGAAAGAGAATCACTGCATGGTTAGTGTGACTAACACCAGGAGAGGTGTGCTCAGGGGCTCTGGCAGGCAGGTAGGTAAGCGTGAGGGGATGGGTCAGTTCACACAGCTGAAGAGGAACTTTGGAGAGCCACAGGATGTGAAGAGAAACCCGAATGAAGGCTAGGATACGGTCTCAGCATAGAAACAGGGTGTGTGTGTGTGCGTGTGTGCATGTGTGTGTGTGTGTGTGTGTATGTGTGTGTGTGTGCCATTCCAGTAGGAAAGAACAATAAATAGGTATTTATGGAAGATATACCTGAAAGCTTCATAGACTTCAAAGCAACATTATTGGCATTAAGTAGTGGTAGCATTTTGTAACCACAGGGCTCTGTCCTCGCACTTCTCTTGCTTTGCTCCTATCTCTGCATTACTCTGTCTGTGTTTACAAGTTAGGAACCCATCTGGCCTTTGCATCACTATTAGATAATCATAGTTGATCTCCCTTGGTATGGAACTTTAGTATGTACTGACGTGAATGGGTGTCTCCTCCCTCGCCAGATATCTAAATTTTGTAGTCACATATCTCCAGGGATCTTTCCTTCACCTGATCTATTCATTCAGATGACCGCTGATATTTTTTAGCAGTTTATAACTGTCCCTCCCATCTATCACAACCCTCGCCATGCATTTGGAAGCTGACAAAGTAGAAAATTAAGTATGAACATGACAGAAGAGATTTGTCCTCCTTTAATAAGCTGTCACTACAGTGGCATGTGGGTGACACCTATACAACACTTACCTGGCCAGGACCCAGGTTTGGTTCCCAGCAAACACATTGTGGCTAAAAACTATCCTTAACTCTAATTCCAGGTGATTCCACACCCTTTTCTGACCTTAGGCATTGCATGACACAGGTGCACCTACATGCACGCAGGCAAATCATTCATGCACATAAAATAAAAAATACAAAGACAGAAAAGAAGATTATGTATTTCAGTGTCAGACACTAATTTATCTAAAATATCAATAAACTCAAACCAAAAGGACATCTGTGCTCCTGGAGCATTGGGTAAGGGTTTACCTAGCTGCAAAATGCCAGAAGAGGACTGCTGCCTTGGTTGACATAGATTTCTGAGCAGTTTCTTATCTTCACAATGACAAACAGAAATTGAGAGATGTATGTGACATGTGGTCCAACCAGTCCATTGTAGTAATGCCACAGAAAGTAAAAGGAAACTGGGAAGGAGGGACAACTTCACCAGAGCAGCAATTAAAAGGAGGGAGCCAAGGCAGAGAGCTGCAGTCCTCACACACTGGGCCACAGTCCTCACACACTGGGCCGCAGTCCCCACACACTGGGCCGCAGTCCCCACACACTGGGCCGCAGTCCCCACACACTGGGCCGCAGTCCCCACACACTGGGCCGCAGTCCCCACACACTGGGCCGCAGTCCCCACACACTGGGCCGCAGTCCCCACACACTGGGCTGCAGTCCTCACACACTGGGCCGCAGTCCCCACACACTGGGCCGCAGCCCTCACACACTGGGCCGTAGTCCCCACACACTGGGCTGCAGTCCCCACACACTGGGCTGCAGTCTCCACACACTGGGCTGCAGTCCTCACACACTGGGCTGTAGTCCTCACACACTGGACCTCAGTCCTCACACACTGGGTCACAGTCCACACACACTGGGCCACAGCCCTCACACACTGAGCCACAGCCCTCACACACTGAGCCGCAGTCCTCACACACTGGGCCGCAGCCCTCACACACTGGGCCGCAGTCCTCACACACTGGGCCGCAGTGCACACACACTGGGCCGCAGTCCTCACACACTGGGCCACAGTCCTCACACACAGGGCCGCAGTGCACACACACTGGGCTGCAGTCCTCACACACTGGACCTCAGTCCTCACACACTGGGCCACAGTCCACACACACTGGGCTGCAGTTCACACACACTGGGCCGGCACTATCATGCCCAGAAGCTCATGCCTCTAGCACGTAGACACCCTCACACACTCTAATGCAGTACTCAGTCTGGTAGGCTTCCAGACACCATGCTAAGATGCCACTCCAGGATTCTTGTGATGAATATCATCTATAACAGAAGCATTTGACTTTGAGGCACACCCGCGCGCACACACGCACGTGCGTGTGTGTGTGTGTATATATATATATATGTGTGTGTGTGTATTAAGAAAATAAAAGGTTTAAAAAGTAATCAAAAAGAGAGTATTCAAATAGTACATCTTCTCCAAAACATGCAGAATCCTTCTTCATAAGTAGCTCCATACAAACAGCCTTCCCATTAAAAGTATTTGAGGGGCACTCCATGCTGCTCCCACTGTGACAGTCCCTATTGCCAGCATGTGTCATCCAAAAGCTTCTCATGATGGGTAGTGACTGTGCTCTTTTAAAGAACTGGGTCTTCTGAGATATCCAGCCTGTAGACTGAGCGGCTGCTGGGATTTGAGCCTCTTCAGAGTGTGGACTGCCATTGTTGGACTGCCCAGGCTGTGTCATGGAGGCCAGTGCAGGGGGATCAGGACAGGACGCGTGCTTGACATGTGTTTGCTGGACCTCATTTGGGTGACCATAGGAGGGAGGGACCCCAGTGTGAAGCATGGGGGCAGGATTGATGGTTGTTTGGGCTTGCCAGGGAGGAGTCTTCAAACACTTCCTTAAGGAAAACATGTCATCTTTTAGCAAAAAAGAAAGAAAGAAATAAAGAAATCCTCCAACTCAGGTGATATGTGTATTTAAGTTTGTATATATTAATGTATATATATATATATATATATATGTAATAAAAATATTTTATTGAAAAAAAGAATTGGCTCTTTTTTCAGTAAGTTTTTAAAACAATTTATTTGTATTTGTATTTGCATGTCTCTGTGTGTGTCTGTATGCATATATTCCATGTGTGCAAGTGCTCATAGAGGCCAGAAAAAGGCATCATATGCCCTGAAGCTGGAGTTACAGGCAGTCATGAGCTTCCTGACATGGGTGCTGCAACCAAACTTGGGTCCCTGGAAGAGCAGTAAGCACTAACCATCCTTCCAGCCCCTTAAGCACTGGCTCTTATATTCTATTTTCCTTTGAAATAAATCCACTTCTGGCCATATTCCCAAGTTCCTCTTATCTCCATTTTCAAGTCAAATATCACTGTTTAATAGTCTACTTCCCAATGTGTGAATGCATGTTTACTCCTCTCAGTGTTGTAAAGCTCCCGGCCTCAGCTTGCATCCTGTAAGGTGACTCTAGAGTGGCCTTCTAATGTTTAGAGTGATGCCTGCAGGGAATCCCAGTCTTTGGGTAGTGCCCTCTGTATTTTCCATAAAAATCCAAGATCCTACCTCAGAACTGGTGAGTCCAGGACTTAGTAAGGCAGAGGTGCGAAGGCAGACTTGTTAAATACCTGGCTGAAGAGGAAAGGATAAGTCAAAACAAAACTTTTCATTAATGATAAATTGCTCAACCCCCAAGAGGAAGCTCTGGGTTATGAATCCAGGTCAACCTTGTGCCTTGGAGAAAGCCTTTCCTTTATCTGCCAGGGGGTTATTCTTTTCCCAAGTGAAAGGCTAGAATTAATTCTTGCTATTTCATCACAGAACTTATCACACAATCTTGACATCTCTCTTGTATAATGAAAATGATAAACAGGCTCCTACCAAATTTAAATGTATATATTTTAAAACTTTCTTCCACACTCAAGTTATTTTATTTTGCTGTTTTCTAGTACAAGGCTGTAGCTGTGACCCTTTAGTGTTATACAAATGACACTTAGAAAACCTAAAAGCCCAAGACACTCAGAGTGAGATGCACAGTATTGAAGAACCAGCGGGGTGGTAGGAGGCAGCTGTCCCCAAGGCTCGCTCCAGAGCTCATAAAGGAGGACACTCTTGCCTTCCCTCTGTCCATGAGCCCTTGGGTATTGGGCCAATGTGGAGTCCCAGTCACAGAACCATAGCTGAGGGTAGGCAGGTGGGAGGGAGAGGAGCAGCTAAGGAGGTAGGGACAGGTGCAAGCCCCCTACCCTAGACCACTCACAGCCACAACCAAACAGGCCTGTTGGGGCACGTCCAAGGGTGACATTTCATTTTAAAAGTACTGATTTTGTTATTTTGTGCTTTAGTCAGGCCAGGGCAAAAAGGAAGGACACAGGGGCATGGGACCCTGAAATCCGTAGAATGTACATGTAGTCGCCTAGTGGCATGACCCCTGCCCACTTAGAGCCAAGAAGCCAGGCTGGGCATATTCATGGTGTGACAGGGACTACTGCTCCAGCCACAATTCAGAAAAACCACTAACAATAAACTCAGTCAGGCCAAACTTCATCTCCACCTGAAGGACACTGAGCTGGTACAGGCTCATAGGTAGAGGACAGGCCATTTCATTTACAAAGCCCAGAGGCATGTCAGGTCCATAGCCACCACTTTTCCTGGCCCCCTCCTGGGCAGGTGAGGTTCAGATCCATCTGAGGTCACAAAAATGCAGCGCCAGTGTGCTACATGGCAGAAAAGGCGTGCAGAGAAAAGAGTCCTCTATAGCTTGGACTGCAGTCCATAGACTAGAAGGGGTCCAAGAGGACAGTAGGTTGGAGCCCTGTTTTCTGTGTAGTTTTTCAGTCTGAAAAGCAAAGGGCACAAGAATGCCACTGGCCCACCTGAAGGGGGTAGAGCAGGAGGGTCCAGAGGAGTAGACTGTTGTTCTAGTATTACCAGAACAAGGTGAGGTGGTCGGCCCCCACACAGCCCATCAAGACTCCAGTTGTAGTCCCCTTCAGGTAGTACCAGGCTGCTTTAATGGTCACTTTTAGTTACAGAACTCAAAGTAGCCTATAGGGACATTACAGCTGGTAGTGACTGAAGAATCGCTGTTCACTCAATACTTGTCTAATGAAGTCTTCAATGACATAGGTTCCCAAGCTGATGTGAGCTGGAAGACAATGTAGATGAAGTAGTTGGAGTCTAGGGTTCCATGACTTTGCAGCAGCTAATGAAACTGTGTTCTAGTGAAACACAAATTCATGGAGAGATCAACATTCTCTGTAGTCTCCACCTAGGCAAACTGCTACCCGTTCTTTCCAGTAGTACATTTTTCATTGGCTGCTCACAGTATAATACAGCAGAGATGAAACTTGGTGTCAAAGCAGCAGGTGACATTCTTGGAGGACAGATGAACTGCACAGTTCTGGAAGCTGTGAGTGTCCAGTACTTGCCTGTGTGGGTGCAGAAAGTGTACATTTGTAGCAATTGATTTATCACATGTGTGCAGCTTTCCATGGGGTGTTCTTCCTCTCTGGACCAGGGTTCGTAGAACCTGGGTCTAAGCCCTGGTAGAGAGGGGGAGGAATTGGAAGCAAGCCCAATGGAACAGGAGAAAGAGAAAGAGAAAGAGAAAGAGAGAGAGAGAGAGAGAGAGAGAGAGAGAGAGAGAGAGAGAGAGAGAGAATAAAGAAGAGATGGACTCAGAGGCGAGACTGGGAGCAATTCCACAAGGGAAATAATTTGGTTTATTGTTGTAATCCAGGGTTGTTATACAGGACCTTGTGGGGGTTGCAGAATACAGAATTAGGGGTTGTGGAATACAGGATTGGGGGTTGAGACGTGCAGGATTTCATGCCATATAGTCCAGATCACCTCAGGAATGTGACAATGTTTTGCCCAAAGCATCAAAGACAATTGGTGCCAGGCAGGTTTTCTTTTCTTTTCTTTTTTTTACATGTATGAGACCAAGCGTCCCTGGCTGCTACAGGTATCCAGCAGACAGGTATAGTTAAGAAACAACATTGTTTTGAGCAGGGGGAACAACAACATAGCACTTGCCAGGCAGGCTTTCAAAGGCAAGGAGACCAGCAGGGGTCCAAGCTGGAGGTTGCTTGCTGACTCCCTAGGTGCTTCTGCCAAAGGAATCCCTGCACATGTTCTCTGCAGCAATCCATCTCTAGCTGGAAGGTCACCTGGTCCATCTCTTCATACTGACTTGTTGACAGGTCTACTCTGGAATATGGATGACTGCCTCTCAGTTGTCCATCTATAGCACTGTTCCAGGGTAAAGGGCTTGTCCTGCCCCACCTTGGTGCCTTGCCAGCCTTGAGCCTCAGTGGGACCAGGTAGAAGCATTTGCAGTTGTGTAAGTCCATTTTTCAAGAATGAATTCCAGCATGTAACCACTGGCAGATTCTGGCTGCCACTAGGCACTGGTCCTAGCGTAGTGACAGTTGATCATCTGTATGTTGTAGGCCTAGTTCTGGAAAGAGAGTGTGAAGAGCACGTGGACGTCCCAAGGGACAGCTTGGTCCAGGGTGATCAGTCCATCTGCCAAGTGCTCAGGTGTCCTATAGCACTGATGGATCATGATGTAGATGTTGACGTGCTGGTGATTGGCCCCCAGCTTCTTTCCTTAGTAAGGCCTATGTGAACCCTCTTTTATTTTTAAATTTCTAAGTGAGTATATGATAAGCTGAAAAATCTTTTATTATAAGTCTTTGGTCTATTTTTTGGGGGAAAAACATCATATATTTAAAATATGTATTAGTAAAGAGACAAAGAATAATACAAGAATGAAGGAAAATGAAAAGGGAATGAAAAATGGGAAGGAACAGAAGTTATGGAGTAAAATAAACTGTATGCTTTTAAAAAATCTTCATATGATTGACTCGGCGTGTGTTTTCTGCTTCATGCTACCATTGCCACAAATTTGTGCAAGATTTCAGTGGCCTGAAAGCCCCCACTTGCCTGTATTCATGGAACAACTCTGGCTCTTACAATCTTTCCATCCCTTCTTGCACAATGATCCATGAGCCATGGGTGGGTAGGTTTTAATATATGAGTCCTATCCAGGGACACACACTCTGCAGTGTCTTATTCTCTTAAACTTGCCTAGTTGTAGCCTTCTGTGAGTATCACACTCTGTTGTATAAGAAAGCTTCGCTGGGAACTCTTGGAGACTGATTATTATGGGCTGAGGGAAAGTAGACCTTCCTTATGATCTCTAGACAGGCTGACTAGATGACAGTGGATGAAACTGGAAACGTCGAAGGCAATAGAAGAAACTGTTGGCAGCAACTTACAAGACATAGGCATAGGATAAGACTTTCTAAATCAAACAGCAGCCACACAGGAAATAAGGTCAACAACCGACAAGTGGGACCTCATTAAACTCAAAAGCTTCTGTACCTTGAAAGAAACATCAAAGAAGTGAAGAGATAATCCACAGAGGGACAAAACCTTCACCAATGATACATCTGACAGAACATTAATATTCAGAATATATAAACTACTCAAAAAACAAAGAAGAAAACAAATGACCCACTCAAAAGATGGAGCAAAGAGTTGATCAGAGACCTCACCAATGTGGAAATAAGATGGCTGAGAAACATCATAAAAAGTATTCAACATCATTAATAGTTAAGGAAATGTAAATTAAAACCACTCTTAGATATTATCTCACTCAGATAAGACTGGCTAAGATCAAGAAAACAAAAGATACCAAATGCTGGAGAGGGTGTGGGGAAAGGGGAACACTCATCCACTGCTGTGGGAATGTAAACTCAAACAACCGCTACGGAAAGCACTGTGGAGAACCCCTAAAAGACTCAAAATGAGCCTACCATCTGATCTAGTCATACCACTCCTGGGTATATACCCACAAGTCTCATCCTACTGCAAAGATACATGAACATCTATTTTTATTGCAGCTCTCTTCACAATAGTGAAGAGCTGGAACCAACCCAAATGCCCCTGAACTGATGAGTGGATAGAGAAAAATGTGGTACATCTACACAATGGAGTTCTATGCAGCGTTAACAAAAGATGACATCATGAACTTTGCAGATAAATGGATGGAACTAGCAGATATTATGTTAAGTGAAGTAACACAGTCTCAGAAAAACAAAGGACGAATGGTATCCCTCGTTGTGGATGCTAGCACCAAATTCTTAGTTGAAAGGCAAGCTGAGAAACCTTAATGTTATATTTCTTTTTATCTGAAAACAACTGTGCTGTTGTAATGTGAATCCTTTAAGGAATTCTAGAATTAACTTACCACTTATTTTCAGACTCTGTAATTGTGGTATATAGGTGGAGGGTATGTATTCATATTTTAGAGTAATATAAAATTAAAGGGAAAAAAACGTGTGAATTCCTAAACATATTTTGGAACTAACATACAATTTATTTTCAGAGGTCATAATTTTGGTATACATGTGACGTATATATAGGCATATTTTGGAGCAATACAAATGAGAGGAAACAGCAACAACAAAAGGACTGGGTCAAGGAGCTAAAACAGTTAACTTCTGCCCAAAACAATAACCCTCAGCAGAGAAAAACTTTAAAAAGACTGAGAAAAAGATGCTAGACATGTTCATGGCAGAACGCATGAACTGGAGTGGGGTAGGGGGCATGGAAAGGGAAATGTGTCTAAATTTGACTGAGAAATGATGTATGAAGTATGCAAAACATCTCACGACCAAGTTGGATTCATACCAGAGATGCAGGGATAGTTCAACATATGAAAATCAATAAACATCATCAAGCACATAAATGGAATGAAAAACAAAAACCACACCATCATCTCAATTGATGCTGAAAAAGCCTTTGACAAAATCCAGCATCCCTTCATGCTTAAAGTCCTGGAAGGAATTGGATTGGAGGGATCATTCTTCAATGTAATCAAAGCCATATACAGGAAACCCACAGCCAATATCATCCTAAATGGGGAAATGACAGAAACATTCCCTTTAAAGGTAGGAACTCGGCAAGACTGCCCCTGTCACCACTCCTCTTCAATATAGTGCTTGAAACACTTGCTAGAGCAATAAGGCAAGAAAAGGAAATTAAAGGAGTACTAATTGGAAAAGAGGAAGTCAAGCTATCCCTATTTGCTGATGATATGATTGTTTACTTAAGGGATGCAAAAAACTCCACCAGAAAACTCCTAGAAACGATTAACAGCTTCAGCAAAGTGGCATATAACAAAATTAACCTAAAAAGTCAATGGCCCTGTTCTTTACACCAAAACAGCAAGGGAGAAGGAATTCAAGGAGACCTTCCCACTCACCAATAGCCTCAAAACAATAAAACCTAGTAGCAACCTAACCAAAGACACCAAAGACTCTACAACAAAAATTTTAAACCCTTAAAGAAAGAAATTGAAGAAGACATCAGAGATGGGAAAAAACCTCCATGCTCATGGATTGGGAAAATTAACATTGGTAAAAATGTCCATTCTACCCAAACTTTCTATGATTTAACACAATCCCAATTAAAATCCCCAAAGTTTACTCACAGGCTTGGGAAAAAAAAAGTCCTTAAATTCACTGGAAAAACAAAAGACCCCCGAAAGCCAAAGCAAACCCTGAGTGAAAAGAGCTACACGGGAGGTATCTCTATACCAGACTTCAAACTATACTACAGGAACAAGTAAAGTCATAAAAACAACCTGTACTGGCACAAAAACAAACCTGTTGACAGTGGAACAAAAACGAAGATCCAAACTTGAGCACATACAATTTCAGCCATCTCATATTTGACAAGGGGGCCAAGAAGACACAATGGAGAAAAGACAGCATCTTCAGCAAGTGGTGTTGGCAAAACTGGATCACCACTTGTAGAAGAATGAAATTAAACCTCTACCTCTCGCCCTGTACAAAAGTCAACTCCAGATGGATCAAAGACCTCAACATGAAACCCCAAACTCTGAAGGCAATAGAAGAAAAAGTTGGCAGCAGACTACAAGACATAGGCATAGGAAAAGACTTCCTAAATCAGACAGCAGCTGCACAAGAATTGATCAATGGGACCTCATTAAACTCAAAAGCTTCTGTACATCAAAAGAAACAATCAAGGAAGTGAAGAGAAATCCCACAGAGTGGGAGGAAACCTTCACCGCAGAAACATCTGACAAAGCATTAATTTCCAGAATATATAAACTACTCAAAAAACAAAGAAGAAAGAAAACAAATGACCCACTCAATAGATGGAGCAAAGAGTTGAACAGAGACTTCACAAGTGAGGAATTAGAGATGGCTGAGAAACACCTTAAGAAGTGTTCAACATCACTAATCATTAAGGAAATGCGAATCAAAGCCACTTTAAGATATCATCTTACTCCAAAAAGACTGGCTAGGATCAAGAAAACAAATGATACCAAGTACTGGAGAGGTTGTGGGGAAAGGGGAACACTCATCCACTGCTGGTGGGAATGTAAACTCATACAGCCACGATGGAAAGCAGTGTGGAGAACTCTTGGAAGACTTGGAATGAACTTGCCACCTGATCCAACCATACCACTCCTAGGCATGTACCCTCAAGACTCACCCTACTGCAGAGAATCATCCACAGTCATGTTTATTTCAGCTCTCTTCACAATAGCAAGGAGCTGGAACCAACCCAAATGCCCATCAACTGATGAGTGGATAGAGATAATGTGGTACATCTACATAATGGAGTTATACGCAGCAATAAAGAAAGATGACATCATGAGCTTTGCAGGAAAATGGCTGGAGCTAGAAGACATCATGCTGAGTGAAGTAATAGTCCCAGAAAAACAAACAATGAATGGTATCCCTCATCTGTGGATGCTAGTGCCAATTATCTAGTTGTAAGTATTTCTTGTGCACGGCCCCTTGAGCTTTTGTCCAAGCAGTTGGGAACGATGAATATTGGAAACAACAACAATGACAACAACAACAACAACAACAACAACAACAGAAAGGACTGCATCAAAGAACTGACTGAAACAGTGAACTTCTGCTCAAAACAGGCAACTTTCACATGGAGAATATCGAGAAAGACTGAGAAAGAGATGAAAAGCATGTTTTGCAGAATACCTGAGCTCTGGTGGGGTGGGGAGATAGGGTGGGGGACACGGGTCTACATTTGATAATCTTGTACAAAATATATATTAAAAAATAAATAAAATAAAAAAAGAAGTACCAATGTCAAATGCATTTTATCTGGAAGAGGCTAAACTGTAAAGTTATTCCATGTTATTTCATTTGAACTGAAATATGTGTTTTCTGTTTGATATGTTTGGTCAGTTACTGGGAAGGAAAATTTGTAATTAAATTATCTAAAATAAAGATTATTATCCATAAAAAAAGAAAATGGCATGAGTATTTCATGCAAGTTTATTTTTCATCTTTCTCATTTCAGGAGGAATTGAATTGAAACCATATTTACTTTCAAAATATGCATATTTAACTCTATTAAAATTCTTTGTCATAAAAAAAGAAATATGCAAAACATCAATAAAAATATTGTATAAAAATATTTCCAGTCACAGTGAATCCATTTGATTTGGGCTGGAGTACTTCCCCCCTTATATTACAGATGAGAAATAAGCAGAAGAGAAACAATGCACTTTCACCTACTTACAATGCTACTTACTTCCTGGTTCTTTCTAAAGATTATTTTCCAGGTAATCCAGAAATACACAAATATTTTACCTGCTTTTGGACTGACTTGAGTAGACTTCACTTTGCCCAGGAGCTACCAGATGCTTTTACCTGGATAGTCACCCCCTCAGTGCTGCTTTGCTATGCTGATTGGGTAGTGTCTGGGCTGGCTGCAGCCACCAGGGAGTTCAAATTGTGGTCAACAGGCACTTCTATGCACCCAGAGCACCATATGGCTATAATGTCATAACCTTATCTTAAAATGGTAGAGAAGTGCTGCTGCACCTATTCTATCAACAAGTTTGCTAAAGCAAACAGCACAGACCAAGACAAAGAGTATTCACTGGTGTATATTTCTAACTCCTGTATCATAAATTTTTGTCTAGGGTCAAACTTACTTTTTGTACTAAATAACAGTCCAAGTTATTGACACACAGTGGATGTTTTATGATGCCTTATTCTTGTTCCTGTTTCTTCCTTGTCTTTCCTCTCTTGCATTATTTCTCATCTCTCACTGTTTACTCCAGTTCACAGGAGACAACCACAGCCCCATGTTTACAGTAGAGGACCCTCTTCCTAAAGAAGATCTATTTTCGGGGCTGGAGAGATGGCCTAGCGGTTAAGAGCGCCGACCGCTCTTACAGAGGACCCGGGTTTGATCCCCAGCACCCACATGGTGGCTGAGAACCATCTGAAACTCCAGTTCCAGGGGAATCCGAGACCCTCTTCTGACTTCTGCGGCAATGCACGACAGGGGTGCACAAACTGCATGCAGACAGTACATTGATACACATACAGAAATAAATAAATGCCAGGCGTGGTGGCATACGCCTTTAATCCTAGCACTTGGGAGGTGGAGGCATGCGGATCTCTGTGAGTTTGAGGCCAGCCTGGTCTACAGAGTGAGCTCCACGACAGCCAGAGCTACAGGGAGACCCTGTCTCAAAAAAAAAAAAAAAGATCTATTTTCCCACACCCCACAGTAACCATTTGGGTATGGCTGGTACCTGCTGACCATTTCCCCAGCTCCATGCTGGGGTCTTGCTTGATTAAGTTTGTATGGGTCTTGTGCGTGCCACGACCATTGTTGCAAGTCCCTGAGCAAGTTCCCTGATGCCTGAAAACCTCTGCTTCCCTAGGTTCATGTACCAATCTTGGCTCTTAAAATCTGAGGGCACTGCTGCTGAAGAAGGCTGCTGGCCTGAGGCTTCTCCATGGAGAATGGTTAGATTGCCAATAGCTGCCAACCTGGCTATGAAATTTCTTATTCCAAAGCCAATGATGTGTGGCTTGCCACACAGCCAAGTATACACCTGGCCTAAGAGCTGCTTAGTCTGCAAGGCCTTCGGTGACATAGCTTCTACACAAGCTGCGATGTTGCTGACCTCAGAGCTTCACACCCAGCCAATTGTTGATCACCCCTCAGGCTGACCACCCAATCATATGTCTGACTGACCCACAATTACACTGGCAAAATAAACATGTGCAAATTGATGGACCAGAGATCTTGTTAGATGGTATAAATCATGAAGAATCTGTTTACTGTATGCAATGCCTATATAGGCAGAGTGACATCACCTCCAAGCAGCCAATCCCAGACCCCTTAGATCACGTGTTGTTCTCATCCGTGGGGCAGGGGCAGAAAGGGACATGCAGGTGAGCAGTTAAGCTAATGGTTGTAGATACATGTAGCCTGCATTTGCCCACATGTCCCCCTTTTAATTTTATCTTGTCTGGGAGTGGAGGCAAGCCCAGGGCAGGAGTTAGCTTCATAAAGAAACCTTGGATTTGAATACCCAGCTATTCAAATCTGTTTGAGCACCACGGGGAAGGGCTGACGTGAGGTTTTTTATTTCTTAGACTAAGACTGATTAATGCCCAAATAAAAACCATCTACATGGTAAGCCAATTGTCAAACATAAGAAATTAACTTAAGCAACATTCATGCAAAACCAATTAGCAAGCATTTATGCCCAGTTTTTGTATAACCCAGAGCCCCCTAAATCCAATTGGAGAAGCTTGCAAGCACAAGCATATTGATTAAATAAGAGTCCAGTCTGTATTTACTGTGATCTCATAACTCACCCCCATCTCCTCAGTCCTTACAAAACTGGTGTGTGTGTGTGTCCCCCACTTCCACAAGTGGTCCTTAGGCCTTGGCTAAAGGGGTAAGAGAGAGTGAGAAGTAAAATGATCTGTTTTTCTTTGGAGTGACACATAGGACTCTTGGGTCTGTCCAAGCTTTGCTTCCAACAGGCTGGTGGCACATCCAGGGGTTCTTTTCAATGTCATTAATAAAACATAGATAGTAAAAAGTACAGGCACTTAACAAACATTAATTATCATGACAGGTCACACTGTGGGCATAGACATAAATGCTTAGATGGTATCTAAATCTAGGAACTGCGGCTTTTGTGTAAAAAGATGACAACAAATTTCTATTGTGGCCTATAGCGTCTTTTAGCTACTAGAAGGTGCAAGCTTATAATATCAGCCATGTATTATTTACTGAAGGAGTGGGCTTTATTTAGCCAATTAAAATTTCAGGGTGCATTACTATTAGCCTGCCACTAATTGCACTATTTCCAGGCACATGAGGTGTAGCTGATGAGTCTTGCTTAACTCAGGAGACCTTTTTTTTTTTTTGGTATTTTTGAGACAGGGTCTCCTTTTTAGTCTCAGCTGGCCTGGAGCTCACTCTGTACACCAGGCTGGCCTTGAACTTACAAAGATCCACCTGCCTCTGCCTCCCAAGTGCTGGGATTAAATGCTTGCGCCACCATGCCCAACAGGAGACCATTTTTCCCCAGTAATCTGAATAACACTCTCTGGCACTATGAAGACCAACTGTCCATTGCCAGGGTGAGGTTTCAACATAATTTTTCCTTTTCATGATAATACCATAGCATCTTCGGCAGTAAGGTCTTATCACCCTTTTTTTGTGTGTAGTCCATTATAGGCAAATAGCCTTTGTTTTGGGAGGATTTTAGGGCCCCCTAGCCAAAAGCTCCCTTTTAGACCAGCTCATAACTGGTATCAAATCCCTCCTCCACTAATATGTTCTATCTAACCATAAAGTTTATAAAGATTTTATGATTACAGTTGGCTTTGGTACTTTTAAAAATTAATTTTACTCTTTATTTTTATTTTTATTTTTTGGTGGGATAAGGAATCTCCCTCAAAAAGACCTCATGCCTATTAGTCAGTTAAAAGAAGAAGCCAGGCAAGTCCCATGAGTCATTACCATAACAGTTGGTTCTTTTTGCAGCTAGGAAGAGAGACAGGAAAAGTCTCTTCCCAGTGGAGATAAATGAAACCTGTAAGCAATTTCATTACCATACCAATCCACTCTTTTCACAGTTGGGAGGGGTAGCAGGAAAGTTTCTCATACCAGAGTTCAGCAGCACCTGAAAATAAGTTTCATTAGGACAGATTTTGAGTGGTTGTTTAGTTAAAAAATAGAACCTAGAGCCGGATGTGGTTGTGCACACCTTTAATCCCAGCACTCAGGAGGCAGAGGCAGGCAGATTTCTGTGAGTTCAAGGCCAGCCTGGTCTACATAGTGAACTCCAGGCCAGCTGGGACTAAAGGGAGACCCTGTCTCAAAACAAACAAAGAAACAAACAAACAAACAAAGAACCAAAGAGAGACGCTTTGTGCCTGCGACTCAAGTAGCCTGAGATCCTAATTCTCCTTGATGTCCAGGTGGGCCAAATTTTCTGTTGGTGTCTCCTGATTCATCCTTTATATTCCAAGGACAGACATTCCTCACAGGCACCCAGATTGGTCATGCCTCTGTCTGCAGGAACACACAAGCAAAACCTCTCCCCAAGGTTAGCAGGGATCCAGATCCTTCCATTGCTCAGACATTAGATCACACTAGAGTACCAATGCTGCCTCATTATTCCCTGTTAGAAGGCTTCAGTGTTTGTGAACTGGAATCATCATGCCTTGCTTCAAAATTGACAGAAAACTTATAGTAAAGAGTGCTGTACACATGGCATCGTGTATGGGGAGGGGAGATGTATAGAGCTCTCCCTTCTGTTTTTACAACTGCTTCTTTAAAGTTTTATGCATTCTTTCAGCAATACCTTGGACATGGGAGTTATAAGGAATTCCAGTTATGTGAGAGATATTCCAAAAATTACAGAAGCACTTAAACTGGGCACTGGTATATGCTGGGCAGTTGACAGTTTCTAATTGATGTGGAACACCCATAATATACGGAGTGGAGTAGGTGTTGGCAAACTTTGGCTGCAGACTCTCCTGTCATAGGAGTAGTCATCACATAATGAGTATAAGTGTCCACAGTAACATGCAAGTACTTAAGACCACCAAAGGGAGAGTAATAGGTAATGTTCATTTGCCAAAAGACATTGGCCTTTAGGCCATGGGGGTTAACTCCCAAAGCTCAGAGGGGTCATAAGGGCAGGAATGGAGCACAGGTCTTGCAATTACAAACCAATTATTTACACTGACCAACTGTGAAAGAGGGAAATATCTGGTGCAGTCTGTGCACTGACTGATGAAACTGTGAATGTAAGTGGGTAGCTTATTTAAAAAATGGAATAACAGAAGGGCTGCTCCTCTGCAGCCAGTTTACCTGCTTCATCATTGAGAGCTGCCAATAGCCCTGGTAAACCTGAATAAGATCAGGTATGCTGGACAAAAAGTGGAGCCGAGTGCACCTCAAGTGATTCCTTTGTAAGAAATATAAAATTATCAAGAGATTTGGAAAGATCCAATTGGCACATAGCATAAGACAACAAAGGTATCATAGAAGCACAGTATTTGCTATCAGTAAAAACATTGATAGGCTCAGAGGAAAATAGTTGACAGCCCTGATATATGACAAAAAGTTCTTTAAGCTGTATTAAGCCTTTGTGTTGTGGCCAGAAATGTTGGACTTTGGAAGATGAGTCCAGCCCAATGGACACAAGCACAGCCCCTTTATTAGAGGCATCAGTAAAAATGAGGTGAGCCCCAGGGGTAGCCTGGTACACCAAGATGGGGGGATACTCTTAGTGGCAACTCCTCGAAGCTAGCCAAGAGTTTGTGGGTGGGAAAGTGGTTATCAACCACACTGGACAAACCTTCAAGGGAAATAGCAAATGGGTCATTATGCTGCACAGCCCAAGCCAAAAGGTCTTTATTAAAAGGGAGAATTAAATATTCAGGTTCCATACCAAAGAGATAGAGAGTTCTTTGGAGAAGCAGTCTAACCATGACTGCAACTGCTTCTCGGCAGGGGGTTATTTTTGAGTTGTGATTTTTTGGTTGGTTTGTTTGTTTGTTTGTTTGTTTGTTTGTTTGTTTGTTTTTGAGACAGGGTCCTCTTGTAGCCCCAGCTGTCCTGGAACTCACTATGTAGACCAGGCTGGCCTTGAACACACAGAGATCCACCTGCCTCTGCCTCCCAAGTGCTGAGATTAAAGGTGTGCATGAGACTACCAAATGACCCCTACTGGGCAACTTGCAGGAGTGAAGATTATCCTTGTCAAAAGGAGGGAGGAATCAAACCTAACAATGAGAGGATGCTGCAGAGCAGAGTCAATAATAATACAAGCCTCTCTGTTTACCTGATGGGTTGAGAAAGGCTCTGTATAATGGATGCATTTCCTCTGAAGATATATGGAGCCATAGGTGGAGCCAGTTAATGGCCCCCAAAGCCTTTTGAAGCTGATTAGGAGGCACCTTCTCTGGAAGTTTAATTACTGGCACCTGAGGCCAGATTAGTTTGGTCTCCAGGATTGAACCTAGGAATTTGTAAGGAGGGACAAGTTGGACTTTCTCCTGGGAGACATTTAGATGGATAGTCTCAAGGGTGGATAAAACCTGTGGAAGTAAAGCGTCCAGGACTGTTTTGTCACAGTGAGCTAGGAGAATGTTATCCGTGTAGTGGATGACATCTAGCCCTTGGATTTTGAAGAAATCTTTTACAGCATGACTAACAAAAACCTGACAGATTGTGGGGCTGTTTTTCATACCTTGAGGCAGGACCTTCCATTAGTATCTCTAATGGGACAGGAGTGGTTCCTACAAGGAACAGTAAATGCAAAACTAGGCCTATCCTCAGGATGTAAGGGGATGGAAAAGAATCTTTAATATCAAGAATAGCAATATATTTGCCCACTGGTATAGTTGACAAGCAAGGAAGCCCAGGCTGAGTTGTACCCATCTTTTTCATAGTGGCATTCATAGCCTTAAGAGTGTGAAGCATGTGGAACTTCCCCTGTTGTTTCTTTTGAATGACAAAGACAGCCGTGTTCCAAGGGCTTTTGGACAGCCCATTAAGCTCTGCTTTTAGTTGCTCAGCAACTAGGGACTCCAAGGCAGTTTTTATACAGGAAGTACCCACTGTTCTGCCCAGACCAGGGTCAAAGATACCCACTCTAGCTTAACAGAGAGTGGCAGAACAGTGGCCTTTAGAATTGGGGGGCTGCCAGCCTTGGTCTTGGACTACAGAGTCTATTGCTGGATCATAAGACTCTCTTGTCCATGGTCAGGTGAGCTTCTCAAGCATCGAGGAAGTCACTGCCAAATAAATTATGAAGCAGGCCAGTCACAATTAATGGCATAATAGTCCCCATCCCCCACTTAAGTCTCTCCAATTCACAGGCCTGATGGTTGTTTTGGAGAACACATTTCCACCCACTCCCTAGACCAAAGGTCCTTTAGTTAACTCCCATTCTTTTGGAACCTTTTCTTTTTAAAGAATAGTTAAGTCTGGGCTGGGTGTGCTGGCACATGCCTTTAATCCCAGCACTTGGGAGGCAGAGGCAGGCAGATCTCTGTGAGTTCAAGGTGACCCTGGTCTACAGAGCAAGTTACAGGCTAACTGGGGCTTTAGGGAGNCAAAATGAGGCCTAACCTCAGGGTGTAAAGGAATAGAAAAGAAACAATCTTTAATACCAAGAATAGCAATATGTTTGCTCACTGTTATAGCTGACAACCAAGGAAGCCCAGGCTGGGTTGTACACATCTTTTTCATCATGGCATAGATAGCCCCCCTAAGAAGCATGTGGAACTTCCCCTGCTGTTTCTTTTGAATTACAAAGAAAGGAGTGTTACAAGCTGGATTTGCCCTGCAGTTAGTTGCTCAGCAACTAAGAACTTCAAGGCAGCAAATTTCAATACAGAAAGTGGTCACTGTTCTGCCCAGACAGGAGTAGAAGACACACACTCTAGCATAATAGGGGCTAGCAGGTCAGCGGCCCCTAGAATTGGGGGTGTTGTGGGCCTTGATCTTGGGCTGCAGAGTCTATTGCTGGATCATAAGAGACTCTCTCATCCACAGTCAGGATCAATGCCGAAGTATCAAGGAAGTCCTTGCCCCATAAACTATGAAGTAGGCCAGGCACAATTAGTGGCTTAATAGTCCCCTGACCTCCACTTAAATCTCTCTAATTCATAGGCCTGATGGTTGTTTTATAGACCACATTTCCACCCACTCCCTGGACCAAAGGTTCCTCAGTTACCTCCCTTTCTTCTGGGACCTCCTCTTTTCTAAGAATGGTTAAATCTGCCCTAGTGTCTAATAAACATTTTAAAGGCTTATCTCCAATGTAAATCTGCATACAGGGCTTAATGCTTTCCTCAAGGGGGAGCCCTCCTGATTTCAGAAGAAACAAGGCTGGCAGGGACCTGACTCCCTTTCTTGTCAGGCTGGGAGTTTCCCTGAATGAAGTTTAAAGTTTCATCAATTGTAGTGCCATCATTAGTATATTTGGCACAACATTCCTCAGCCCAATGAAATCCTCTCTGGCACCTGTGGCAAAATGTGGTGGGTCACTTGGCATACTTGGGTGGGCCCAGTGCCACAGCTGTGAGCTGGCAAGCCAAATGCATGTGGCCCTTTTGGTCACATCCCCAACATTGGGAAGCTTTCCCAGAGGGCTGCAAGTTGGAGGCAAAAGCCCATGCCAGCATTGCCATCTCAGAAGTTCTTGTGCCCATATTTTGAGTAACAATAATCCAGTCCTTGAGCAGCTTAGAGTGAATTGGACAAATGACTGCTTTATAATCAGCATTAGCACCTTCGTGTGCTAGCTCCTTAAGGTCTCACAGACTTCCCCATGAGAGACCTTTCTTTCTGTTGCCTCAGTAACCCAGGCAAGGAATTAGGTAAAATCCTCCTTAGGCTGTTGGTGCAGTTGAGATAAAGAGGCAGAGCCCCACCCCCCAGAGGTAGGGAGCTACCTATAGGCCCAAATCATGCAGGAGCACACTTGGTCAAAAGTCTGAGGTGGGCTGTGATCCCTAGGGTTGCTCCAAAATTGACCCTCTCCCTGGAGCTGGTTCTTATTGACATGGACTCCAGTAGAGTTATTGCACTCAGCTTGATGTTCACATTGGTCATAGAAAAAGGCTTTCCACTTTAAAAAAATGACTGGGCATTAAAACAGCCTCAGCCATGTGCTTCCAGTCATGAGGACTATTGAGACCAACAAATATGGTGTCTAAATGGCTCTCCACATATGGGGAGTCGAGGCCATCTCTAGAAATGGCCTCCCAGAGGTCCTTGAGAGTATTAGCCTCATGAGTGTACCAAGGGAGTGAATGCTGTGGAATAGGTTCCACATTAACTAGAAAAGCCTCTAAAGGATGGGTAGAGGGCTGAGAAGAAAATCCCCACTTGAGGTCTCTCTGAGCACCGAGAGCCTGGAAGGGCTGAGGAACCAGCAGGTGTCACAAGTCTGAGGAAGACAAAGGAGCAGCCAGAGGCTTGGTAGGGGCACACTGAGGAGTGGGTGAAAGTTTGTGAGAGGGAGCAGGTTCCTGCGGGTCCTAAATATCTATCAAAGGAGTGGACTCTGGCTCAGAGCCTAGACCTCACCAGCGCCACACACAGGTGCAGCACCAGAGTCAAAACAGGGAGGATTATCTTTACATTTATTCTTGGTTTGGGCCTGTAATATTTCAGAGGTGTTAATCTGTTTCCCACCCAAACATTGGAAGATAAAAGAACAGAAAAAAGAAACATGCCTGCAGGAGAGAACCAGCACATTAAAAAACTGTGTCCAAGAATTGTTCTGTCTGATGTGAAGGCTCCTTAAAAAGCAAATTTCCTATTTTTCTAGGGGTTCGAAGCTGCCAAACAGCTTCAACACCACATGTTTGGGTACCAGTTAAGGGCACTAACGCTGGCCTGAGGCTTCTCCCTAGAAAACTGGTAGCTTTCCAACAGCTGCCAACCTGGCTATGAAATTGCTTATTGGTGGGGCCATTCATGAAAGGTTCACTGCTTGACAAAGTTCCAGTGACCTGACTCATCTGGTTGAAGTCTGCTCTCCAGCTGACCTTGGTTTTTAATCATTCTTTCTATCATATTAATTTTTGTTTTTCTAACCTGTTTAACTTTTGGCTTTCTAGCAATTAGGGCACCTGCTTCTGTCTCAAGAAAGGGAACTGACACTTATGCCTTTTCTAGAAATGTGTCCTTTGTGAGAAAAAATGACATTGTGTAAACAACTTAAAAGCATGATATGGAAACAATTAAGAATTCTACAGAAACTGTATCATGCACAGATTGCCGAAATAAAGAAAAGAATTTTGATTTCATGGTTAGGTTTAAACTAAAAAGAGGATTGTAGGGCAGAGTGAAACTAAGTCCATGGATTCTAGTGATCTGACTCAAAGATTAATAGCCTTTAGAAAATCACCTTAGCAAGAAGTGTAAAAAAACAGAAACTGAGGAAAACAATGACCAGAATAAAAACAAGATATGAATCAAAACTACATCAGCCACAAAATGGCTTACAGGTTGAGCAAACAAGAAACTAAAAATAAGAAAAATAAGGTTCTCTGTTGTTAAAGCTTTAAAGCTCACATTTTACAGTGTCTACCATATATGTAACCACAAGGCATAAAGAATGAAGGCCTCAGAGTTAAAAATTAATATTAACTTTGCTTTGTTGCAAAACTGCTAAACTACTTAGCGGAGTGCCTGTATCGTTATTGTTTTTTTTTTTTTGTTTGTTTTTTTTTTTTGATGTCTCAACTAAACAGTTGTATTATTTTACTATTTTTGATGTTAAGAATGATTATGGGTGTGAATATTCTGAAAAATATTTACAGGGGAAGTTGGGCTATTTTTTTCATTATTAGCTTAGGCTTGCATAACCTGTATTAGTCTTAGGGTTATATAAAAATAAACATCGGATGGCCAGGAGTGGTGGCGCATGCCTTTAATCCTAGCACTTGGGAGGCAGAGGCAGGCAGATCTTTGTGAGTTCAAGGCCAGCCTGGTCTACAGAGTGAGTTCCAGGACAGCTGGGACTACAGGGAGACCCTGTCTCGAAAAGACCAAAAAAAAAAAATTAGTGATGTGTTTTGTGTGTCAAGTTGGCAAGGGGTCAATTGTGCTGGATAGCTTTAGTGTCAACTTGACACACCTGGGTTGAGAGAGCTTTAGTTGGGGAATTGGCTCCATTGGATTGGCCTGTGGCCACATCTGTGGAGTATTCTCTTGATGGTCGAGCAGTGTGGGAGGGCCCAGCCCACAATGAGTAGTGCCACCCTGGGCAGGTGGTTGTGTATGGTATAAGAAGGCAGTCTGGGCATGAGCCAGGAGAGCAAGCCAGGGGAGCGAGCAAGCCAGTGAACAGCACTCCTCCATGGCTTGTGCTTCAGCTCCTGTCTCCAGGTTCCTGCCCTGAGTTCCTGTCTTGGGCTCCCTAAGTGATGAACTGTGACCTGGGAGATGTAAGCTGAATAAACCCTTTCCTCCCCAAGTTGGTGTCGGTCAGAGTGTTTTGTCACAGCAATGGAACACAAACTAGAACACCCTCTGAAGGGGAAATGCCAATAATGGGCCTTCAAATGGTGGTGCCAAGTTTTCGAGTTATAAACTAGACTGATGCAAAGCAGATGGAATTTCATCCGTGTTTGCAAATGTAAGCTTTTTATTTTTTAATTTTCATTGTTTTATTGATGCTTTGTGTATTTCATACATCATTTTCCAATTCTGTTCAGGCATATTTCCCTTTCCCTTTCCCTTCCCCCCACCCCACCCCACCCCATCCCAGATCATGCATTCTGCCATAACTGTCCTGCATCTTTCTCTCAGTTTTTTTCATTTTTAACAATAAGTGATAATTTATGAGTACAAACATCATTCATGTAAAACCAATTTGCAAGCAGTTGTGCCCAAACCCACACAGCCCATGGGTCCCACCATCCAGCAGGGGGGGCTTGTATGTTCAATCAAGTTGATCAAATGAGTGTCCAGACTATATTGCTGTAGTTTCACCATTCACCCCAATCGCAGCCCTTACATTCTACCACACCCCCTCTTCCACAGATTGTTCCGTAGGCTTAGAAAAGGGGCACAGGTGGATGAGAAGCAAAACAGTCTAGTTTCTCTGGAGCTGTTGTCTTGGACTCTGGTCAATTCTGGCTGTTTCCTTTCATGGGCTGACAGTTTGACCAGGACAGTATTCTTTCACATACAATCTCTCCTATTCATTGGGTGTCGCTAGGCCCTATTCTCCTGATGCATTCTTTTCCCAGCACCTCTGAAGTTAGGAACCAGCTCTAGGGTCTTCACAGTTGGGGAAGGCTGGTGATTTTTTTTTCTTCTGGTAGCATACATAGAACCTTCCAGCATTATGATCACTAGGCAGTGAAGATAAGGCTTTGAAGTCAGTACCAGCTTTATTTCTCCTTCTTTGTTCTTCAGCATATGTATATAGTATCTTCAGCAATAGAGTCTTACCATCAAGTTATGGTGAATAACCAAGAACCAAAGCAATGGCCAGTACTTTTGAGGATCTATGGGACCCCTGGTTAACAGTGTCTAGAGAGGGATTTCTATCTTGGCATTGAGGTTTTATTTTTCAGTAGCCTATGATTACTAGAAAGGGCACTGTTACCTCATAATAAAAAGAAAAGAAAAAGACAATTCCCCTTTTCATTTCTTTTTATTATGTATATGTACATACTTTTTATTAAAATATTTTATTATTTGGGCTGGAGAGATGGCCTAGTGGTTAAGAGTACTGACTGCTCTTACAGAGGACCCGGGTTCGATCCCCAGCACCCACATGGTGGCCGAGAACCATCTGAAACTCCAATTCCAGGAGAACTCCAGTTCCAGGGGAATCTGACACCCTCTTCTGACCTCCGCGGTATTGCACGGCACGGGTGCACAAACCTGCATGCAGACAGTACATTCATACACATACAGAAATAAAAAAATTTATTATTTGTATTTTATGTTAATGAGGTATTAACTGCATGTATGTAAGTGCACTCAAGTAATGAAATGCCCACAGAGGTTAGAAGAGGGTGTCAAATGCCCCTGGAAATGGAGTTAGGATGGTTTTTAGCTGCCGTGTGGGTGCTAGGAATTAAACCTGAGTCCTCTGCAAGAGCTGTCAGTGCTCTAACCACTGAGACGTCTCTCCAACCTTACATATGTACATGCTTTAGAAGCTTCTTATAGTGGTAGGTTTCCATATGGCTTTTTCTAAAAATCTTTTGTGTTACTTATCCCTTCCCATAGTCCCTCCTCTCTCCTGCCCTCCCAGTCCCCAACCCAGTTAAGGCTTCCCACTCCATGTTCCACTTCCCCATCAGATCATTGCATTCCTTCATCCTTCCCATGAAGACTCCTCGCACTCACCCGTGGATGTTTATTACTTTCTTAACTTCTCTGAATTTTCAAGTTGAAATATGAAGATCTAAGATTTCAAAGCCAGCATCCAGCTATGAAAAAGAACATGTGACCCTTGTCTTTCAGAATTTGGGTTACATAATTCAGGATGTTTCCAATTCCATTCATTTACATGAAAATTTCATAATTTTGTTTTTCTAGGAGCTGAATATTGTGTATATGTATCACACTTTCATTATCCATTCATCGGTTGATGGACACTCTTCCAGTTTGTCTTCCATTGCTATGACAAAACGCTCTGACCGACACCAACTTGGGGAGGAAAGGGTTTATTCACCTTATATCTCCTGGGTCACAGTTCATCACTTAGGGAGCCCAAGGCAGGAACTCAGGGCAGGAACCCGGAGGCAGGAGCTGAAGCACAGGCCATGGAGGAATGCTGTTTACTGGCTTGTTCCCCTGGCTCATGCCCAGCCTGCCTTCTTATACGATACACAACAACCTGCCCAGGGTGGCACCACTCATTGTGGGCTGGGCCCTCCCACAGTGCTCGACCATCAAGACAATACTCCACAGATGTGGCCACAGGCCAATCCAATGGAGCCAATTCCTCAGTTGAGTCTCCCTCAACCCAGGTGTGTCGAGTTGACACTAAAGCTATCCAGCACAGACACCTAGGTTGTTTCCAACTTCTGGCTGTTATGCAAAATGCAACAATGAATATGGATGAACAGATATTTCTGTAGTAAGGAACAGAGCCTTTTGGTAGATACTCAAGATTAGTATGGCTGGGTCATATGGTACACCAATGTTGAGATTCTGAGGACTCTCCACACTGATTTCCATGGCGGCTGCCCAGTTTGCAGTCCCACCAGCAGTGAATAAATCTAACCCTTTCTCCACATTCCTGCAGCATGTGTTGTTTTTTGAATCTTTGCTGTTCTGAAAGGGGTAAAATGAAATCTCAAAATGCTCTTATTCTGCATTTCCCTGATACCTAAACATTGAACATTTTAAAAAGTATTTCTCAACCATTTGTGTTTCATTTTTAGAAAACTCCCTGTTCAACTTCTTACCCCATTTTACCTTTTTTTAGTTCTTTGTATATTCTAGACACCACCCCTTGTCAGAGGCATAACTGGTAAGAAGTTTTTCCCATTCTGTATGCTGCCTCTTTACTCAAATGATCCTGCCCTTTGGTGTACAGAAGTTTTTAGTTTCATGTGGCCCCATTTGTCATTTGTTGAACCTAATGCTTGTGCTCTAGAAACCCTATTCAGGAAGTCCTTTCTTGTGCTTACAAGTTCTTTTTTTTTTCTGTATCTGTATGAATGTATTGTCTGCATGCAAGTGTGTGCACCGGTGTCGTGCAATGCCGCGGAGGTCAGAAGAGGGTCTCGGATTCCCCTGGAACTGGAGTTCTCCTGGAATTGGAGTTTCAGACGGTTCTCGGCCGCCATGTGGGTGCTGGGGATCGAACCCGGGTCCTCTGTAAGAGCGGTCGGCGTTCTTAACCGCTAGGCCATCTCTCCAACCCGTGCCTACAAGTTCTAATGTCACAGGAGCACTATTTTTAGCTAGCCCTGGTGAGTTATCTTTAGCCCATACTCCAAGTGTTTTGAAAGGGCGGTCTGGTCCCTGTTGTGGCCCTTTCTTAGGGCTGAAGAGATGTCATTCCTCTTCTACTGGAATGATGAGAGTCAGAACTTTGCCTTTGGTTCTTCTAGAGACATGAATGCCTGCCCATCAGTATCAAAGGGTATGTGGGCTCAGAGTTTTTCCAGCAGGTATTGTCACAGTAGAGGCACTGGACACTTGGAATGACCAACTTCACGGCCTTCCAGGTTGCATCATTTGGGCAGCATGAAAGAGCAGCAGGCTTGGTTGCCAGTGGATCCCTTATGGGGGAAATGGTTATGTGTTTTCCCAAGAGGGGGCTAAAGGGGTGGAGTCACAAGTGAGTATGTAGCCCTAGTGTCTACCCTAAAGTTCAAAGGTCAGTCCCTTATTCAGACCGTGGGTTTCTGGGGACCTAATTGGATAGAGCCTGGTCTCCCTTGGCCTTTCCCATAATTTTCCATATTTGCCATGCCAAAAGTCTCTGGGCCTCTCTAAGATCCCCTAATAGCTGGTACCATCCCTGGAAGATGTGGCCCCTTTCTCCTGGGCTGGGGAAAAGGCCCTCTTCAGTCAGGGCCACTCTCCTTTCCAATATTCATCTTGAAGACATTGAGCATATTGATTTCATCTTATTTTCTCCTTGGGATATAGTAGTTTCTCTGACCAGGTTTCTTTGTAGCCTCGCCATTAGCTGCTACTTTGGTTTTGATTTCAATCCCAGTTTGATGAAACCCCCTTTTGAGTGAACCTTGACCTCTGTATTTTTATTATTTTTTTTAATTTTATTTATTTTTGTATGTGTATGAATGTACTGTCTGCATGTAGGTTTGTGCACCCGTGTCATGCAATGCCATGGAGGTCAGAAGAGGGTCTCGGATTCCCCTGGAACTGGAGTTCTCCTGGGATTGGAGTTACAGATGGTTCTCAGTCACCATGTGGTGCTGGGGATTGAACCCAGGTCCTCTGCCAGAGCATTCGGTGCTCTTAACCGCTAGGCTATCTCTCCAGCCCCCTCTAACTGCCTTCTTTAGGTTTCACTATGCCTCCCATCAGACTTCCTGGTTCCCATTAATAAAGACTGTGGTGGCCACCTTTAGTGGTTCACTGGGGTTCTTTCCAGTGATGCCTGACAATTTTGGGGGCATTCAGTGAATGTCTCCTTGGGTTTGCCCAATGAAGGCTGAATTGATCATCTTGTTGTTTGGTGCCTCAATACCAAAGGGGTATAGAGCCAAAAGGCTTCTTTGCACAGCCCTTATGAATGGACTGTGTAGTTCTCTTAATGCTTTTGCAGTATCTCTGATATCTTGTTCATATTTATGACCTTTTCCATCCCTCTTTGAAGCCATTTATAGGAGCTTTTCAGAACCTCTGAAGACATTGCAGCCCTGTATCATCATTTGCATGTCAGTGTGGGTCAGCATCTGGGAAAGGGATCTGGGCATAAGTTTGGACACAGCTTCTTTGGTAGGAGCATGTTGTTCTATCCATTTTGGAGCAGTCAAGGTCACTTTTCTAGATTCTTCTGTCTTGAACAGGGTCTAAAGGAACTTATGGCAACCAATCCAGATGGCTTATGGGTCTTGATGATGGATTGTACCAGGTCAATCAGGGCCTGAGGTTTCTCTGAATAGGACGGAGTATGATTTTTCCAATTAAGGGGATCTGTGGAGGTGAAAGGCAGGTATATAAAGGTGCATTGTCCTCCCTGTATATTTCCCTCTTAGTCATAATAGATTGGCCCTCTGGTCTCTTGTAGGGGCATTCCAATGCCTCTGTCTGGGTCACAGCTCAAGTCCTAGGTCCTAGGTCATGTGCCTATCCTGAAATTAGGGAGTGGGGGAATCTCTCGAATCATTGTGACAGAGGAGTGGCTGATGTTGTGGGGCTGTCATCTGTTGGCTCTTGGAGAGAGGGTCCTGAGAGAGTGGCTGGTCACTTTAGTGGTCTTAACAATGCTGGATAATACAACACATAAGGTGGTTGGATACCCTCTGGTTCACTAGACAAAATTGGCTTTTCCTCTGTCCTTTATTCATCTGGTCTCTTTTGATCTCCAGGACTTAGAAGCAGTTCTGGCCAGCATCAACTTGGACTGTCCAACAAGACAAATTCTCAACAAAAAGAGCTATTCTTGAACTGCTTCTTGCCAGCAACCAGGGGGTCCCTATGATTTTAAAATGGGGATACTCGTAAGAAATTTTATTTCTCTGGGGGATGTGACAACTTTATTAATGAGAAGTCAGAGATGCATTAATGTTTTCTCTATCCCTTTTGTGTGTTCCATGAGCCTTTAGGTGTAGAGGTTGCATCGTAGATGTGCCTATTAGGATTGGGCAATTCACAGACAATCTCTATGTATGACCATTTGAAAAAGAAGCTTCTTTGATGAGTGGTGACTGGGATACTTGTCTGTAAATATAATGATCCATATTTTGTGTGCATGAGTGCATTGCCTGCATGTATGTAAGTGCACCGTGTCATGCAATGCCCATAGAGGTTAGAAGAGGGTGTCAAATCCCCTGAAACTGGAGTTACAGATGATTGTTAGCTGCCATGTGGGTTCTGGGAACTGAACCCAGGTCCTCTGCAAGAACAGCCAGTGCTCTTAGTTGAGCCATTCCCCTTCCCATTTAAAGTATCCCCATTTCCCCCCATTTCTCCCTTGATAATTCCTGCCTGATACGGTCCCACCTCTCTTGAGCTCTTGTGCTAATGCTTGTTTTTTTTTACGTGTATGAGTGTACTGTCTGCATGTAGATTTGTGCACCCGTGTAGTGCAATGCTGCAGAGGTCAGAGGTGGGTGTCGGATTCACCTGGAACTGGAGTTAAAGATGGCTCCTGCCATGCGGGTGCTGGGGATCGAACCCAGGTCCTCTGCAAGAGCAGTTGGCGCTCTTAAACTGCTAGACCATCTCTCCAGCCCGCTAATGCTTTTATATGCATGAAAGATACAGGCCTTGTGGATTATCACAGAACTGAGAAAAAGGACCAGGGGACGTGCATGATTTCTTCATTTTTTTTATTTCTTCATGCACATGAATACCAAAAGCATAGGCAACTCTGCTTTTATACTTATATTCATTGGAGCTACAGCTGAATGTTCATAGAACAGTGAACAGTAATAGACTAGAATATAGTAATTTAGTAAAATATAATGTGCAAGATAACAGTATCACCATAGTATGCCTTCTTGGGAGATCAAATTATCTCCTGAGACTCTAGGAGACCTACTAGCATTCCAGAGATAACTCCTCAGCAAGCATTCTCACAGAAGCTTTCTCATGAGACACAAGGCTTTCCAGACATAATGCTTAATATTCAGCTTAATTCACCAAGTATATTTTTAAAATCATAAGAACACTATTTTAAAGTCCCTTTACTTAGGGGATCACAGAGTCTTGTTCCACAGATTAAGAGCTTCTTCTGAGGCTAGATAATCTGTGGCAGGCTTGGAGTCACTGAAAGGAGGCCCTGAGAATCCACAGTATGAATCTCTGAAGGTGAAACCCAAGTTGCAATAATAACCCCAGGATGTTGGAGAGACAAGGACCATAGAATACCCACCAAGGAAAGCTGCAGACCAAGAGTGTAGCCAGCCCAAAAGAGGCTGTGTGAACTCTAGGCAGCTGGGCTAGAAAGTTAGGGCTAACTAAACACTGGAAATGAGATGGTTCCATCGTAAGTCCAAGATGCTAGACACGGAGCTGCAGGTTCTGGTGTTTTCCCTGCTGTGTATTAGTCTTGCTTTGGTCTAATTTTTCATGCTATACTCCAATCAATTCCTTTAAGAATGAGAATTAAACTATGTACCATTGCATATTGGAAGAATTTTTTTTCATTGGGGTCACAGTTAAGTGATTACATTGAGTCTCATAAGAGACTTTTGACAAAACCAGTTTAACAAGAGAAAAGCCTAATAAATCTATTTAATGAATGTTTCTTCAGAAATGAAAATATAAAGACTAAGTGGAACCTGTGTATTTTTTTATGGTTAGCTACACAAAAGGGAGACTGAAGGGCAATGTGTGTGGGGAAGGTAATGGACTGGGACTGGTTTGTTCTCTGTGTCATTGGGTAGCGTACTTTCAGAATTAGGATCTTATGACCCATTTTCAGGAAAGGTAGGTAGAGCAGGGTTCCTTGGTCATATATCAAGTGATAAAAGCAGAAATGCAGAGACTGACCTTCATGCTTCTATAGTTTCCCATTTTCCTTCCATTTAACATGTTCAGTATCCCAAGGAGCCGTACTTTGGGGTGCCAGACTAAGCTCTGAGAGTGGAGTTCAAAAATTCCCATACCTCTCTAGTCATCACAGGCCAACCTAGCTTATATAGTTGAATGAAATGATCAAATGGTTCAGACAAAATGGACTTAGTTGATATATTCACGACCATAGAAGCTTATGGACACTGACAGAAGATGACAATGTAGGTACAAGCAACACTGACCTGTGTGTCTCCATAGAGGATGTAAGCTTGTGGCATCAGCCGTGGGTTATTCCTCCAAGGAGAGAGCTAGGAAATGTCTGTGCAGCAGTGGCAGCCATATGCCTGTATATCTCAAACCTAATTAGCTATTATCTCTCTCCTTGGAGGAATAACCCATGACTGATGCCACAAGCTTACATCCTCTAATGGTTAGGAGATGTTATAAGCCACAGTAAGACCCTGTCATATTTAACAGAAAAAAATGTAATTCATGATTAACATACCATCCAAACATCTGTGTCTATACCAAAGTAACCTACCATAACAATTAGTACTGTTTAAATACCTATATATCTAATTGCTTGTGCTTCATTAGTAGGATCAAAAGGTTATTCCTGGACAAACTGTCAGCCCATGAAAGGAAACAGCCAGAATTGACCAGAGACCAAGACAACAGCTCCAGAGAAAGTAGACTGTTTTGCTTCTCATCCACCTGTGCCCCTTTTCTAAGCCTAGGGAACAATCTGCGGAAGAGGGGGCGTGGTAGAATGTAAGGGCTTCGATTGGGGTTAATGGTGAAACTACAATAATATAGACTGGACACTCATTTGATCAACTTGATTGAACATACAAGCCCCCCCTGCTGGATGGTGGGACCCATGGGCTGTGTGGGTTTGGGCACAACTGCTTGCAAATTGGTTTTACATGAAGGATGCTTGTACTCATAAATTATTACTTAACGTTAAAAAATGAAAAAAAAACTGAGAGAAAGATGCAGGACAGTTATGGCAGAATGCATGATCTGGGATGGGGTGGGGTGGGGTGGGGGGAAGGGAAAGGGAAATATGCCTGAACTGATTTGGAAAATGATGTAGAAAATACACAAAGCATCAATAAAAAATGAAAAAAAAGAAGTGTCTTATCCATAACTTCTAAAAGAGGTAAGAAGCATGAAAAGATAGGGGGATCACAGTAAAACATATGAAACTATAAAGGGCTAGAAACATTGAATGCTAAATTATAAAAATAAACAACGGGCTCTAAACTGAAAAATGAGATAGAATAGCACCCCAACGCTAGGCCCACAAACAAAACAGAAAAGGGAACTCTCCAAATGTAAATAGAGTTAAACAAACTTTTGACTGACTGAGACATAAGTTGGGTGAAGTAGATGCCAGGAATCTCTCAAAGCTGCCATCCCTTGTTACTATCTATTAAGCTGGAGCAAGGAGGCAGTAGATGCAGCAGAGAAAATCAAATGATTCAGCCAGGAAGAGCAGAAAACTCAGCACAACCAACTTTAAACTCCAAAGACTTCCCTTCTGCCTACTAAGAGGACACGAGCAGGAGAACGTCAGAACCACATGAGCGCCCCAATGAAGCTGACTTTAACTAAAACTCAGTGGAGCAAACATACACTGGCAGACAACCCAGCATCTAACACATCTGAACTCCACCCATCCGCTGTGTGCTGATCAGTCTTCACAACAGTTTGCAGCTGAAGACATGGCGATAGCTCTATCACCAGCAGAGTTAAATCCATATGATAAATCAGAAGGAGGAGGACCACTACCCATCCCAGAAGGGAAGTCATTCTGACTTGGGCTATGTCTATATGTTTACTTTTATTTAAATTTGCCTATTTTGTTACATTTAAATTTTTTTCACAATTGCACAAATATTTCTTAATTGTTTTGGTTTTAGTTTTATATTGGTTATCTTTTCTGATTCAGTGTTCTGTTTCTATATCTATTCCATTGTGTTACCACAATTCCTATTACCTACAACACATCTAGTTGCCCTCTCAATCCTATTTATTTCTCTTTTTCTCTGTCTGCATCCATTGTTTTAACTTTAAAGTATCATTCCCTATATTTGATAATGATTAAACTTCATTTACCATAACAATACATCAATTTGGCCTTATCTTTACTTTTTCCTCTCCTAAAATATTCTAATATTATACTCTCAGAAGAGTGCTAGAGACTGTGCTTGTACCTTGGACATGTGAGTTGAGGGTTTAGTCACTAAGCTACACCTCCAGTCCATAAGGAAGTAATTATATCTCAACTCTAGTCTCACTTGAACATTGAAAATACTTCAAATGAAACAATACTGATGATTTAAAAAATCTAATCAGTGCCCTATGTACATAAGGAATCAAGAAAGCCACACGAGAAACATGAAACATTGATGCAACATGATTCCTCCAAAGAGGACCAGTTCCACAGTAATGGAGTCCAATGAGAGTGAATGAGATGAAAATTCCGAATAATTCAAGTGAATGATTATTAAAATGTTCAGTGAATTAAAGAGAACACAGAGAAACATCTGAGCAAATTCAGTAATATAGATAAACAGTAGAATGAAATGAACACGTCAATACAGGACATAAAGAATTCAATAAAGAGATAAATACTGGAAAACATGAAAATTAAAAATTTAAATTTTGGAAATTAAAACCGTAATATGTCAAATAAAGTCTCATCAAAAAGCCTAATCAGGAGACTTGACCAAGTGGCTTAAAGATTAGGTAGATAAAGCAGAATTTTCAGAAAACAAAAAAAAAAAAAAATAAAAGAAGAAAGTATGAAGAAAACATGTAAGACATATGGGAAACATGAACTTAGCATGAGTGTACACATAAACACGAGTGTAAGAGAAGGAGAGATTCAGGGGAAAGCACTCTCAGTGAAAGCCTACCAGAAAATTCCCCCAGTCTTGTAGTAAGTAGAATGCCAAACAGTTAAGACCAGGAAAGAATTTCCCCCTGGGGCTGGAGAGATGGCCTAGCAGTTAGGAGCACCGACCGCTCTTACAGAGGATCCGGGTTCGATCCCCAGCACCCACATGGCGGCCGAGAACCGTCTGAAACTCCAATTCCAGGAGAACTCCAGTTCCAGGGGAATCCGACGCCCTCTTCTGACCTCCGCGGCATTGCATGACACGGGTGCACAGACCTGCATGCAGACAGTACATTCATACACATAAAAAAAAAAAAAAAGAATCTCCCCCATACCACTGTATGGTTAAGTACACAGAGCAAAGAAAGAATATTGAAGGCTTCAAGAGACACATATAAAAGCAAACTCGTAAGACTAGCAGGTATCTCAGGCTGGTGAGATGGTGCTGGCTACACAAGCCTACTGACCTGAGCTCAATCCTTGGAACCCACATAAAGGTTAAAGGAGTGAATCAATTCTGCAAAGTTGTCCTCTGACCTCCTCATGCAAGCTAGGGCATATGTGTGCCAGCACTCATACACATTACACACAAACCCATACATGCAATCTGTTATAATGTGAATCCCTTACTGGTCTCTAGAATTTAACCTACTACTTATTTTCAGACTTTGTAATTTTGATAGATGAGTGGAGGGCATGTATGCATATTTTAGAGTAATATAAAAATAAAAGGGAAAAAGGTGAATTTCTAAACATGATTTGGAATTAACATACAGCTTACTTTCAGGTGGCATAATTTTAGTATATGTGTGACATATGTATATGCATATTTTGGAGCAATACAAATTGGAGGGAACAACAACAAAAGGACTGGGACAAAGAACTGATGGAAACAATAACCCTTTGCACAGAAAAAGACTGAGAAAAAAATGCAAGACATGAATGGCAGAATGCATGAACTTGGGTGGGTTGGGGGCATGGAATGGGGAATGAGTCTAAATTAGACTGAGAAATGTTGTATGAAATGCACAAAACATAAAAAAAACATACTAAAGTTTTCAAAATTGAAAAGAGTATCATATTTCTCAACTGAAATTCTAAATTTCTAGTTGTAAAATGGTTTCCATCCTAGATTATTATGTTTTTTTTTTAATTTTTTGAGACAGGGTCTCACTATGTAGCTCTGGCTAGCCTGGAACTCATTCTGCAGACCAGGCTATCTTTGAACTCCCAGTGATCTGCCTGCTTCTGCTTCCTGAGTGCTGAGATTGATGGTATGTATCTCCACGCCTGGCCTGCAACCTAGATTATTATGTTAAGTAAAGATACCCTTCAAAATTAAAAGACAAAGACAGATTTTCCATGATAAACACAGACTAAAGGAATTTGTGACAGCTTAGGCACCCAGTTCCACAGAACACACTTAAAGAAGTCCCACGTGCTTAAGAAAGCTCAAACATATCCACAAGGTCACAGGAAAATAAGCTGCACTAGAACAGTAAAGACCAAATGGACATTACAAAAGGGCCACAATTACAAAAGAGGTAAAATACAGGAGTTAAACTATCATTTAACAATAACTCTGATTATTAATGGCCTCAATTCTCCAATCAAACAGCAGAGACTAGAAGGTTGGTACAAGAACAGTATCTATTTTCTTGCCTGCAAGAAACACACTGAACTGCAAAGATAACACAATTTCAGAGTCAAAGAATAGAAAAAGTCTTTCAAGCACCAGTATAGCTATACTAACATGACAAAGCACATATTAAACCAAAATTCATCAGGAGATAAAGAATGGCATTTCTTATTAAGTAAACAATCCATTAACTTGTGTCACACAGCATCCACTAAATCAGCTTCTTCCTGTCTTGAGAGCTCTCTTCCTGGACCATCTTCTGTCCTGTCCCTTTTGCTCAAACACAGCCTCCTTAGAAAGAAGTCTTCTTGAACACCACTGCTGCTTAGCAGTATTGCTCCTCCTTTCCTCTACTGCCCCAGTGTGGTGTTATCATTCGTGAGTTGCATTTTGACTCTTCTTCAAAGAAAGAAAATATATATACAAAAAATACCTAAAAATAAGAACTTGGACTTGATCAATTTTCTGAAACTGAACATTGAATTGCAATCCACAAACACATTTAGTAGCAGAATAAATGACATCACAGAAACCTGGCTGTGCCTATGTCTACCTATCACAATCTAAACCCATAGGTTGATTTTGCTTGATCTTCACTGTTTACAAGGGCTGTGGGGATAGCACAGTGGTGAAAGGCTGAGGATGAGAACCGCAAGGAACAAATATACTATTTTGTGGCTTGCTTTTTATCTCAATATAATGTTTATAAGATTGATTAATCAGTCGGGTGTGGTGGTGCATGCCTTTAATCCTAGCACTTGGGAGGCAGAGGCAGGCGGATCTCTAGGAGTTCAAGGCCAGCCTGGTCTACAGAGTGAGTTCCAGGACAGCCAGAGCTACAGGGAGCCCTGTCTCAAAAAGAAAAAAAAAAAAAAAAAAAAAAAGATTGATTAATCCATGTTGTTGCAAGTAGTATTAAGATATATATTCTTAGCGTAACGAACACGTTACCACTAAGCCCACTATAGTGGGCTTCTGATAGCCTTGATGTGTCTGCTAGTGCATGTTTTGTAGTGAATATTGCCCACGCGTATACTATAAATCTACCCAAATATGGATACATGGGGTATGTTTATCTTTAGTCATTGCTACCACACGCTGACTTTTGCTTTTTGCTTGCTTTTCTATTTTGTTTTCTTTTTCTTTCTTTAGTTTTTTTCTCTCCTTTAGGGGCACAAGTCCTACAATGAATGAATGAATGAATGAATGAATGAGGCTTCATCTAAATGATATAGCATTCTGTCAGTCACATTCCTTGACATCATGCTGTCTACTATACAAAATAGTGGGACCTTGCAGAAGACTCTTACTTGAGGTCTGCTGTTCTTACAAATAAGTTAGAACTCACAGTAAGTGCTTCGTTTGTCATGAACTTTGTGAGTAATGAGCTGACGATGCATATAAATTAAGTTTAGAGAGAAACTGACAATACGATATTATTAACTGTGGCCACGGTTAAGTTTCTATAATGACATTTCCACATGGTGACTTACAATCCCAGGGGTGGCATTTGTTCCCTGAGTGAATTCCTTCTATAGTCAGATGGGCACATATTAAAATACTTGCCATATGTTTTCCAAGCCGAGAGCACAGAGAGAAGCCATGACTTGCACCCTACCACCTCGCTGGATTAGGCGTTACCTGGTTACCACTCAACACATCTCATCTGGAAAACATTTCACTACCTTCCCAGGCCACAGCTCTGTTTGCTTTTCCAGTCTGAGTCCTTCATACAGTTCTCTGACAACTATCCTTTTATTTCATCTATCAGCTATAATTTGTCCAAAAATAATTTCCATAAATGTGTCGTAAAGAAACAAAAGTTAAATACTGAGTTTTTACTGAAAGTAACAAGTACTTAGTGATTTGGGTAAAAATAATGACAATTTGAAAAAAAAAAAAAAACTGTGTTCAGTGAATCTTACTACTGCCTGGTTAATGGGAACACAAAGGCAGCTGTACTGGCTCTCCCGGCTCTTGCTAAAGCTGGGAGATGTCAGCCTTCTTCTCACCCTTGATGGTGAGCTAGACTTGCACAGAATCATATCGGATCCCAAAGCACCATCTTATTCCCAGCTTCCTTGACGTCATCCATGCCATTTACCAGTTTGTCTGACTTATTCTTTTCCAACAGGTAACTTGGGAAAATTTCTCCAGCTTGCATTCCAGGAAGCCACTACTAACTTATCCAAAATTACATGAACAAAGCAGAAGGAAAGCAAGACATACAAAAAGAAAGAAGAAGCAGGGACTGGACTGTGTGCACATAGGCCCAGCACGCAGGAGGTTGAGGCCGAAGGATTGCCATGAGTTCAAGGGCAACCTGGGTTATATAGAAAATACCAGATTAAGCCAGTATTATTTAATGAAAATCTGCCTCAAGGATCAGAAAAAAGGGCAGGAAATGAAGGAAACAAGGGAGATGAAGAAGTCACATTATTATGTTGACTGTGCCTTTCTGCTCAATCGAATCCTTCTGGAACAGCCATTGGATTCAGGCCCAACAACACTGACTAAAGTCTCCCATTTCCCTCCATGTGAGAAGGAGCCATCTGTCAAAAGTCTCCTGGCACTCGCTGAGAATTCTTGAACTTCCCCAGTGCTCTCCTCAGAGCTCCAGTCACATCCTTGTTCCTCAAGCTGTAGATGAGGGGGTTCAACATGGGTGTGAGGATGGTGTAGAACACAGAAAAGATTTTGTCTTGTGCTGGTGAATGGTAAGAATGTGGCACCATGTAGGTGTACATGGCAGCCCCATAGAACAAGGTTACCACAGTCATGTGAGATGAGCAGGTGGCAAACGCCTTCTTCCTCCCCTCCACAGAGCTCATACGGTACACAGTAGTCAGAATCCGACCATAAGAAGCGATTACTACAGAGAAAGGAATCAGTAGCATGAGAACACAGCACACATACATCACTGTCTCATAGAGCGCCGTGTCTGCGCAAGCCAACTTCAGCACAGCAGGGGCCTCACAGAAGAAGTGGTTAATCTCCCGTGAACTACAGAAGGGAAAACTCATGGTGATTGGGGTGAGGAGGAAGCCATCCAAAGATCCCCCAAACCAGGAGCCGGCTATGATAATCCAACAGATTCGGCGGCTCATGAGGACAGGGTACCTCAGTGGATTGCAGATGGCCACATAACGATCATAGGCCATGAGGCCCAGGAGGAAGAACTCAGCTCCCACAAGGGTCAGGTAGAGGAAGTGTTGAGCTGTGCATCCCACAAAGGAAATGGTCCTTTGCCCTAGCAGATAGTCTACCAGCATCTTGGGCACGATGGTGGAAATGTACATCATGTCAATGAAGGACAAGTGGCTGAGGAGGAAGTACATAGGTGTGTGGAGGTGAACATCGGTGCGAATCAGGAAGATCATGACCCCATTGGCCACCAGGGCAGTGAGAAAGATGACGGAGATGATGGCAAAGACAAGGCCCGAGGTTTCCTCTGAGTTGAACATCCCCATGAAAGTGAAGTCGGTAGAGGATGTGTTGTCCATTTCCATCAATCCAACAATGTCACTGATGTAAAGTAAAACCTTCAACAAAATGATGATGTTTTCAGAGAATTAAAACTAAAACCTATGGATTAAGTGGAAGAAAACATTTAAAAATAGCTTTCTTGGTATTTTAAAACTGATACACAGCAACTGATCTATACAAGAATATTGTTTAGCTATTATCTAAATAAACCTTTTAAAATTTATCAGTAATAGTCAACAATTCTTTATGCACACTGGGAATATGTCAGTAGATATTACTGTACTATACTAGCACTCATAACTTACATCACCTAAGGATATATGCAATAGTATATAATATATATAACTATATATATAGATAGATATCTATCTATAGACAGATAGATATAGATATATATGACATTGTGGTTCATGTATATAGTGGCCATATAAAAGGTTAAGCAAGATATATCCTACCTTAGGTGAATTTTAATTGATATTGCTATTAAGTGCATCTTTGCATAACCATCATCTTCAAAACATCCTCACTCCTGGCTCTACACTAGCTGCCTGCCATTTAGATACATCTCTGTGCCATCTCACACTTGTGTCATGAATCCTTGCATTATGAGAGTATGCTTCATTTTGGCTCACACACGTTGCAGTCCAGTATATAATATAGGGTGAAAGACACAGGGGAAAGAAAACTACTCTTGCAAATTCAGATATAAAAGGGTCATTCGATGCAAGAAAGATTACAGTTCTAAATGGTTCTTATTTTTTAATATTTTATTTATTATTTTTATTTTTGTGTATCAGTCTATCACCTGCATATATGTAAGTGCACCAATGTCAAGTAATGCCTGCAGAGGTCAGAAGAGTATTTTGGATCCCCTGGAATGGGAGTTACAGGTGAATGTTAGCTGCCATGTGGGTGCTGGGAATCGAACCCAGGTCCTCTACAAAGCAGCCAGTGCTCCAGCCCCGTAATTCTTATCTTTAAGAAAGAAATTTTAATTTTAGGATGATGAGGAATTGGAATTAGGATTATGAATAACATAAGCATTGGCAATTAAGATGAACATTAGGATTCAGGGGAAAGAGCATAGAGACATATAAAAATATATATTAAGCTATTAGAATTCTGTTCTGTTCCTTAACAAACTCTTGGTGATTATTTCTCACATAATTTCAGATTTTGATAAGGTAAAAAAGACATTTTACCAAACTGCGAGTTAAATTAATGCTAAACTAATGCCCCTCTAAACTTTCTGAAACCATGATTATTTAAGTTGATTTCGCACATGCGCGCGCGCATACACACACACACACACACACACACACACTAGATGGCATTGTGAGGAGTTCAGTTACAAACTGCATTGTATCCACTGATTATCTTTACAGTGGACCAGGAGTTAGGACCTCAAAGCCTCTTTCCCCAGCGGCAGGCCTGGGAAGCAGTCTGCTAAAGGGATTTGACCAGCCTATCCCCATTTATTCTCTGCTCACCATGTCCCTGAGCAACACTTAGACATTTATGATAGTTACCAAATATGTGCCAACCATAAGACTCTGTTGTTTTATCTAGTGTAATCATTAATTCGATTAGTAAAAGCCATTTATAATTGAGAGATAACATAAACTGCTCCAACCACGAGTACCACTTTCTAAGTAAGGATTGCTATACTTATTTTATTTTTCCAGTTTTAAAACTTTTGGTGACAGCTTCTATAACTTTCCATGATACTATTTAAGATTAACTTATCATTTAAATGTGCCTAAAGTGCTGAACAGCTTATGGACTAGCTGTGCTGTTCCCATTCTGGATGCTTCTATGCTTTGTACCTTTGCATCTAACTTCCATCTGGTCATCTGACTCCCATAGCAGATGAAGGCCACGTGTTGATTCTCACATTTAAACACCTTTCTCTCTACTCTTCATACTCAATCTACATAAATCTTTAAGCTTTTCTGCTGCCCAGTTTTCTCTCTTTGGCTAGTCTTAGAAGAGTCACAGCACAAAAAATGATCCTGTACTTTGCAAACTTGTTTCTGAAGGGACACTGTAACATATATATATATATATATATATATATATATATAGTATCTGACATTGGCATGAAACTGGAGCTCCTCTTCTGACCATGGTGTAGTGTGATTCTATGAGCCTAGATTCTCTCTTCAAGCTCTCTGAGCCTTTGTGTTTATTTAAATTAGGATGATCCAACGAAATAGTCAGAATTAATAAGAAATATAGTTACAGAATGCTGTATTTTATGCAATGGAAATGGCAATGTTTTACAAAAACTATTAATACACATATAAGAATTTCCTATATTTCATTTCAGTAATGTGCCTGGTGAAGTTAAACCTCATGATCTTCAGGTGAGTAAACAGAGGTGAGACATTCTTTCAATAGTTAGACTCTATATCTATTTCCTCAAATATTCCTTGACTTGAAGAATATTATATTTGGTAGAGATTCAGTCAAAAATGGAAGAAGTATAATTAAGACTCAAGAAGAACTAATGTCTTTCAGGGGCATAGGTATACTTGGCCTGCAGATTGAGTGACCAAAAAGAAAAAAAAAGTAGTGGGTAAATAGGTATTAATCCTGCATTTGATCCTCTATCATAAATAGCATCCACAGAAATAAATAATGCATTTAATAATCCATACTGACTACTTAAATTTTTTTTATGGTTTTTTTTTCTTTTCTTTTTTTGGTCCTTTTTGGCAGAACAAGGTCTTCCTCTAGCCCCAGCTGTCCTGGAACTCACTCTGTAGACCAGGCTGGCCTTGAACTCACAAAGACCTGCCTGCCTCTGCCTCCCGAGTGCTAGGATTAAAGGCGTGCACCACCACGCCCAGTCCATACCGATACTTATAATCCTCTCTCCTCTTTTGTAAGAGGTCCACAATTCATTAAGTCTTCCTGTTTGCACATTTCATCCTTCCATACCGCTACAGTATGACATTAAGATGTCATCTTCACATGATTTATAATCTCCAAGCCTATCGTTTAAGTCATTGGCAGCCAATGCCTAAGCAGTGTCTGTGACCTTCAAGAGCTTCTGTGGGACCATGGCAGGTCTCTGTCCAAGTGAGAGACACCTGCTTCTTAATAACCAGGTGGTTATTAAGGCGTCAAGGGTGCTGCGCACTAGTCTGGGTTAGAATCGGTCACATGTAGCTTCAGTTCTTGCCTTCTTCACTTGCTCAGGAGCCATTTCCCTCTTTTATTACTGAGCTCTTCATACTATGAATGTGACTGCAAAATCTTTCTTCATCTCTCCTGGGCCAGGCTTTGCCTCCCAACTCTCCTATGCAGTAATTTATGAATTCTTTACCAAAATATTCACGTTTCATATACATATTGTATTGGCTTTTGCAGTCTATTTTAAAGTGCAATATCTCATTTACAATAGCTCAGGTGTTATTTTTTAATATTGAATACAAGAAGAATGTTACTTTTCTGTTTTTTTAATCAGACTCTTCCAAATGCTGACTCATTATTTATACATTAAACTTACAGTTATTTCTATACCAGATGTTTCAAGCCAAGTCAATATAGTTTTGTAGTTTTTAAACTAAATAAGAAAGTGCATGTGATTAAATTTGTTTGTCCTCTTTAATATTTCTCAGTATTAAAAATGATATGATTAAAAGAAATTGAAATAAGAATCATGAAATTATTAGATAATTAAGCACTAATGCGTGGAAACAATTTAGGAGGAAGTTAGAATCATGTTCCTTAGCGGAACACCTACCTATCCTGCTAGGATCTAAAAGAACACTTACCATAAGGAGCCTCACAATTAGACAGATCTTCTGCCGTTGAGAGTTTATTCCAGACCTTGGTGTGGTGGAGACTAAAAACAGTATGTGAATCACTGGCAATGTGGATCAGACTAATGCAGGTCTCTGCACCTCAAAATAATCATAAGAAAAATTATTCTGTGAGTTTTTTCCACCTCTGACAGTAAGACAGAGGCTGAGCTTGAATGGAAGGACCTGAAGAAGCTGCCTTGTCTTTAAATAGAACTTCGGTTCTCTAATTATCCATGACCCTATCTGCGAAATGAGAGTAAGAATAAAGGACAGTTCACTATGAAGAGAATCAGAATGCTTATGTTTTACCCTGAACTGAGATCATTCCCCAGACTAACATTTGGTTAATTGTTTTAAGAGTAAAAGGGGCTGGAGAGATGGCTGCTGAGCAGTTAAGAGCACTGGCTGTTCTTGCAGAGGACCTGGATTTGGCTCCCAGTACCCATACGGCAGCTTACAACCATCCATAACTCCAGTTCTAGCCCCAATGCCCTCTTCTGGCCTCTGTAGGCACTGTACACATGTGGTACACTTATATACACAGAGGTGAAACATTCATACACAGAAAATAAAATTTGAAAATTTTTTAGAAAGGAATGAAAAGAGGGTTAAAATGACATATGTGGGTACATAAACATATTTTAGAAAAAGCTGTTTGCACTGTTATATTGAAAGGGATCCTTTGCCATAAAATTTGCAACATCTGCTCCATCTAGTCCAACAGGCATCTGCATCTGAAAGAGTTTTGCTTCTGCTTGGTGTGATAGGTACACTAATTCCTTCATCAAACTTGCACTTTAGATTTGTATTTCAAGAGCTTCAGACAAACTGGTATTGGATTTTTTGATCCAACTTGGCTTATAACACACAGGAGGAGCATATTCAAACTGCGCATCATAAGCGCCTTGGGTGGCCAAACATGTCCTCACATGTTGCTGCTGAAGTAACTATGAGGATGGAGTTTCAGAGATCATCACCACCTGGTCTGTCCCTTGTAAAATCCCTGCCTAATTTCAACAGAGATAGTTTTTCATTAAGAGGGTAACAAAACAAAGAATTGGTCTAAGTAAAGGAGAAAAACTCTATTGCTTAATTTAATTAAGGTCTATTATATGAAATGCACAAAAACTCAATAAAATATTTTAAAAACAGTCTAGAATTTTGTATTGTTTAGGCAAAACCTCAAATTATTCACTCAATGATTTGAATTTCTAAAAGCTTTAAAATAATTTGCTTATTTTTCTAATATTACTTCATATTTCCCATGTCTTATACACGCAGCCCAAATGCTACCTATTAACTACAACATGACACTATGAAGAATTTATGGAGGGGACCACATATCCCTGCCATTCAAAAACATCCATTTTATCATAAACTATTCTAACTAAAGCATATCATCTGACACTTCCTTTCAGAGCAGAAAGCATCTTTGAAAGATAGAGAAAGTTGCACATGATTTAACAAAATAAAACTATCCATTAAACTACAAAAACATTATGCTACTAAAGAAATTATTGCATTTAGTGGACTTAATTACTCTTCTAGTTCATACTGAGATTAAAACACACCAGGCAATTCAGAGTCATGGAAATCCACAGCGGGAAACCTTCCAAGATCTGGTCCTCCTGTGTGTTCTGGTTTGGCCCGAATACTACTTGAGAAGATCCAGAAGACATGGATATCTATATTTATGAACTTGACATCAAAGAATTGTAGGCTGGAGGTGTCCCTAACATCTGATTACAGAGTCTGCATAAAGAGATGCATACAGCAGTTGTTAAGAACTAGTAATACGGGGCTGGAGGGATGGCCTAGCGGTTAAGAGTGACGACCGCTCTTGCAGAGGACCCGGGTTCGATCCCCAGCACCCACATGGCGGCTGAGAACCGTCTGTGACTCCGGTTCCAGGAGAACTCCAGTTCCAGGGGAATCCGAGACCGTCTTCTGACCTCCGCGGCATCGCACGACACGGGTGCGCAGACCTGCATGCAGACAATACATTCATACACATAAAAATAAATAAATAAATAAAAATTAAAAAAAAAAAAGAACTAGTAATACAACTTTGCAGAAGGCAGTACCATTAAAGCAAAATAATGTGCACTCCAAATCCCAGAAGCAGTCTGCACGGCATGACAGAGAAATTCTTCAGCCTGCAAGGAAAGTGTGACACTGTTTGCTTCCAGTCTCTAAAGGGAAATCTTTAACAAGGAAAGAGGAAATTCGTGGTTATTTTTAAGAAGGAAAATCTCATACCATTCATGAATCCTGAATTCACCTGGATTTTCTGGGTTTGAGATCCCTGGCCGGATAGGAAATGACCAGGGTGAGAAGAGGTGGGAGTTTAATAGCTTTCAAGGAAGCCACAGATGGAGACAGACAGAGGCAGATGTACTCCCAGCAGCTCTCAGGAGACTTTGGTGAGACAGACTTGTTGCATCTAATGGGAGGTGTCATGATGGAGGTAGAAGAGTGCACCTAACGTCACCTGGGCTTTGGAAAAAGCTTTTCTATGACTGGCTTCAAAGTGTTGACAAAGCATGACAAAAGAATATTTCCAATATGATTCACTGAGCATTTTATCAGAAGTTCCGTGAAACAGTCCTTCCTCACAGGAAAAACATGTAGGAACAAATGCAAAAAAAAAAAAAAAAGGAAGCATTATAAAAGAGTGGTTTCTGCTATGGCTTAGTGCATTATTTAGAAAGGATGAGCAATATTATTCAGTACACTTGTGTGAAACAGAAATGCATGTTCTGCAACATTTACTAAATCAGGTGCTGGTCCACACATTGTAACATGTGTGCTGAGAATCCAGAATCTAGAATCCAGCTGTGGAGTCATGAGTGACCCATTTATTCTCATTTTGCAGAAAAAAAAAACGTCTACATCATCCTCTTACTTTGGAGAGCAAGTCTTGACTTCCTGAAAAATTAGAAACTTTGGGAGGATGAAGCCTCATTGCAGTTTGTAGTTGGGATATAAATCTTTGGTTCCTCTCTCCCATCCTAGGCTCCTGGAACATGTGCAGTAGAAACTATCATACCACTTATATAGGAATCTTCTGACACTCAACAAAGCCCAATGCCATCTTTAAATAGTTTTTAATTTTTACAAATATTTCATCATTTTATTTTAAGTGTATGAGTGTATTGCCTGCACGTGTGTAAGTGCATCCATGTTGTACGATGCCCAAAGAAGTCAGAAGACATCTGTGGTGGAAGGCATGAGGTCTGGTGGGGGAGCATGTGTGGACATGAATGGGGAAGGGGTCTAAATTTGATTGAGAACTGTTGTATGAAGTGCAGAAAAAGCTCAATAAACATTTTTTTAAAGATGACCAGTGAATTTAAAAATGAGAATGCCTACTGAGCTGAGTCAAGCAAATAAATGTAGTAATGACATTATAAAAAACTGTTGAATAGAACAGTTTTTAGAGTAGAAAAGTGTGAAAGGCTGAATGAGGTTGGTAAAGGAGAATAAAAACAGCAATTATAAGAAATAGAAGGAAGTTGGAAGAACTGAAGCACTGTGGGTAGCTGTGCAAGACAAATGCTGGACTGAATTCTTCATCATACCTGATGAGTGAACACAAGCATTTATTTCTTTTTTTTTTTTTTTTTTTTTTGTTTTTTGAAATTTTCCCATTTTATTTTATTTTTTTTTAAATTAATTTTTATGATGCTTTGTGCATTCATACCATTTTTTTTTTTTTTTTTTTTTTTTTTTTTCCCTTTCCCTCCCCCCACCCCACCCATCCCCAGAATCATCATTCTGCCATAAACTGTCCTGCATCTTTCCTCTCAGTTTTTTTTTTTCATTTTTAGCTATAAGTGATAATCCATGAGTACAAGCATCCTTCATGCAAAACCTATCTGCAGGCTGTTGTGCCCAAACACCTACAGCCCCACCATCCAGTGGGGGGTGACAGGTTGTTTGTTCAATCAAGTTGATCAAATGAGTGTCCAGACTACATTGCTGTAGTTTCACCATTCACCCCAATCGCAGCCCTTACATTCTACCACGCCCCCTCTTCCGCAGGTTGTTCCCTAGGCTTAGAAAAGGGGCACAGGTGGATGAGAGGTAAAACAGTCCACTCTCTCTGGAGCTGTTGACTTGGACTCTGGTCAATTCTGGCTGTTTCCTTTCATGGGCTGACAGTTTGTCCAGGAATAACCTTTCGATCCTACTAATGAAGAACAAGCAATTAGATATATAGGTATTTAAGCAGCACTAATAGTTATGGTAGGTTACTTTAGCATAGACACATGTTTGGATATGTTAATCCATGAATTACAATTTTCCCCCCTGTTAAATATGACAGGGTCTTACTGTGGCTTATAACATCTAACCTGTACAAACAAACAAGCATTTATTTCAATGAAGCAAAAAGACCACGCTTCCCAGAGCAGAAATCTGTTCACTGTAAATGACTTATCACGAGAAAGCCACTGTTCAAATTTCTCTTAGTGTATGACTCAGGAAAGTTGATGTGACAACTGTAAGAATCAGTGCCACTGTGACATCCTGCTCAGAAACCAGGGAACTTTTATGTTCGCTCTCTGAAAACCACCCTCTTATAAAGTCCATTATGACACTGTCAGTTTTTTTCTGTCTATTCAATGTTACTCTAAGAAAATGTTCAAGTTAAATATGAGGTGGTATATCACTATCAAAAATGGTATTGCCTATATGTAATTTTAAATATTATTCAGATTTCAAACAGCTGCATCAATTTCATGAATACTTTTCCAAAAATTGAATTTTATCTTTATTTCTCTAGAATGAAATATTTCATGTAACAAAAAAATTGCTAATTTTCAGAAATTTACCTTTCACATTTTAGATGATAATGTACAAAATATAGAGAACTTCTTGTTCCATAACTAGAGATATTGTTTCACATTTTCTGATTCCTTCTAGAACAAGCCTCATTGTATAAATAGTCCTGCTTCCATCGGTGCTATTATCCTTTCAACAGCTGACCTTTCTCAGGCAGGGCATCTCTAAGTGTATGGACACTTTACCTGAACCCCTATGAATCAAGAGACTTTTAACTATTGTTTCTGATGGCTATGCTTTTAAGATATGTATAACCATTATGCAATATATAGTTTCATACTATAAGATGTAGGAGTTACTGTCGTCTGAATAGTCCTTTATACACGCGTGGCTGACATTTACATGCTGTTCTTCCCTCCCTGCAAGCTTCAAGGCTGTCCCCTACCTGCAGGCAGACAATCTCTCTGCTTAGCTCTGGCAAGGAGCGGGGAGGAGACCATGAGAAAGTTACCTGAAGGAATAGAAAGACAATAAAAGACGGACTCAGAGGGCGAGGTCCAGGAGAATAGAGTCTCTCGTTTATTCATGCCAGCAGTTTATTTATATACCAAAGGTTACAGTGCTCTGGGCTAGGAAGTGGGGGGCAGGCGGAAGGGAAGGGTGAGCCACCTCGGCTCTAATGGGGGGCTGCAGAGCTCCTGTTTGTGCAACAGGTAAACTAGAGGTGAGACATTCTGCTCAATGCCTCAAGGGAAGGAGCTATCCAGTCCTGGAACTTTGCAGAGATAGGTGAGGGGAGAAAAACATTGTAATATCCTAGAACGTCCAGAGCTACAGATAATTCACAGAGACAATTGAAATGTCCACAGAGATATCAGATAATTTTTGGAGGTTTCTCGGGACAGGTCTTACAAGTTCTTTCCTTAAGCCAGGCAAAGTTTCATTCCTACAATAAGAGTCTTTTATTTTATTGTTATAGTATTGCAAAACAGTTAAAGTGCTTAAAAATCCTTGTAAAAGCAAGCTGCTGAGTGAGAAACTCTAGAACAAATGATTCCAATAAAAGCTTTTTTTTTTAAAGTAAAAATGCACTTAAAATATTTTATTATTTTTATTTTTTATGTGTATGAGTGTGTTGTTTGCATGTATGTTGTGCAATGCTCACAGAAGTCAGAAGAGGGTGTGGGATTCTCCTGGAACTGAAATTATAGATGGTTGTTAGCTGTCATGTGGATGCTGGGAATCGAAACTGGATCCGCTGCAAGAGCAGCCAGTGCTCTTAACCACTGAGCCATATCTCCATCTTCCCACACCATCAGTGGGAAATACTGCTGCTTTAGGTAATGTAAAAAGTAATATTTCTTACCTAGAAAATTCATTTCTTTGGTCACATATAAAAGTGAGCAAGAGATGCAGTGTCATTTGCTCCAACATTTCATCATCTTGTTCCCTTTATTGCTTTTATTTTATGTTTAGGAATATTTTAAGCTTTAGTTTTAAAAAGTACCATTACATATATTTTTTTATTTATTTATTTTTAAATTAATTTTATTTATTTCTGTATGTGTATGAATGTACTGTCTGCATGCAAGTTTGTGCACCCATGTCATGCAATGCCGCAGAGGTCAGAAGAGGGTATCGGATTCCCCTGGAACTGGAGTTCTCCTGGAATTGGAGTTTCAGACGGTTCTTGGCCGCCATGTGGGTGCTGGGGATCGAACCCGGGTCCTCTGCAAGAGTGGTTGGTGCTCTTAACCGCTAGGCCATCTCTCCAGCCCCACCATTACATATATTTAAAGTTATTCTTAAATTGTATTTACCATATATAAAGAATATATATATATATATATATATATATATTTCTACCACAAGAGTATGATAGAGCTCAGTTCACTCTAGTCATTAAGCTTTGAGTTGGGCCTTCCTTACCTATCAAAGAATAGGATCCTCCCAGCAGAACAAACGTGGTGATGGAACCACTCTCTCTGGTCACGGCATGGACATTTAGGACAGGCAAAGACACTCTGCTCTGAATGTGTCTTGTGATCACAGGCCTGGGAAATTTTGTCAAGGTGGAATGAGTATAGTGAAATAAAAAAGGAAACGCCATACAGAGTTCTCAAGGCCAAATTGAGGGACTGATATCTGAGGGCTATACGCCAAGTGTCTCAACAGGACTGAGGGGAAGCCAGGTTGTGATAGAAAACCCAAGAATTAGAGTCTGCTGTGATTAAGAGGAGTGTGTGCCCATGAATCCCATCAAATAGACACTGTTACTGCTAAAGACGTAGAAATATTATGCAAACCCATCAGCTGTTAGAATATTAATTTAGATAGTTTCATAACTATTGAGACTTGAACTTTGACATTTAGTTCATGGATTTGATTTTCTGTCATAGTCCAATAGAATGTGATATCTCCCTTCAAATTGTCAAACCAGATGAAGGACAGAATTGCCTCTTTTTAACTAGAAAATCATTTAAAATCATTTAAAATTTAATTAAAATAATTTGACTAAATGATTTTTGACAAAAATTCTTCAGGTTCTTGATTGAGTCACATGTTTTTTTTAACTTGGATAATTTTTATTGATGTTTTGTGTATTTCATACATCATCTTTCAGTCCAGTTTAGATATATTCCCCTCTCCTTGCCCCCCACCCCACCCATTCATGCATTCTCCCATACATGGCTTGCATCTTTCTCTTAGTCTTTCCAAAGATTTTTTTCTGCTTGTTGTTTTGGACAGAATTTAACTGTATTAGTCAGTTCTTTGACCCAGTCCTTATGTTGTTGTTGTTCCCTCCCCTTTGTATTGCTCCAAAATATGCCTATATAAACATTGCATATGTATCAAAATTATGACCTTGGAGAATAAACTGTTATTTCCAAAATATGTTTGGCGTTCACATTTTTCCCTTTAATTTTATACTACTCTAAAATATGAATACATATCTTCCACCCATATACAGCAATTACAGTGTCTGAAAATAAGTGGTAGGTCAATTCTAGAACCCCTTAAGAGATTCACATTATAACAGCACAGTTGCTTTCAGGTAAAAAGAAATATAACAATAAAGTTTCTCAGCTTGCCTTTCAACTGGGGATTTGGTGTTAGCATCCACAAATGAGGAAAACCATCTGCCTTTTTATCCCCAGGACTGTGTTACTTCACTTAACATAATGGTTTCAAGTTCCATCCATTTACCTGCAAAGTTCATGATGTCATCTTTGCTTACTGCTGAATAGTACTCCATTGTGTAGATGTACCACATTTTTATTATCCACTGGTTTGTTGAGGGGCATTTGGGTTGGTTCCAGGTCTTTGCTATTGTGAAGAGAACTGCAATAAACATAGATGCGCATATATCTTTGTGGTAGGATGAGTCTTGTGGGTTTATACAAAGGAGTGTACATGTTTTCTTTTTTTTTTCAAGTTTTTGTCATAAGAAACACCTTAAATTCAAAAGTCAAATAATCTCAATTTAAGTTATTTTAGTTATGCCTACCTAAATCTCACTTTTCAGTTCAGTTATAAGATTACTTTGAGGGCTGGAGGGATGGCCTAGCGGTTAAGAGCGCCGACCGCTCTTGCAGAGGACCCGGGTTCGATCCCCAGCACCCACATGGCGGCTGAGAACCGTCTGCGACTCCGGTTCCAGGAGAACTCCAGTTCCAGGGGAATCCGAGACCCTCTTCTGACCTCCGCGGCATCGCACGACACAGGTGCGCAAACCTGCATGCAGACAATACATTCATACATATAAAAATAAAAATAAATTTAAAAAAAAAAAAAAAAAGATTACTTTGATTGAAGCTTAATAGAATTTTTGACCTTATGAATTAAATGGTTAAATACAGAAATTTTCAGTTATTAATTATGTCTGAAATGTGTTGGTGTTTTCTCAGCTCTGATAGAGAATCAAAGCTAAATTCACTTTAAAAGTAAAACAAGAGGCTGGAGATGGCTCAGCAAAGAGCACTGGCTGCTCCTTCGGAGAACCAGGGTTAGATTCCCAGCACCCACATGGCAGCTAAAATCTTCCTTAACTCCAGTTCCAGGGAATATAATGCCCCCACATGTACTCTGCAGGCATTGCACAGCATGGGTGTTCTTACATACATGAGGCAAAATTCTCATACACATAATAAATAAATAAATAAATAAATAAATAAATAAATAAATAAATAAATAAATAAGGCTGGAGAGCTGGCTCAGTGGTTAAGAGCACTGACTGCTCTTGTAGAGGACATGGTGGCTAATGATCATCTTTAACTCCAGCTCCAGGGGATCCGATGACCTCTTCTGGCCTCCACAGGCACAGCGCAACACAGATGCATGTACATGTATGCAGCCATAACACTCATACACACAAAATAAAAATAAAATATTAAGGGCTGGAGAGATGGCTCAGTGGTTAAGAGCACAAATTGCCCTTGGAGAGGACCTGGGTTAGATTCCCAGCACCCACATGGTGGCTAAGAACCATCTTTAACTCCAGTTCCAGGGGAATCTGACACCCTCTTCTGACCTCCACGGCATTGCATGACACAGGTGCACCAACCTACATGCAGACAGTACACACACACACACACACACACACACACACACACACACACACACACACACAAGCTATCAAAAAATAAAATACTAAAAAACAATTCTCTAAATAAATAAATAATGTAAAACAATTAAGAGATTATCATAATGTTACAGATCCATATACCAGAAAATGGACTCTAAAATTGGACATTTATGTATATCCATTATTAAATTAACTCAAAGGTGCTTCCACAGTTTCTGTGGAAGGAAGTGTCTTCATAGTGACAGCTGATGAATCAATTGCATGAGTATCCATGTGTGATTAAGGATGACCTTTCATACCAAATGAAAATGTATACAATTTGTACCTAACTGATAAGAGTACTACTATGAATTTTAAGATAAAACTGGACAGCATTTTCATGACTAGGGAATACAGGTAGTTTTTTAAAAATATGAAAAAGCCCTCACTAAGTTCAAGAAAAAAAGGTTCATTTAATTATTATATAAAAGTGGCCCATTTAAACAAAGTTTTGCTTGAAAAATGCCAATCAATTAAAATACAGAGATACAAACTTAAAACTGCCATATCTAGAGTATTAGAAAACATATAGATATTCACAAAAATGCCAAATACCCAGTAAAAAGGGACAAAACATTGAAAATTCACTTAACATCACAAATCATGATGTACAGAGGTTTAACGAGGTCCCATTTGTCTATCATTGACCTTAATTCCTGAGAGAAGGACATTATTTAGAATGTCCTTTCCTGCATCTATATATTGTAGGTTCTTCTAACAGTTTCAGTGCTTCAGACTTTACACTGAGGTCTTTGATCCATTTATAGTTAACTTTTGGACAGGGTGACAGGCATACATCTAATTTAATTCTTTTACACATTGAGATCCAATTTTGCTAACACCATTTGTTGAAGATACTGACTTTCCTCCAATGTGTGTTCTTGGCATCTTTGTCAAATATCAAGTGGCTCTAATTGTGTGCACTCATGTTTGGGTCTTTTATTTTGATCCACTTATCTACAAGTTTGTTTACATGCCAATACCATGCTGTTCTTATTATTATTGCTTTGTAATATGGTTTGAGTTAAGGTATGGCAATCCCCCTGGCATTGCCTTTGATGTTAAGGATTGCTTTGGCTATATGGGGTCTTTTGTGTTTGCATATGAATTTTTCTAAATGTCCGAAGAATATTATTGGGAATTTGATTGGGATTGCATTGAATCTGTAAATTGCTTTTAGTAGAGTGGTCATTTACACAATATTAATCCTACCAACTCAAGAACACCAGAAGTCTTTCCATCTCCTTGTGTCTTCCTCAATCTCTTTCTTCAAAGATTTAAGTTTTCATCAAAGAGGACTTTAATGTCTTTGGTTAAGTTTGTCCCTGGATATTTTTAGGTTACTGTGAATGTGAGTGTTTTCTTGAACTCTTTCTCTGATAGCTTGTTATTTGTATATAGAAAGATACTGATTTTTGTAAATTGATTTTGTAACCTGCCATTTTCATGAAAGTGTTGATTATAGAAGTTTTCTGGTGGAATTTTTTTGTATCTCTTATGTATAATATGTTATCATCTGAAAGTAGGAATAATTTTGCCTCTTCTTTTCCAATTAGTATGCATTTAATTTTGTTATCTTATTGCTTGAACTAGAGCTTCAGACATTATACTAAAAGGAGTGGGGATAGTGTACAACCTTCCCTGGCTCCTGATTTTAATGGGAATGCTTGCAGTTTTCTCCATTTAAAATGATGTTTCCTGTGGGTTTATGGTATATACTCTTAATTATGTTGAGGTAAGTTTGCCCCAGACCAATTCCTTCTAGGATTTTTATCACGAATGCATATTAGATTTTTCTCAAAGGCCTTTTCTGCATCTATTGAGATGATCCTGTGATTTTTGTCTTTTTATTTGTCTAGGTCCATTTATACAATTTATTATGTTTACTGACTCTGTATTTGAACCATCCTTGCATCCCTGAAATAAAGCCAACTTGATCATGGTGCAATTATCTCTTTGTTGTGTATCTGGATGCGATTTTCAAGTATTTTGTTGAGAATTTTTTCATCCATGTCCATTAAGAATATGAGCCTGTAGTTTTCCGTTATTATGTCTTTTCCTGGGTTTGGTAAACTGGCTTCATATAAGGAAGTTTGCGAGTTCTCCCTCTGTTTCTACTGTTTTGAATAATGTAAGTAGTATTGATTTTAGAGATTTAAAGTTCTGATAAAATCCTGCTGTGGGAGCTGGAGAGATAGCCTAGCGGTTGGGAGCACCGACTGATCTTGCAGAGGACCCGAGTTTGATCCCCAGCACCCACATGGCGGCTGAGAACCGTCTGTAACTCCAGTTCCAGGAGAACTCCAGTTCCAGGGGAATCCGAGACCCTCTTCTGACCTCCGCGGCATTGCACGACACAGGTGCACAGACCTACATGCAGACAGTACACTCATACACATAAAAAATAAATAAAATTTAAAAAAATCCTGCTGTGAATCCATCTGGGCCTGGGCTGTTTTTCAGTTGGGAGATTTGTATTGCTTTTTCGATTTCCTTATTTGTTATGGGTCTATTATAGTTGTTGATCTCTTCTTGGTTTAACTTTGGTAGCTTCCATAAATTTAGAAATGCGTCCATTTTTTTTCAATTTTTCAAACTTAATAGAGATTAGGTTTTTTGTTTGTTTGTTTGTTTGTTTGTTTGGTCTTTTTGAGACAGGGTCTCCCTGTAGCCCCAGCTGTCCTGGAACTCACTCTGTAGACCAGGCTGACCTTGAACTCACAAAGATCCGCCTGCCTCTGCCTCCCAAGTGCTAGGATTAAAGGCGTGTGCCACCACACCCGGCTTAGGAATCACACTCTTTAAAAAAAAGCAACTCTCTCTCCCAACAGGTATCAATTGCCAACATCTCCTCAACTTAGGGTGAGACCTTGTGCTCACCTCCCCACTCCAAGCGGGGGTTTTGTCTGGCTTGGCCTCTGCAGGTTCCATGTGTGCTTTCCCAACCACTGTGAGTTCATAATGTCCCTGTTGTGCTCAGAAAACACTATTTTGTTTTACTCATTCACTGCCTCTGCTTCTTACTCTTTCCACCCCTCTTCCATGACCATCCCTGAGTTGAAGAGAAGGGGTGTTCCAAAGTACGCATATGTTCTGTTCATTCCATTTGAAAATTTTATCAATGTCTTTAACTGAATGCACGAATTACTCCACCTTGTGTTCAACTGTAATAGTCTATCATCTCTGTATTTCACGTTACTTTTGAGGTTTTCCTTTAATATTTTTATTTGATTCATTGATTCTTTATCTCCAGCATTTAAGTTTGATTTTTCTTCAGTATTTCTTTTTTTTTCATAGATTTATTTTTATTTTTTTTATCAAATCTAGACCCGTGTTCCCGCCCATTCCCCCACCCCGCCAGAGCTCATGCATTCTGCCAAACATGCTTTTCATCTCTTTCTCAGTCTTTCTCAATATTCTCCATGAGGAAGTTGACTGTTTTGAGCAGAAGTTCACTGTTTCAGTCAGTTTTCTTCAGTATTTCTAGTTCCATTTTTATATACTTTATTGATTTGCTTTTGTCATTCAGATGTTTATTTGTGGTTTCATTGATTTGCTTTAGGTTTTGAATTCTTTGTCTGAATTTGATCCAGATCTTTCTCATTTTGAGCCATTATTCTGAAATTTATAGTCATTGTTTTTCATACTACTTGGGGTTTTGCACTGGGGCTCATGCATCAGAAGTTTGATCATTTTTTTTTTTTTTATCTTTTTGAGACAGGGTCTCCCTGTAGCCCCAGCTGTCCTGGAACTCACTTTGTAGATTAGGCTGGCCTTGAACTCACAAAGATCCACCTGCTTCTGCCTCCCAAGTGCTAGGATTAAAGGCGTGTGGCACCACGCCTGGCAGAAGTTTGATCAGTTTTTAGGTCACCTTTCTTTTTTCAATGGGGATGGTCACAAAGTTGTGGAGAGCCAATGCTATAATATGGTTGAAATGTTCTTTATCTCTGTTATATCGATGTTCAGGACACTAAGTTCTACCACTCTCAAGTACTTCCCTGAGAGGAAACTACTGACTGAAACAACAGCTATTATCAAAAGGTAGACCCTATAGTTGCTGGGTTCTGTCTGGCTCTTCTTACATTCATCTCCCAGGTGCTATTAGACTGTTCATCAATGAGTGGTCTTCTTTGTCTTGTCTCTGTTCCTGAAGACTCTTCTGGGCTAATGTCTGAGACTCGCTCAGGTTTTGTCCCTGGCTCTGGATCTAGCTCCATATCTGGGTCTGAATGTTGTCATGGTTCTGGCTTTGATGCCTACTTTGGATTTGAATTTGGCTCTGGTTTTTAGCTCCAGATCAGACTCTAGAACTGGCTCCAGCAAGTCACTCTTCGAATGGGCTCCTACATTTTAGGATAAGTTTCTTGCACTCCTGCACAGAGAATGCTTTTGAATTATTGCTTGGTGATCCCTCAGCTAAACTGGATTTGGCTTTTAGGTGGTTTGTGAAGTTCAGTCAGGAGATATTTGGTGTGCATTAGTGGGTGGGGTAACAAGTTATCCCGACATAGTTAGGTGTCACATGGTCTCTGACTTCACCATAGTGTTCAGAGAGCATATAGGGTTGTGAGAACCTGGACAAGAGACAGGCACACTGTCTCTGACATCATGGGTAATGGGAGCTGGAGACTGGCTGGGTACATGGTCTCTGATCTCACAGGGGTATTCCAAAGACATGGAGAGGAATGAGAGCTGGGGAATAGGCAGGTGTGTCTTCTCTGAGCTTATTTGAATTTTCATTGGTTCTTTCATTTAATGATTAATTTTTCTGACCCAAAGAAACATTTTCTCTTCTCTTTTGATATAACTATAATTTACAGAAAGTTGAAAGCTTACAGTTTATATAAAGATAAATCTGAAATCTTTCACTCCTTTATTCTTCTTATACACCTCTAGAATTCAGAAACTGTCAGTGATTTTGTGAATATAAGTATTTGGAAAGTAAAAATGACCATCCTTCCCAAAGTAATATACAGGTTCAATCAATGTAATCCTAGTTAAAATCCCCATGAGCTTCTTCACAGACCTAGGAAAAAAATCCTAAAGTGCATATGAAGAAACAAAAGACCCCAGATAGCCAAAGCAACACTGAGCAAGAAAAAGCAATACAGGGGATTACCATACCAGACTTCAAACTATATTAAAGGGCTATAGTCATAAAAACAGCTTGGTATAGTCATAAAAAACAGACCCTTAGATCAATGGAACAAAATTGAGGATATGAACCTGAGCACATCCATTTTCAGCCACCTCATATTCTTGACAAAGGGGCCAAGAAGACTCAATGGAGGAAAGACAGCATCCTCAGCAAATAGTGTTGGCATAACTGGATCACCACTTGTAGAAGAATAAAACCCTACTTCTCACTCTGTACAAAAATCAACTCTGAATGGATCAAAGACCTCAATGTGAAACCAGAAACTCTGAAAATGATAGAAGAAAACATTGGGAGTAACATAAAAGACACAGGCATAGGAAAAGACTTTCTAAATCAGACAGTGGCTGTGCAAAAAATAAGGTCAACAGTTGACAAGTGGGACCTTATTAAACTCAAGAGCTTCTGTACAGTGAAAGAAACAAACAAAAAAGCGAAGAGAAAACCCACAGAATGGGAGGAAACATTTACCAGTGATACGTCTGATAAAGCATTAATATCCAGAGCATATAAACTACTCAAAAAAGGAGGAAGAAAACAAATGACCCACTCAAAAGATTGAGTAAAGAGCTGAACAGAGACTTCACAAATGAAGAAGTAAAGATGGCTGAGAAACATCTTAAAAAGTGCTTAATAATTAAAGAAATGCAAATTAAAACCACCTTAAGAATTCATTTTACTCTGGTAAGACTAGCTATGATCAAGAAAACAAAGGATACCAAATGCTGGAGAGGTTGTGGGGAAAGGGGAACACTTACCCACTGCTGGTGGGAATGTAAGCTCATGCAAACCCTATGGTTGTGAGCCCTATGGAAAGCAGTGTGGAGAACTCTTAAGAAACTAAAAATGAGCCTTCCACCTGACCCAGTCATACCACTCCTGGGTATATACCCACAAGACTCATCCTATTGTAGAGATACATGCACATCTATGTTTACTGCAGCTCTCTTCACAATAGGAAGAGCTGGAAGCAACCCCAGGGCCCCTCAACTGACGAATGGATAGAGAAAATGTGGTACAGCTACACAATGGAGTTCTATGCAGTGGTAAAGAAAGATGACATCATGAACTTTGAAAGTAAATGGATAGAACTAGAAGACATTATGTTAACTGAAGTAACACAGTCCCAGAAAAACAAATGAGGTGTGGAGTCACTCATTTGTGGATGCTAGCACCAACTCTCTCTTTGGAAGGCAAACTGAATAATTCCTGTTTATTTCTTTGTTCTTAGTAAATACAATGCCTGATGTTACTCATCAACTTGCTATATAACGTAGAAAAGTAAAATAACATTGTTTCTTTCCCTGCATACAATCCTACTATCTAAATGTAAAACCCAAAAGATGATTTGGAATTAACCTAGAAAAATAAAATAAAAGTCTAGCTACCAAAAAAGTGTTTGCAAATATTCTGTAAGACCTGGCTATCTATATAAGAGTATACACTCTGTGAGTTCAAGGCCAGCCTGGTCTACAGAGAGAGCTCCAGGCCAGCTGGGACTAAAGGGAGATCCTGTCTCAAAAAGACCAAAGAAAAAGAGTATACAATTTGAAATGTTGGTTACATGGTGGTTATATAACCAAGCCTTTGACTGAAACATCATATTTGATAACATTCAAAAAATAGTTGGTTTCCAGAGTTTTCTGGCTTATAGTGAATACAGAACAATATAATAATCATTTTCTTACTTTCATTAATGGACAGATATGCAGACAGAAATTATCACAGAACTCTGGATTTAAAATAAGCTGCATGTAACAAAATCAACAGAAAATCAAGTTGTTTGCAACATGGTAATAGTGAACTATTTTGAAAACAAATCAAGAGAGCAACCACATTAAGATGGTTAACCAAAAAAAAAAAAAAAAAAAACAGAAAGGAAGAAAGAAAGAAACCTTAATTCAAGCAAGATGGTGCATTTGCAATCAAATGGATAGTATGGAAATCATTACATCGAATGAAATTAGACAGACTTCAAAGGACAAATGCCAGATAACCTAAACCTGTATGTGTTAGCTATGAAAGATGATGTAGTATGAGATGAAAGAAGGCTAGCAGTTACCAAAGGCTGAGGGGTACAAGAAGGAAGGGGACATTTAAGAATATGGTCTAAGGCTCAGAGAACACTGTAGAATCTAGGGATGGGGAGATAGACTGCTGTGCTGGGCAGCTTTAGTGTCAACTAATAACACACCTGGGTTAAGGAAGCCTCAATTGGGGAATTTCCTCCATTGGATTGGCCTATTTTCTTGATTGTTGGGTGATGTGGGAGGGCACAGCCCACTGTGGGCAGTGCCACTCCTGAGCAGGTGGTCCTGTATTGTATAAGAAGCCAGGCTGAGCATGAGTCAGAGGAGCAAGCCAGTAAAAGGCATTCCTTCATGGCCTGTGCTTCAGCTCCTTCCTCCGGGTTCCTGTTTTGATTTCCTACCTTGGGTTCCCTAAGTGATGGACTTGACCCAGGAAATAAGCCAAATAAACCCTTTCCTCCCAAGCTGGTTTTGGTCAGAGTATTTTCTCACACCAATTTAAGAGAAACTGGGACAGAAATTGATACCAGAGAGTGAGCTATTGCTCTGAAAGACTTGGCCTTGGTGTTTGGGGGAGGATTGTGGGTGTGTTGGAAACTTTGGATTGGAAAAGTGCCTAGAGTTTGTTGCCATGGAGCTTGGAGCAGTTATACTAAAAGACTTGTAGATGATGGAGGCCTGGCTTGTGAGGTTTCAAAGGGAAGCGGAGACCATCAGGGATGTTTGTATGATATTTTGAATTGAGAATCTGTGGGTTCTGGTTAGCCAGGGCTGGAGAATCAGCTGTGATTAAGAAGAGAACAGAACCTGAAGTGAAACATTTATTTTACTGGGACAACTGATGCTGGTTAGCTGGGGCTGAAAAATCAGCTGTAAGTAACAAGAGATCAGCATCACTGTGGTGAAATCTTCTGGGAAGAATTTCTTTTGGGAAGAATTTCCTCAGGGCCACCACACAGAAGCTGTGGTCCAGAGTGTGCCTAAACTTCCATCTCAAGCTGGAAGCAGGAATTGGTAATATGGAAGAGTCTCCTATATGGTTCTGGTGTTGAAAGTGTGAAGGGGTCATAGAAAGTAGCTGAGGCTTGGAATTGTAAGAGACCAGGAAAGGCCATTGGTGAAATTGCAGTCTTGGTTGTGGTGAAGACCCCCGGATTGTAAGAGTCATGAAGAATCTGAGGTTCTGCACCAGGAGAGGTTAAAAGAGCCTAATTGTGGAGACTTGAGTGCATAGAGCTTAGATTAGGGGTTTTCCCAGGACCACCTGAAGCATAGTGAAGAGCTGGAACCAACCTAAGTGCCCCTCAACTGAAGAGTGGATAGAGAAAATGTGTTACATCTACACAATGGAGTTCTGTGCAGCTGTAAAGAAAGATGACATCATGAACTTTGCAGGTAAATTGATGGAGCTAGAAGATATCATATTAAGTGAAGTAACACAGTCCCAGAAAAACAAACAACAAATGGTATCCCTCATCTGTGGATGCTAGCACCAATTACCTACTTGTAAGGCAAACTGAACAATGTTAATGTTATATTCCTCATGATCTGAAAACAATTGTGCTCTTATACTATGAATCCCTTAACAGGTTCTAGAATTAACCTACCTTTTATTTTCAGAATTAGGAATTTTTGGTGTATGGGTAGGGTATGTATGTATATTTTAGAATAATATAAGATCGAAAGAATGAGGAAAACACTAGTTTGTCATGACATTATGTCTAACCACAGTATTTATTCTATGGGAATGCTTCTTAGTATTTCTTATACAAGGCTGCTTGAGAGTTTGTCCAGGCATTTTCTATAATAATATATAGTAGTTAAAAGTATCAGGCTGGTAGCCAGGCATGGTGGCCCATGCCTTTAATCCTAGCACTTGGGAGGCAGAGGCAGGCAGATCTTTGTGAGTTCAAAGCCAGCCTGGTCTGCAGAGTGAGTTCCAGGACAGCTGGGGCTACAGGGAGACCCTGTCTCGAAAAGACAAAAGAAAAGTATCAGACTGGTGTAACTTAGCCTTTCTGGATGCTTAATGATCATACTTAATGCCCATACTAATAAAGAGAGAGTACTGTTGTTAGGCCTGTCTTCAATTCTTACTGGCAAGTGCATCTACTCTGTGGCTTCCAACGCTTTTGGCACTCCTCAAAGACATGAGACACAGCTTTTTAACCTCCTAATATGGACTGAGGACTCATATCTCTCCAAGAATCCTCCAAACCTTCAACCCCAGATGGGGACTACTGAGATACCCAGCTTGTGGACTAAACAACTAAAGGGATGTCAGTCTCGTCACAGTGTAGACTGTCATTGTTGGACTACCTGGGCTGTATCATGGAGGCCAGTGCAGGGGGACCAAGACAGGATGTGTCCTTACTGGACTTCATTTTGGGGGACCACTGGAGGGAAAGACCCCAATGTGGAGCGAAAGTGCAAGATTGATGGCTGTTTGGGATTGCCAAGGAGGAACCTTCGAGCACTTCCTTAAGGAAAACATGACATCTTTTAGGGAAGAAAAAAATCCTCTAATTCAAGTGATATGTGTATGTATGTATATATTTATGTATATACATATAAAACTATGTATATATATGTATGTATAATGTAGCAATACAACAACAGAAGAACTGAAAAAAAAACTCTGGAAAGACTCAGAAAAAGATGCAAGACATGTATGGCAGAGTGTAGGGACTTGGGTGGGGTGGGCAGCATGGAAATGGAAGCGACTCTTGATTCGATCAAGAAATGATGTATGACCTATGGAAAAAGTTTAATAATAATAATAAATAGAAAAAAATTAGCAGGCTTGTGTAACTTAGCCTTTCTGGAAGCTTAATGATCATACTTAATGCCCAGACCAATTTGGCTGAGGGAGTTAAGGGATAACTTTGTTCCTTGCCCTCTGAGCTCAACTAAGTCTCAGGGGACTATGCATGAGGGCATCTCTTGAAATGTCCTGCAAATGTGGGTCACCAGTCTTCCTGTGCAGGGAGGTCTTGGAGATCCACTAATGGGACTTCAGCCAGTGTCCAGTGTATAAAGAGGAAAGTCTGCTCATGCTTCAAAAAGGGAAGCCTGGTCTAGCAAGACCTGACTTTGTCTTCAAGTGGATGGAACTGGTAAATGAAAAACCAAAAGGAGCCAGGGCTCCCTCCCACCCTCCAAAATTTGAGTGACCCCTGAGAACCAGATCCTCAAGTGACCATGAGAAAACAAAAACCTTGATTAATCTGGACTGTGTGGCCTCAAACATCCAAAAGGAAATTATAACCAGAAATAAATAATTAGTAAGCCTGAGAAATTGTACTTCAGGTATAAAACTTGAGATCTTAGTAAAAAGACAAAAAGTTTTTTAAAAAAGCACAGTTGTTTTGCCTGTCTTACTGGAAAGTGCATCTACTCTGTGGCTGCCACTGCTTTTGCCATCCTTCAAAGACATGAGACACAGCTTTTCAACCTTCCAATATGGACTGAAGACTCATGTCTCTCCAAGAATCCTCCAAACCTTCAGTGCCAGATGGGGACTGCTGATATATCCAGCTTGAGGACTAAGCTAGTACTGGGGTTTCAGCCCCTTCAGAGTATAGACAGCCATTGTTGGACTACTCAGGCTGTATCATGGAAGCCAGTACAGGAAGATCAAGACAAGATGCGGTGCTTACTGGACCTCATTTGGTGACCATGGGAAGGGAAAACCCAAGTGTGGAGCACAAGGGCAGAACTGATGGTTGGGCTTGCCAAGGAGGGGCCTTCAAACATGGCACCTTTTAGCCTAATAAAGAAAAAAAGTCATAAGCTGAAGATGCTAAAACCTATGATATATGTAGCATGCATGTATGCATATTTTGGAGTGATGCAAATTGGAAGGAGTAACAACAACAACAAAAAGACTGGGTCAAAGAACTGACTGAAATGGTGAACTTCTGCTCAAAACAGTAAACTTCTGCATCAAGAATTTTGAGAGAGGCTGAGAAAAAGATGAAAAACATGTTTGGCAGAATGCAGGAGCTCTGGTGGGGTGGGGGGGCAGGCAGGGGGGCACAAGTCTAGATTTGATTGGAAATTTTGTATGAAATACTCAAAGCTTCAATAAAAACTGGCTTTGAAAAAAAAAAGAGCCTATTGGTGAAGGTGCAGCCTCAGATTCAGTGGAGACCCCAGCTTTTGGAGATGCCAGGACCATAGGATGACCACCAAGAGCAGCAGCAGGTGTGGAATGGAGCTGGCCTGGGCCTGCGAGATGAGCTGTGTGTGCTGTGGAAGGCAGAAACAGAAGGGGAGCTGCCGAAACCCTTTGGAGCCCAGAAGATCGTGAGTGAACCCCAGGTGTCCAGCCTTGAGCTACTTTGCTGGACTTGGGTTTTGCTTAGGTGTGCCTGATTCTTCCCTTGGAAATAAGACAGTAATTATTTTGTTTTTTTCATGGAAACTTTTTCTTTCTCCTTCAATTAGAGTGTTGAGATAATAGTCTGGGCTGGAATACATGTTCTTTCATGATTGGTCCAAGCTCTTCTGGCTTTCATAGTCTTCACTGAAAAGTCCTCTTTATTCTGCTGGACCCGCCTTTATATCTGACTTTTTCTTTCTCTCACACAGCTTACAATATCTTTTCATTTTTCTTTAAATTTGAGTTTTGACTCTTATATGACATGGGCCGCTTCTTTGCTCGTCCTGAGTGCTTGGTGTTCTCTATGTCTCTTATATCCGAACAGGTAGGTATCTCTTTCCCTCAATTTGCAACATTTTCTTTTATGATTTTATTAAAAAATATTTTCTGTGATTTTTACCTGGTATTCTTCTTCTTCTTATATGGCTATGATTTGTAGGTTTGACATTTTTGCAGTGTCCCAGAGATCTTGCTTATACCATTCCTGGATTATTTAAAATTTTAAATTTTCTTTTTGTAGATTTTTATTTTTATTGAGTTTTTGTGCATTTCATAAAATAGATCTTGCTAATACTTAGACCCACTCCTCCATCCGCACCCCCTATAGATCCTGGACACCAGGTTTCACATGTTCTGTCATATGTTGAGGCCTGTCAGGTTGTTTTCGTACCCAGATGTCCCTCAGTCCGAGTTTATCCACCAGAGTCTAGTCAGCCTAGCTAGAGTCTCTCCCTTAAAGAAGATCAACTCTCAGCCAGGCCTGGTGGTGCACGCCTTTAATCCTAGCACTTGGGAGGCAGAGGCAGACAGATCTTTGTGAGTTCAAGGCCAGCCTGGTCTATAGAGTGAGTTCCAGGACAGCTGGGGCTACAGGGAGACCCCTGTCCCAAAAGACAAAAAAAGATCAACTCTCCCTCATCCAGCAGTAATCCATTGCCAGTGGTCCCTTGGCTAAGGCTGGGGCCTGCTGCCCACTTCTCCAGCTCCATGCTGTGTTTTCATCTGATTGAGTCACCATGGGTCGTTTAAGATCTGTTGTACTTTCTCTACTTTTCTTTGCTTCTTTTTTTGCTTCTTTCCTCTAGGTTTTTTGTTTGAGTTCCTGGGTTTCTGAGTTCAAGTTTTATTTCTGTTTTGGTTTTCTTCAGAGATTCCATGTCTTTATTGAATTCTAATTTCATATTTCTGGTTGTTCTAGTTATTTCACTCAACAGTTTGTGTTTTCACTTAATCTTCTATTTATACTTTGAAATCATGTCTTGTGTATCCGCTAGGTTGCCATTCTCAGGAAATATGATGGAGGTGCTATTTCTGTAGCAGACACATATCTTGGCTATTTATGCTGTTTGGGTTTTTTAGATGAGATCTAAGCATCTGGCCTTGTGTCATTGGTGATGTTACTTGGTGTGGGTAGGTGTTCTTGTCTTTGTTGAGTGGCTGTTTGTATTTTTGCTTGCTATTTACCTGACTTGTAAGATTATGGCTCAGCTGAATGGTGCTTGGTGTTTAGTTTGGGGGCCACTTTATGCTGATAGGCAAATGGAGTGTAAGAAGTAGTCTCAGTTATGCTAAAGATAATGGAACTTTTGAGTTGAAGCTCCAGGGTTGACTAGTCACACTTATGGAACAGGATGGCAGACTTTGTGGTTGTCAGGTGGCTGATAGGTCAGAGTGGAGAGGCTCACAGTCTTGAAGTACAAGAATCCTAGTAACCTGAGTAGGTCTGAATGTACAGCAGGTCTAGAGCAGCTCCCTCTAGCATACAAGTGTCCTGGCATAGCTGGAATTGTTGGAGCCCAGGGAGGTGAAAGAAATGAGACTTACCAAGGCAGGTCTAGGAAAACCCTGAAATCTGGGAATCTAGAAGAGTCCTAAGAGAGCAGAGATAATAAGCACAAGGATGTGCAGGAAATGGACTGCACCAAGGCAGAGTTGGGAAAGCCCCAAGGAGAGTCCAAGAGTCCTGGCAGAACTGAGATCACAGAAAGCAGAGGTGGGTGAAAGGGGACTTAGGAAGATGAGTCTGGGAAGCTCCCAGATCTGGAGGGTCCCAATCATCCTTGAAAATCAGGAAAGGATGTTTCAGAAATGGACTATTGCAGGGCTAGGAAACCACCCAAGTGTGTCCAAGGGTCCTGGCAGCAGTGAGATCACAGAGCACAGGGATGTAGGGAAAGAGAGGTTTACAAAGGATAGTCTGAGAAGCTCCCTGGAGGTCCATAATGATCAATGGCAAGTCTGGGAAGCTCCAAGATCTGGAGGCCCACAATAGTCATAAGACAACAGAAATGACAAGCACAAGGCCATTCCCTATTGATTTTTTAAATAATATTTTTAATTCTTTGAGAAATTTCCAAATCTCCTCATGGATGTATCCTCACCTGCCTACCCATTAAACTTCATGTCTATGGTGGATTAAATGAGGGATGCCCCCCATAGGCTCTGTGTATTTGAATAGTTGGCCCAGTTGGTGGTGCTATTTGCAGAGGTTTAGGAGATGCAGCCTTGCTGGAAGAAGCCTGCCCCTGGGGGTGGGCTTTGAGAGTATATAATCTTGTGCAGTTTTCAGTTTGTCTCTCTCTGCTTCCTGTGCCTGCTAGAAGATGTGAGCACTCAGGTTTTGCTCTAGCTGTCTCCTTCCATGCCTGCCCCACCATGATGGACTCTTGTCCCTTTGGAAACATAAGACAAGTAAACTCTTCCTTCTCTAAGTTGTTTTGCTCATGGTGCTTTATCACAGCAATGGAAAAGTAAGTTGATACCAGAGAGTGGGCTGGTGCTGTGAAGCACCTGGCCATGTTGGTTTTTGGAGGAATATGGAAGATTTTGGAAGTTTGAACTAGAAACGTAGTTGAAAACTATAACCAGACCTTAACAGGCCATTCTATTAGGAGCCTGGAAGAAAGTAGTGCTGAGAGCAATGTAGTTCTAGAGGGAGCAAAGACTTAAACAGCACCTGAGATATTTTTGTGAAGCACCTGGCTGCTGTCTGCCCAGATAGTTTTCCTGAGGCTAAATTAAAACATAATGAGCTAATTTTTGGACAGAAGTTTCAAGACAGCCTAACCTCATATGGATCATGTAGTTATTAGTAGTGAATATTATATAAATCTACATTGAAAAAGAGCAAGTGGGCCTGAAAGAAATGCAAAATGTACCAATTGGAGAGGGAAAGGAGGCTAGAAAATTTAATGTGGCAGTGAAGTTGACACTGGAAAAGAGGCTTTGCTTGATAAGGACATTATAGTCATTGAAAAAAAGATTCCAGACTAGCACTTGAACAAAGAAGACTCATGGTAAGATCCCATCCTGCTAAGCTTCTAAGTCTTAAGGAGTTTTCCCACTCTTAGAAATCCACAACATACAAAACTTGGTGATGATGAGGGGAGCCAAGGTCCATCCTAAGATGTCAGCCAAACTTAGCAGTGTCATTCAAGTGATGCTGACATTACAATCATGCCCATCAGGTGCCCACCATAACTAAAAGATAAACCTATTACTGGGGAAAAAAGCACACTTTGGATATTGGGCACAGAGAAATCAAGTTGAAACTCTGATGGAAACTTCTTTCTGGCGACCAGCACTCATAATGCCAAAAGAGGGTAGGTCAGCTGGTAGAGAAGAGTCATCAGCAACCCAGGTGTGGAAACTCTGTGATATAATGCTGACATGCACAATGGTAAAATAGCGGCATGGATGTTTTAAAAGTAAACAACCGCTTCCTGATTGGATCTGAGGTCCGCTTCACGAAAGGGAATACATACCCAATAATGTAAACCTGGTCAAAAGCTTCTGACTAGATAATGTATAGATTCTACAGAAGAATCTACTACTGGTGTTTTGCTAAATGGACATGTGGCTGAGCTACTGCTAAATACTAATGCTCATAGCCATAAGTGGTGCTGCAGTTCAAAGCATAGACTCATTACTCTTCAAAGTGCTGGGACTTCTGAGTGTTCAGTCCTAAATGGGAAATATGTAGCACCCATTGTGAGGCCCAGGAAAAATGATAGAATAAGGTATTAGAAGGATTGTAAGAGGCAGGGGATGGGAGAAGTATTATAAAATGCCATTTCCTGGACATGACATGGCCATTGCAGTTATGAACATGTAGCAGCTGTGACCACCTGCAGAAGACCAACTCAAAATAAGCAGGGATATGAGAGTGGAGGGAGGACTTGTTGTGAAGAGTAAAGGGGGTCAACAGAGTTGTAAGGGGATAAGAGAGAGTTAATTGGGAATATGACAGTGATACATTGTATATAAGTAGGAAACTGCCAAAATAATTTTTAATTCAGATTAATATAAGCTAGAACCTTAAAAATCAAATTTTCAAAGAGGAGAGCATTGGTAGATAGGGAAAAGTTTTATATCTTAATGTAACTATTATAAATTGGCCATTTTTATTATATGCAGAGTAAATAGAACTATATTTTGAATGTACAATCTGTTAGGATTGTATCTCCTGTGAATTTTATTATGGGAAATAATTTTAACATACATATTTTTGGCAAACATATACATCCATCATTTTGCATGTGTAACAGCCTTAATTAAAATCTTACACTTGACATTTGTTTATTAATTATATTCACGAGGGGCTGGAGAGATGGCTCGGCAGTTAAAAGCACTGACTGCTCTTTCAGAGGACCCAGGTTCGATTCCCAGCACTCACATAGTGGCTAACATCTGTCCATATCTCAAATTCCAGGGGATCCAATGCTCTCTTCTGACCTCCATAGACACTACACAACACAGGTGCACTTACACACATGCAGGCAATATACTCATACATAGAAAATAAAAATAATAAAATACTAATAAAAAAGAATATTCCTGAAAAACAAATCCACAACAATTAATCTAGTAAAATTACTTATAATGTACATTGCTGAGTAGTATATTGATTAACATAACTTATTTGTATGTCTATTACTTTCTTGTCAAAAATAAATGCTTTCCAGAACCTTTTCTGATTTTTTGTTTGTTCACTTTGGTTTGTTTATTTGTTTGTTTGTTTTTTTTGAAACAGGGTCTCCGTGTACCCCCATCTGGCTTAGAAATTATGTAAACCAAGCTGGCCTCAATCTCACAGAGATCCACTTCCCTGTGCCTCCCAAGTTCTGCGACTGAAGGCATACACCACCATGCCCAGCCAGAACATTTTCTGAAAGAAAATCATTATCAAAGTCCTTGTATCCAATGTTAAATCTTTTTCTGGATTTTTTGAGATAGGATCTCTGTGAGAAGATCCAGTTTGAATTAGCAGCTAGTTCTCAGCTAGCGCCCCTCAGGGCACTGTGTGGGAGTCATGGGATTCCCCTGCCCCTGCCCCAAAGTGAGCAAGCCACGTGGCCCAGGAATATGATGCTAGGCAGAGCAGCAGTATACAGTGGTGTGAAACAGGGGTCTGTGATTGGCTCTGGGACATGACGCCATTTTGCTTATAAAAGTGAGTTGCAGCAAGCAATAAATTGAATTATCCATTATCATCATTACACAGAACTCCTGGCTGTTACTTTTGCATGCATACAGGCTAAAGCAGCCCTGGATTATGAGTGTCATGGACAGTGGGTTGGAGAGCAGTCCATCAGACCACCAACCTGGTAAGCTGGTGTGGGGCTGGATGGGGACCTATCAGGTCACCAACTGTGAAGTGAATTGTGAGTGGGTGTAGGCTGAAGATAGGCCATCAGCCATCAGCCTGAAATTCCTGGCCGGAGACCAGCAGTCTTTGGGCAGATGGGAAAGCACAGCAAAAATGGGAAGCATTCCGCTTCCCAGGCTGAGGACCTGGGTTGGAAGTACCTCTCAGGTTGGGTTACAACTGACCTCTTTGCTGAGAGGTCAGTTCCCTACAGTGTCACTGTGCTCCCCTTCCCTTAGCAAGACTGCACTGTACCTGCTTATAGTAAGAGAAGCTCCTACAGATCTCCTTGTAGCCCCGGCTGTCCTGGAACTCACTATGTAGACCGGGCTGGCCATGAACTCACAGAGATCCACCTGCCTCTATATCCCAAGTTCTGGGATTAAAGGCATAGGCCGCCATGCCCAGGAATCCAATGTTAAATCTTATAGTTTGAGAAAAACCTGATCTTAAGACTTCTATGAATGGTGACTTGTATAAACAAGTTACATTTTAAAGTTTTTTGAAACATTTACTAGATCCAAAATACCATTTTAGTATGTTTTAAGAAATTAGGAGCACTGACTGCCCTTGCAGAGGACCCTGCTTTGAATTCCAGTACCCAAGTGACAGCTAATAACCATCTGTATCTCCAATTCCAAGGGATCTGATGCCCTCTTCTGACTTCTGAAGGCATCACATGACACAGTTGTATTTACAAACATATAGGCAATACACTCAGACTCATAAAATGAAAACAATAAATAAAATCTTTTTAAAAGAAATAAATTAAGATTATTTCAGGTTTAAGGCAATATGGATATATCATGCCTTTTAACATACTTTCAAAAATACATACATCTTAAGTAAGCTTGACAAAAAATAATAATGTCAATGCTCAATAAAAATGAATGAAAAAAGAGTCACTCTACCTAATGAGAACACTATCAGATACAAGGAATAGGCCCTGGTAATGTCAAACATAGTAAGGATAAATAAGCTGTAAATAACATATTTTACATTTCTTCAAAGAGAGATGAGGGATGATTTTCAATCTTTATACAATTAAAAAATAATAAATGTCTAAATGATATGGCAGCAGCCCTGATATGACCTTTACATAACATATAACTATATCACATCAGCTAGTATCTCATAAATGCACATATTCATATGTCAATTAAAAATGAATCTCGTAATATGTTGTCACTTCCTCCATGTTCTGTGAGCGTCTCTGGGTGTCCAGTGGACAGTCAAGTGCTCCATGGCAGGCTCACTGAATCTCAAGCGGTGGCAGAGAGGAGGAGGGAGAAGGTTCCAGGAGCCCAGGAAAGATAGAAATACAGACCCAAGAGAGGGGTGGGGAGAAATTTTACGAGAGGAAATAACTCAATTTATTGGCAACAGTCAGGACCTTTTATACCAATACTACCATGCTCCAGGGTGGAAATGGGGTTGGGGATGTTTGGGAGGGCCAGGAAAGTGCAAGCTGTCATGGCTTCCACGAGGATAATGAAACTTTAGGGTGTGTTGATAGTATGGAGGTGTGACACATTCTTTGCCCAGTACTTCAAAGGAGGGCCTTAGGGTAGGAAACCTCACTTTGGCGAACAGGTGATTGGCTCATCCTGGCCTTCTTAAAATGTCTTATCAAAGGTTGTCAGGATTGTGAAAGCTGCACCTCTATGGTGCTCAAGCCAAGTGAAGCCTCGCCCCATCAATAATAGATCTCTTCATTCTCATTGTAGAGATTTTTAGTGTCTTTGTTCAGGTTTGTACCTAGATATTTTATTGCTATGGAGGCTACTATTAATGGGAAAGTCTTCTTATATTCCTTCTCCAGTTGCCTGTTATTGGTGAAAAGAAAGGTTACTGATTTTTCTATGTTAATTTTGTATCCCATCGCTTTACTGAAATGGTTAATTGTTTCTAGAAGTTTTCTGGTGGAGTTTCTGGCATCTCTTAGATAAATTATCATATCATCTGCAAAAAAGGATAGTTTGACCTCCTCTTTTCCAATTAGTACTCCTTTAATTTCCTTTTCTTTTCTTATTGCTCTTGGGAGCATTTCAAGCACTATGTTGAAGAGGAGTGGGGATAGGACAGCCTTGCCAGGTTCCTGACTTTAAGGGAAGCACTTCTAATTTTCCCTCATTTAGGATGATTTTGGCTGTGAGTTTGTTGTATACGGCTTTAATTATATTGAGGAATGTTCCCTCCACCCCCAATTCCCTCTAGGACTTTAAACATAAAGGCATGTTGAATTTTGTCAAAGGCCTTTTCCACATCAATTGAGATGACTGTGTGGTTTTTGTCTTTCAGTCCATTTATGTGTTTTATGATGTTTATTGATTTACCTATGTTGAACCATCCCCGGATCTGACTTGGTCATGGTGGATGATGTTTTTGATGTATGGCTGTATGTGGTTTGCAAGTATTTTGTTGAGAATTTTTGCATGTATGTTCATTAATGAAATGGGTCTATAGTTTTCTTTTTTGGTTGTATCTTTACCTAGTTTTAGTATTAGAGTGATGCTTGCTTCATAGTAGTAATTTGAAAGATGTCCCTCTGTTTCTATCCTCTTGAATAATTTGAGCAGTAGTGGCTGTAGGTCTTCTTTGAATGTCTTATCGAATGCTGGTGTGAATCCATTTGGGCCTGGGCTTTTTTTTTAGTTGGGAGGTTTTTAATCAGTTTCAATTTCCTCCTTTATTATGGGTCTGTTTAAGCTGTCGATCTTTTCCTGGTTAAGTTTTGGTGAATTCCATGATTTCAGATATTCATCCATTTCTCTTAGATTTTCAAATTTATTAGAGTATACATTTTTTAAAATATTCTCATATGATTGCCTTAATCTTTTCACTATATGTTGTGATGTTTCCTTTTTTATTTCTGATTTTCTTGATTTGGAATTATTCTTTCCTTCTTTTGATCAAGTGGACTAAAGGTCTATCTGTCTTGTTTATCCTTTCAAAGAGCCAGCTCTTGGATTCATTGATTTTTTTGTATTGTTTTCTTCATTTCTATTTAATTGATTTCTGCTCTGATTTTTGTTATTTATTCCTGTCTGTCAGGCTTACGATTCATTTGTTGTGTTTTTAGTTGCAGTGTTAGGTCGCTTATTTGTGCTCTTTCTGTTTTCTTAATGTAGGCACTCAGGGCTATAAATTTCCCTCTTAGGACTGCTTTTAAAGTGTCCTGTTTTATTTTGTGTGTGTTGTAGTATCCCTTTCATTTAGAGCCAGGAATGCTTTTATTTCTTTCATTATTTCTCCTTTGACCCATTTGTTATCTAATAGGGTGTTGGTTAGTCTCCATGTACTCTTGTAGCTAGAAGGGCACTTTCTTGTGTTAATAGTAAGCTTTATTGCACTGTGGTCTGATAGAATGCATGAAATTATTTCAATTTTTGTATTTGTTAGTTTGCTCTGTGTCTCAGTATATGGTTGATTTTGGAGAATGTTCCATGGGGTGCCGAATAGAAACTATATTCTTTCGTTTTTGGGTGGAATATTCAGTAGATGTTAGGTCCATTCAGTAGATGTTAGGTAGATGTTATATAGATGTTAGGTAGATGTTAGGTCCATTTGGTAGATTCAGTAGATGTTAGGTCCATTCAGTATATGTTAGGTCATATTGTTCAATTCAGATGTCTCTCTGTTTATTCTTTGTTCAGTTTACCTGTCCAATGGGCTCAGTGGGGTATGAAGTCTCCCACTATTAGTGTGCTGGGATTACTCTGTGCCTTGATGTCCTGCAAGATTGTGTTTATGAAGTTTGGTGCACTGGAGTTCAGTGCATATATATTTATGATTGTGAAATCTTCATGATTGATTGATCCTTTGATAAGATATAGTGACCCTCTTCATCTCTTCTAATTAGATTTACTTTGAAGTCTATTTTGTCTGATATTAAAATAGAACTCCTGTTTGCTTTTTGGTACCATTTGCTTGGAATAATTTTTTTCCCATACTTTCACCTTAAGATGGTGCCTGTCCTTGAAGGTGAGATGGGATTCTTATAGACAACAAAAAGATGGATTCAGTTTCTTAATCCATTTTCTTAATTGGTGTCTCTTGAGTGGGGAGTTCAGACTATTAATATTAAAGGTTAATATTGAGAGATGTATATTACTTCCCTTCAGTTTATTTTCTGTTTGCATTTTGGTCTATGTTTGTATTTCTGGGATTACCTTCATTAATTACTCTGTCTTGCCACTTGAGGATAGCTGCTCCTTTACTTTGTCCTCTGGATTGGTTCAAGTATTTTCTGGAGGGTTGGTTTTCTAGACATGTATTATTTCATCTTGTTTATGTCATGGAAGATACTCCTTTATCCTTTGATTATAATTGACATTTTTGCTGGGTAAAGTAACCTTGGTTGGCATCTCTAGTCATTTAGTACTGGGAATACTTTGGTCCAAGTTCTTCTGGCTTTCATTGTTTGCATTGAGAAGTCAGCTGTAATTATGATGGGTTTCCCTTTATTTTTATTTATTTATTTATTTATTTTTTATTTCTGTATGTGTATGAATGTACTGCCTGCATGCAAGTTTGTGCACCCGTGTCGTGCAACGCCGCGGAGGTCAGAAGAGGGTGTCAGATTCCCCTGGAACTGGAGTTCTCCTGGAATTGGAGTTTCAGACGGTTCTCAGCCGCCATGTGGGTGCTGGGGATCGAACCCGGGTCCTCTGTAAGAGCGGTCGGCGCTCTTAACCGCTAGGCCATCTCTCCAGTCCCGGGTTTCCCTTTATATGTAACTTGCTTTTCTCTTGTGACTTTCACTATTTTGTTTTTGTTTTGAGAATCTAGCATTTTGATTATGATATGGTGTGGGGAATTTCTTTTCTGATCTTTTCTATTTGGTGTTGTATATGCTTCTTGTATTTGTATGGGTGTGTTTTTTTTTTCAATTTGCTGAAATTCTCTTCTATAATTCTGTTAAAGATCTGATCCATATCGTTACCCTGGGATTCGTCTCCTTCTTCTACACCTATGATGCAGAGGTTTGGACTCTTCATGGTTTCCCACATTTCCTCATTATTCCACTCTTGTTGTTTTTTTTATAAATTTTTCATAGTTTTTCTTGAGCTCTCCAGTTCTTCGATGTTATCTTCTAGTCTTGATATTCTATTTTCTGCTTTATCCATTCTGTTACTGTCCTTTCCTGTTGACTGGATGAGTGTTCAATTTCATTTTTTCATTTCATTTCAGTCTGAGTAACCTTTAGTATTTACACTTCCTTCTGGAGTTTGCCATTCTCTTTTTCTAGTTCTTTGCTTCATTTGTCTGTGTGCTCTTTAAATTCTTTGATTTGAGTATGTCTATGGTTTTGTTTTGTTTTGTTTTGTTTTTGTTGTTTGCTTGTTTTTTTATCTGTGTCATGGGTTGCCTCTGGAGAGATCTTTTTGTAGGAGTCTTCTATAGGACTGGGATAGTTTGGTGGGGAATTATCATTTGCTTTTCCCATACTGTTGTTTTTTTTTTTTTTTTTGCTGGGCTTTTGGCATGTGGGTTTGTTTTGATGTTTGTGTTCTAACGAGAAAGTCAAGAGTTTCTTCACTGCATTGAAAGTTTACAGCATGTGATATGGGTCTACCAGATACCCTGGTCCAGCTGTAAGTTTCTGCAGTGGGTCCAGCCACCTGCATCCTTTTGCTTGTTTGGGCCTACCTGGGTCAGGCCACTCTCCTGGATACTCTGACAGGTAGTCTTGGAGCTCCTCCTGGTTTGGCTTGTCTGCGCTGGCTTTCCTGGACCCGATCACTCAGGTGGGTGGTCCTGGAGCTTCGTTGGTTCAGCTTACCTGCATGAACCTGTCTAGGCCAGGCTATTCTGTTGGGTCAGTCAGAAGTAGGAGCTGGGACAGATGGGTGTTGTGTCAGGTCTGCTGGGACCTGATCTAGGATCACTGAGATCCAGCCCCATGCTGCATGTACCTCTCCATTCCCTGGTGGCTTGGTTCACTAGTCAGGTTGCTCCACCCAAAGGGGCACTGTGCACACCTCTCCATTGCCCTACAGCATTGCTCAGGTCACTTCATGTTTGGGTCACTTCACCCATGGGGGTGCTGCCTCTCATTTCTTTTTTCCCCTAATTTCTTATAATGTTATATTCTGATACAAATGGTAGACAAAAACCTATAAAAATAAGTCAAAAGCTAATTAGTGGATTTGGAAAGTATTCAAAGTTAAATATATTGAATGGCATTGAATATATATAAGACATAAACTGAAGAAAGCCATAAATAAGAATTCATGCTAATATATACTCACTCAAAATATTCATGTATATAAAAATCTATCAAACTTTGTATATAATGTGCATGTTGAAATTGGAAAGAAGTCATGTAAGAAATCAAAATATAACTAAATAAATTGGAACATACAGTATTCATGGACTGGAAAACTAAACACAGTTAACATGACTATTCTCTCCATATTGATGCACAATTATGAAATTTCTATTAAAGTTATATTTTTCTAGATGGAGACAAAATTACAGTGAAACTTGTAAGAAAAGACACAGGAACTAATATAAAGTGATTTTTCCCTGGCCCCCACAGGCTCATGGTCACACCATAATGCACAATACATTTAGTCCAACTTTAAAAGTCTCCATAGTGCCAGGTGTGTTGACACATGCCTTTAATCCTAGCAATTGGGAGGCAGAGGCAGGTGGATCTCAGTGAGTTCAAGGTCAGCCTGGTCTACATTGTGAGTTCCAGGACAGCTGGAGCTACAGAGAGACTTTGTCTCAAAAACACCAAAAATAAATAAATAAATAAATAAATAAATAAATAAATAAAGTCTCCATAGGCTTTAACAGTCTCAACACTATTAAAACTAGATCACTAGTGTTATCTTTCTTTCGAAACTACTTTTTTGTTTCTTTCTGCTCAATTGGTTCTTTTTTATTGTACACCTGCATAAAACATATCAGCAATAAATAAGCCACAGATTCATTATAAGGCTGTTTTTTGTGGTTCTTAGCCTCAGCCTTTTTTTTTAAGTTCACTTCATTCCTTTTTTTTATTGATGTTTTGTGTATTTCATACATCATTTTCCAATTCAGTTCAGGCATATTTCCCCTTCCCTTCCCCCCACCCCAGCCCACCCCATCCCAGATCATGCATTCTGCCATAACTGTCCTGCATCTTTCTCTCAGCTTTTTTGCATTTTTTAGCAATAAGTGAAAATTTATGAGTACAAGCATCCTTCACGTAAAACCAATTTGCAAGTAGGTGTGCCCACACAGCCTATGGGTCCCACCATCCAGGAGGGGGGGGGGGGGGTTGTATGTTCAATCAAGTTGATCAAATGAGTGTCCAGGCTATATTGCTGTATTTTCACCATTCACCCCAATCACTGCCCTTACATTCTACCACGCCCCCTCTTCTGCAGATTTTTCCCTAGGCTTAGAAAAGGGGCTCAGGTGGATGAGAAGCAAAACAGTCTACTTTCTCTGGAGCTGTTGTCTTGGACTCTGGTCAATTATGGCTGTTTTCTTTCATGGGCTGACAGTTTGTCCAGGAATAACCTTTTGATCCTACTAATGAAGCACAAGCAATTAGATATATAGGTATTTAAACAATACTATTTGTTATGGTAGGTTACTTTGGTATAGACACAGATGTTTGGATGGTATGTTAATCCATGAATTACATTTTTTTTCTGTTGAATATGACAGGGTCCTACTATGGCTTATAACACCTCCTGATCATTAGAGGACGTAAGCTTGTGGCATCAGCCGTGGGCTATTCCTCCAAGGAGAGAGCCAATAGCCAATTAGATTTGGGATATACAGGCATATGGCTGCCTCTGCTGCACAGTGTTTCCAGGCAGGTGAGGTGTAGTTGTGCTGATGGAGGAGTCTTGCTTGACTCAAGGAGACCCATATTTGCCTTATTGGTATAGTGGCCTTTGGTAACAGTCTCTGGTATTCCAGAGACATCTGTACACTTGCATGTGTGGTCTCAATACATTTTTCCCATGTTAACATCAGGCCTTTGACAGCAGGTATCCCAGTTTAGAGGCAAGGAGCCTTTACCTTTTGTGGGGGCTTGGATCCCCTGGCCAACATCTCCTTGGTAGAATAATCCATTGCTGATGTCAGAGCTCCTGCATTAATATATTTTGCTTAAGTGCATAGCTTAAGGAGACTTTAGTATTATATTTGGTTCTGAATAGAGAATAATCCTTTTCACAGTTCCTATGTCTATTAGTCAATTCAAGAAGGCAGTTTTACCAGTTTTATAAGAGATTACCTTTATAATAGCTGTCTCCAATTTACAGTTGGAGAACGACATCATCATCATATTTCTCCTTATTCTATGGGGGGGGGGGGTAAGAAAGTTTCTCGTGTTTAAACCTTTGCGGCTCCTAGAAGGTAAGTTTTGTTAGGACTCATTACAGCCTTTTTAATGGCTGCACTATCCCCACAGCCCAAGTCCATTACTTTTTAATTCAATCTTAGGGTATGACCAGAAAGAGCTATTCCTTACCAAAATATCACAAAAATGACCGTGGTGCCTTTTAAGACCTTGCTCCCTCTGGAACTATGTTGTTCTCTGCACTGATTTCTTCCAGGATCCTAGTAGAATTGCTTGTTATGCTTTCCTTACAGCAATCATTTTTCAGGTTCCAAATTCAAAAGGCTTCCAAATTCCTCCAAACCCAACATGGTAACTTTGTTCACACCAATAGCCCACTCTCTAGTACCAACTTTTTTATTAGTTATTTTTCTGTGACTGTAATAAAACACCACGACCAAGGCATTATTTGTGGACACAAGACATTATTTGCAATTATGGCTCCAGAGGGAGAGTCCAGAATAGTGCAGGAGGCATGCCAGGAGGAGGTCAGAATAGAAAGTTGACCAATGACACCTGCAAGAATATGCAAGAGGCAGAGAGAGAAAACTGGATGTAGACCAAAGTTATAAACTCTCAAAGCTCATGCTTAATAACATATTTCATCCAGCTAAGCCATATCACCTAAAAGTACCAGGACCCTTCCCTAACAGTAACAACAACTGACCAACTGTTCAAATACTTGAGGTTATAGTCGTCACTTCTCATTCAAACCAACACAAGTAATTTCATAAAAATAGAAAGTAGATGGAAAAGAAAAAAAAAAAAAAAGAAAGTAGATAAATTCATACCAAAGATGCAGGGATTGAATATGAGAATCAGTAAATATCATAACATGCATAAATGGACTAAAAGTCAAAAACCACACGATCATCTCAACTGACAAAGAAAAAGCCTTCAACAAAATCCAGCATTCCTTCATGCTTAAAATCATAGAGGTAATTGGACTGGAGGGATCTTTCCTCAATGTAATCAAAGCCATATACAAGAAACCCACAGCCAATATCATCCTAAATGAAGAAAAGTTAGAAGCAGTCCTCTTAAAGGTAGGAACTCAGCAAAGATGGCCCCTGTCACCACTCTTCTTCAATATAGTGCTTGAAACACTTACTAGGGCAATAAGGCAAGAAAAGGAAATTAAGCAAGTACTAATTGGAGAAGAGGAATTCAAGGTATCCCTTTTTGTAGACAATATGATAGTTTAGCTTAAAACTCCACCAGAAGACTCCTAGAAACAATTAAGAGTTTTAGTAAAGTGGCAGCATATAAAATTAACCTAGAAAAATCAGTAGCCTTTCTTTACACCAACAACAAGCAACTGAAGAAGGAATATAGGGAATATAAGGAGACCTCCCCACTCACAATACTCTCAAAAAAATAAAATACCTAGGAACAAACCTAACCAAAGACACCAAAGATCTCTACAACAAAAATTATAAACCCCTGAAAAAGCAGACTGAAGAAGACATCAGAAGATAGAAAGACCTCCCATGCTCATGGTTTGGAAAAATTAATATAGTAAGAATGTCCATTCTATCCAAATTAATATACATATTCAATGTAATCCTGATTCAAATCCCCAAGAGTTTCTTCACAGGCTTGGGAAAAATATCCTTAAATTCATATGGAAAAACCAAAGATCCCAAATAGCCAAAGAAACACTGAGTGAAAAGAGCAATATAGGGGGGATCTGTATACCAGACTTCAATCTATACTACAGGGCTATAGTCATAAAAACAGCCTGTTTCTGTCATGAAAACAGACCTGTAGACCAATGGAACAAAACTGAAGATCCAAACTTGATCACATACAATTTCAGACACCTTGTCTTTCACAAGAGGACCAAGAAGGCTCAATGGAGGAAAGGCATCATCTTCAGCAAATGGTGCTGCCAAAACTGGATCACCACTTGTAGGAGAATAAAATTAAACCCCTACCTCTTACCCTGTACAAAAATCAACTCCAAATTGATCAAAGACCACAATGTGAAACCCAAAACTCTGAAGGAGATAGAAAAAGAAATTGGCAGCAACCTACAAGACATAGGCATAGGAAAAGACTTTCTAAATCAGACAGCAGCTGCACATTAAATAAGATCAACAATTGACAACTAGGATCTTATGAAACTCAAAAGCTTCTGTACAGCAAAAGAAACAACCAATGAACTGAAGAGAAAACCCACAGAGTGGAAGAAAACATTTACCATTGATACATCTGACAGAGCATTAACTTCCAGAGTATAAAAACTACTCAAAAAACAAAGAAGAAAAAAACAAATGACTCACTCAAAAGGATGGAGTAAAGAACTGAACAGAGACTTCACAAATGAGGAATTAGAGATGGCTGAGAAACATCTTAAAAAGTGTTCAACATCACTAATAATTAAGGAATGGCAAATTAAAACCACTTTAAGATATTATCTCACTCTGATAAGACTGGCTAGGATCAAGAAAACAAATGATATTAAATGCTAGAGAGGTTGTGGGGAAAGGGGACCACTCATCCACTGCTGATGGGGATGTAAACTCATACAACCACTATGGAAAGCAGTGTGGAGAACACTTAAAAGACTCAAAATGAGCTTACCACCTGACCCAGTCATACCACTTCTGAGTATATACCCACAAGACTCATCCTACTGCAGAGATACAAGCACAGCTATGTTTATTGCAGCTCTCTTCACAGTAACGAAGAGCTGGGACCAACCCAAATGCCCCTCAACTGATGAGCAAATAGAGAAAATGTGGTACATCTACACAATGGAGTTCTATGCAGCTGTAAAGAAAGATGACATCATGAAGTTTATAGGTAAATGGATGGAACTAGAAGATATTATGTAAAGTGAAGTAACACAGTCCCAGAAAAACACACAGTGAATGGTATCCCTCATCTGTGGATGCTAGCACCAAGTACCTAGTTGTAAGGCAAACTGAGCAATGTTGCTGTTCTATTCCTCGTGATCTGAAAACAACTGTGCTCTTATATTGTGAATCCCTTAACAGGTTCTAGAACTAAGTTACCATTTATTTTCAGACTTAGGAATTTTTGGTATATGTGTGGAGGGTATTTATGCATATTTTAGAGTAATAGAAAATCAAAAGAATGAGAGAAAACTAGTTTTTCATGATATTGTGTCTAACCACAGTATTTATTATATGGGAGTTCTTCTTAGTATTTCTTATATAAGGCTGCTTGAGCTTTTGTCCAAGCCTTTTCTAAAATATTATACAGTAATTAAAAGTATCAGGCTGGTGTAACTTAGCCATTCTGGATGCTTAATTACCACCCATACCAATTTGACAAAGGGTCTTAAGGGATAAGTTTGCTCCTTGCCCTCAGAGGTCAACTAAGTCCCAGGGGACTATGCATGGGAGCATCTCTTGAATTGTCTTGTAAATGCGAGACACCAGTCTTCCTGTGCAGGGAGGTCTTGGAAATCCACTAATGAGTCTTCAGCTACTGTCCAATCTATAAAGAGGAATACTGCTCGTGCTCCAAAAAGGGAAGCCTGGTCTAGCAAAACCTGACTTTGTCCTCGAGTGGATGGAACTAGTAAACGAAAAGCCAAAAGGAGCCAGGGGCTCCCTCCCCCTCCCCCAACACCTGAGTGACCCCTGAGGACCAGATCCTCAAGTGACCTGAGAGAATAAAAACCTTGGTTAATCTGGGTTGTGTAGCCTTAAACATCCAAAAGTAAAGTATATCCAGAAATAAATAATCAATAAGAATGGTACTTCAGGTATAAATCTTGAGAGCTTAGTAAAAAGAAAAAAGAAAAAAAGTTGCTTTTTCCTGTCTTACTGGCAAGTGCAGCTACCCTGGGCTGTCACTGCTTTTTCCATCTTTCAAAGGCATGAGACAGTTTTTCAACCTTCTAGTATGGACTAAAGAAAGACTCATGTCTCTCCAAGAATCCTTCAAACCTTCAGTGCCAAATGGGACTGCTGACACATCTAGCTTATGGACTGAGCTACTACTGGGGTTTCAGCTTCTTCAGAGAATAGACTGCCATTTTTGGACTACCCAGGCTGTATCAGGGAGACCAGTACAGGAAGATGAAGACAGGACACGGTGCTTACTGGACCTCATTTGGTGACCTTGGGAAGGGAAAACCCCAGTGTGGAGCACAAGGGCAGAACTGATGGTGGATTGGGCTTGACAAGGAGGAGCCTTCAAATATGACAACTTTCAGCCTAATAAAGAAAAATAAATCACAAGCTGAAGATGCTAAAACCTATGATATATGTGGCATGCATATATGCATGTTTTGGAGTGATGCATACTGAAGGAATGACAACAACAACAACATCAGGAAGACTGGGACAGAGAACTGACTGAAACAGTGAAATTCTGCTCTAGACAGTGAACTTCTGCATCGAGAATTTTGAGAGAGAGACTGAGAACAAAATTAAAAACATGTTTGGCAGAATTCATGAGCTCTCATGGGGTGGAGGGCAGGGAAAAGGCACAGGTCTAGATTTGATTTGAAATTTTGTATGAAATGCACAAAGCTTCAATAAAAATTGACTTTGAAAAAAAAGAGCACTGTTGTTTTGCCTGTATTCAATTCTTACTGGCAAATGCAGCTACCTTGTGGCTTCCACTGCTTTTTCCATCCTTCAAAGACATGAGACACAGCTTTTCGACCTTCCAATATGGACTACAGACATGTCTCTCCAAGAATCCTCCAAACCTTCAGTGCCAGATGGGGACTGCTGAGACATCCAGCTTGTGGACTGAGCTACTACTGGTGTTTCAGCCTCTTCAGAGTATAGACTGCCATTGTTGGACTACTCAGGCTGTATAAAGGAGGCCAGTACAGGAAGATGAAGACAGTACACAGTGATTACTGGACCTCACTTGGTGACCATGGGAAGGGAAGACCCAAAGGTGGAGCACAAGGGCAGGACTGATGGTTGTTTGGGCTTGCCAAGGAGGAGCCTTCAAACAATTCCTTAAGGAAAACATGACATCTTTCAGCCTAATAAAGAAAAAAATAATAAGATAATAAAAAATAAGCTGAAGATGCTAAAATCTATCATGACATAATCTTGATATACATGTTGCATGCATATCTGCATATTTTGGAGTGATAAAAATTGGAAGGAACAACAACAACAAAAGCCTGGGTCAAATAACTGACTGAAATGGTGAACTTCTGCCTGAAACATTAAACTTCTGCACTGAGAATTTTAAAAAGACATTGAGAAAAAGATGAAAAACATGTATGGCAGAATACATGAGCTCTGGTAGGGTGGAGGGCAAGAAGGGGGGAATGGGTCTAGATTTGATTGGGAAATGTATGAAATGCACAAAGCTTCAATAAAAAAATTGGCTTTGAAAACAAAAACAAAGAAGAAAACAAATGACTCACTCAAAAGATGGAGTAAAGACCTGAATAGAGACTTCACAAGTGAAGAAATAGAGACGGCTGAGAAACATCTTGCTAGAAACACTAGCAGAGGCACAGGGTTAGTGTGCATCAGCCAGGTGTATTGTGGGAGGTTTTGATTTTCAGTCTGAATGGTATTGATCAGATCTTCAACAGAATAATAGATAAAAATTTCCCAAAACTAAAAAAAGACAAACCCATACAAATACAAGAAGCACACAGAACTCCAAACAGACAAGATCAGAAAAGAATCTCCCCACACCATATCATAGTTAAAATGCTAGACGCCCAAAACAAAGACAAAATTCTGAAAGCCACAAGAGAAAAACAACAAGTTACATAGAAGGAGAAACCCATCAGAATTACAACTGACTTCTCAGTGCAAACTATGAAAGCAAGAAGAACGTGAAGCAAAGCATTCCCAGTGTTAAAGGACTATAGATGCCAACCCAGGTTACTATACCCAGCAAAAATGTCGATTATAGTTGAAGGAGAGAGAAAAATCTTCCATGACATAAACAAGATGATAGAATACATGTCCAGAAAACCAACCTTTCAGAGAATACTTGAAGCAATTCAAAGGACAGAAGAGAGGAGCAACTTTCTCTAGGCACCTTGAAGAGAAATTAGTAAAAGTGTAACTGCAGAAGTTGACCAAAAACTCAAATGGATAATAAGGTGAAAGGAAGTAACACACATCTCTCAATTATAACCTTCAATATTAATGGACTAAACTCCCCAATCAAAAGGCATAGACTGGGAGAATAGATTAGGAAACAGAATCCATCTATATGCTGTCTACAAGAGACACATCTCACCCTCAAGGATAGGTGCCAACTTAAAGTGAAAGAATGAAAAAAAAATATTCCAAGCAAATGGTAACAAAAAGAAAGCAGGAGTTGCTATTTTAATATCAGACAAAATAAACTTCAAAGTAGAAGCAATCAGAAGAGACAAAGAGAGCCTTTACATCCTTATCAAAAGGAAAATTAACCATGAATACTTCACAATCATGAATATATATGCACCAAACTCTGGTGCACCGATATTTATAAACACAACTCTACAGTACCTCAAAGGACAGATTAACCCCAGCACACTCATAATAGGCGACTTCAATGCTCCACTGAGCCCTTTGGACAGATCAACCAGACAAAGAATAAACATAGAGACATCTGAACTGAACAATACAATACAGCAAATGGACCTCATAGACATCTACCGAATATTCCACCCAAGTACCAAAGAATACACTTTCTACTCAGCACCCCACAGAACATTCTCCAAAATTGACCACATACTTGGATACAGAAAAAAACTCAACAAATCCAAAAATTAGAAATGATTTCATGCATTCTATCAGACCACAGTGCAATAAAGCTCAATATTAACACCAGGATAAGCCCTACTATGTACACAAACACATGGAGACTAAACAACACACTCCTGAATAATGAATGGGTTAAGGAAGAAATAAAGAAAGAAATAAAAGCATTCCTGGAACTAAACGACAATGACAGTACAACACAACAAAATCTATGGGACACTTTAAAAGCAGTCCTAAGACGGAAGTTTATAGCCTTTGGTGCCTACATTGAAAAAAAAAAACCAGAAAGAGCACAAATAAAGGAGCTAACACTGTGCCTAAAAACACTTGGAAGACAACAACAAATGAACCCTAAATCCAACTGACAGGACAAAATGACAAAATTCAGAGAAGAAATCAATGAAGTAGAAACAAAGAAAACTACAAAAAAAATCAACGAATCCAAAAGAATAAACAAGATATACAAACCTCTAGCCCAGTTAACCAAAGGAAAGAAAGAGCAACTCTAAATCAATAGAATTCATGATGAAAGGGGAACTATCACAACAGACAGTGAAAGATCCAGACAATCATATGGGAATTCTTGAAAAACCTATACTCTACAAAATTTGAAAACCTAAAAGAAATGGATGAATACCTGCAATCCTGGGAATCACCAAAGCTAAACCAACAAGAGACTGACAGCTTAAACAGACCCATAATATATTGAAGAAATTGAAAATGTAATAAGAGAACTCCCAACTAAAAAACGCCCAGGCCCAGATGGTTTCACAGCAGAATTCTGTAAAACATTTAAAGAAGACTTACAACCATTACTACTCAAATTGTTCAGGTTGCCCCCTGTTGCCACTCCTCTTCAAAATAGTGCTTGAAACACTTGCTAGGGCAATAAGGCAAGAAAAGGAAATTAAAGGAGCATTAATTGGAAAAAAGGAAGTCAAAGTATCCCTTTTTGCTGATGATATAATAGTTTACCTAAGGGATGCTAAAAACTTCACCAGAAAAATGCCTAGAAATGATTAAGGGTTTTAGTTAAGTGGCAGCATACAAAATTAATCTAGAAAAAACAGTAGCCTTTCTTTACACCAACAAGCAACTGAAGAAGGACTACAAGGAGACCTTCCCAATCACAATAGTCTCAAAAAAATAAAATACCTAGGAACAAACCTAACAAAAGATACCAAAGATCTCTACAACAAAAATTATAAACCTCTGAAGAAGCAGATTGAAGAAGACATCAGAAGATGAAAAGGCGTCCCATGCTCATGGATTGGAAAAATTAATATAGTAAGAATGTCCATTCTACCCAAATTAATATACAGATTCAATGCAATCCTAATTAAATCCCCAAGAATTTCTTCACAGGCTTGGGAAAAAATCCTTAAATTCATATAGAATAACAAAAGATCCCAAATATCCAAGCAACCTTGAGTGAAAGGAGCAATACAGGGGGGAATCTCTATACCAAACTTCAAACTATACTATAGGGCTATAGTTATAAAAACAGCTTGGTACTGGCACAAAACAGACCTGTAGAACAAGTGAACAAAACTTAAGATCCAAACTTGAGCACATACAATTTCAGCCACCTCATATTTGACAAGGGCCAAAAAGATTCAATGGAGGAAAGACAGCATCTTCAGTAAATAATGTTGGCAAAAGTGAATCACCACTAGTAGAAGAATAAAATTAAACCCTTACCTCTCACCCTGTACAAAAATCAACTCCAAATGGATCAAAAACCTCAATGTGAAACCCAAAATTCTGAAGGAGATAGAAGAAAAAGTTGGCAGCCCCCTACAAGACACAAGCATAGGAAAAGACTTTCTAAATCAGACAGCAGCTGCACAGGAAATAAGGTTGACAATTGACAAGTGGGACCTTATTAACCTCAAAAGTTTCTGTACAGCAAAAGAAACAATCAGGGACGTGAAGAGAAAACCCACAGAGTGGGAGGAAACCTTTATTGCTGATACATCAGACAGAACATTAACTTCCAGAATATATAAACTACTCAAAAAACAAAGAAGAAAGAAAAAACATGGCTCACTCAAAACATGGAGTAAAGAGCTGAACAGAGACTTCACAAGTGAGGAATTAGAGATGGCTGAGAAACATCTTAAAAAGTATTCAACATCATTAATAATTAAGGAAATGCAAATTAAAACCACTTTAAGATATCATCTCACTCTGATAAGGCTGGCTAGGATCAAGAAAACAAATGATATCAAATGCTGGAGAGGTTGTGGGGAAAGGGGAGCACTCATCCACTGCTGGTGGGAATGCAAGCTCGTACAACCACTATGGAAAGCAGTATGGAGAGCCCTTAAAAGACTCAAAATGAGCCTACCACCTGAGCCAGTCATACCACTTCTGGGTATATACCCAGAAGATGCATCCTACCACAGAGATACATGTACAGACATGTTTATTGCAGCTCTCTTCACAATAGCAAAGAGCTAAAGCCAACCCAAGTGCCCCTCAACCGACTAGTGGATAGAGAAAATGTGGTATATCTACACAATGGAGTTCTATGCAACAGTAAAGAAAGATCACGTCATGAAATTTGCAGGTATATGGATGGAACTAGAAGATATTATGTAAAGTGCAGTAACACAGTCCCAGAAAAACAAATGATGAATGGTATCCCTCATCTGTGGATGCTAGCACCAAGTACCTAGTTGTAAGGCAAACTGAGCAACATTAATATTATATTCCTTGTGATCTGAAAACAACTGTGCTCTTATATTGTGAATCCCGCCGGGCGTGGTGGCACACGCCTTTAATCCTAGCGCTTGGGAGGCAGAGGCAGGCAGATCTTTGTGAGTTAAAGGCCAGCCTGGTCTACAGAGGGAGTTCCAGGACACCTAGGGCTATATGGAGACCCTGTCTCAAAAAAACCCTAAATAAATACATAAATAAATAAATAAATAAATAAATAAATAAATAAATAAATAAATAGTGAATCCCTAGACAGGTTCTAAAACTAACCTACCATTTATTTTCAGACTTTGGATTTTGGGGTATATGATAGTGGGCATGTATATATATTTTAGCGTAACATAAAATTAAAATGGAGGGCTGGATAGATGGCCTAGTGGTGAGGAGAGCTGACTGCTCTTGCAGAGGACCCGGGTTCGATCCTCAGCACCCACATGGCAGCTGAGAGCCGTCTTTAACTCCAGTTACAGGGAAATCTGATGCCCTCTTCTGACCTCCGCGGCATTGCATGACACGGGTGCACAGACCTGCATGTAGACAGTACATTCATACACATAAAGTATAAATAAAATTAGGCTGGGCGTGGTAGTGCACGCCTTTAATCCTAACACTCAGGAGGCAGAGGCAGGTGGATCTTTGTGAGTTCAAGGCCAGCCTGGTCTACAGAGTGAGTTCCAGAACAGCTGGGGCTACAGGAAGACCCTGTCTGGAAAAGACCAAAAATATAAATTAATAAATAAAATTAAAAAAAATAAAATGGAAAAATGTGAATCAAGAAATATGGTATGGAAATAACATACCGTTTATTTTCAGAAGATACAATTTTAGTATAGGTGCAATATATCAGGCTGGTTGTAACTTAACCTTTCTGGGTGCTTAATGACCATACTTAACACCCATACCAATTTGGCCGAGGGACCTAAGGGATAACTTTGTTCCTTGCCCTCAGAGGTCAACTAAGTCTCAGTCCCCTGAGATGCCCCTATGTATGGGGGCATCTCTTGAAATGTCCTGCAAATGTGAGTCACCAATCTTCCTGTGTAGGGAGGTCTTGGAGATCCACTAATGGGACTTCAGCCAGTGTCCAGTCTATACAGAGGAAAGTCTGCTCATGCTTCAAAAAGGGAAGCCTGGTCTAACAAGACCTGACTTTGTCCTTGAGTGGATGGAACTGGTGATTGAAAAGCCAAAAGGATCCAGGGGCTCCCCCTCCCCCCAAAAAAACCCTGAGTGACCCCTGAGGACCAGCTCCTCAAGTGACCTTGAGAAAACAAAAACCTTGTTTAATCTGGGCTAAGTGTGTGGCCTTAAACATCCAAAAGGAAAGTATAATCAGAAATGAATATAATCAGTAAGGCCTGAGAAATTGTACTTCAGATATAAAACTTGAGATCTTAGAAAAAAATTAATAAATAAAATGTAAAAAAGATACATTAAAAATACATCAACTTGCTATGTAACATAAGATTGTTAAGTAATATTTCTTTTTACCTGCATACAGCTGTACTTTTAAAATGTGACTCCCGGGGCTGGAGAGATGGCCCAGTAGTTAAGAGCACCAAATGCTCTTGCGGAGGACCCAGGTTCGATCCCCAGCACCCACATGGCAGCTGAGAACCATCTTTAACTCCAGTTCCAGGGGAATCTGACACCCTCTTCTGACCTCTGGGGCATTGCACGACACGGGTGCACAAACCTACATGCAGAAAGTACACTCATACACATAAAATATTTTTTTATAATAATAAATATTTTTTTAAAAAAATGTGAATCCCTAAACATGTTTTGGAACTAACCTATAGCTTATTTTCAGATGCCATAATTTTGGTATACGTGTGGCATGTATATATACCTATTTTGGAGCACTACAAATTGGAGGGAAGAACAAAAACAATCAGTTCAAAGACTGAAACAGTAAGCTTCTGCATAAAAAAAAAATTTAAAAAGACTGAGAAAAAGAATGCATGAGCTCTGGCAGGGTAAGGAGCATGAAGGGGAACAGGTCTAAGTTTGACTAAGAAATGGTGTATGAAATGCACAAAACTTCAATAAAAAATAAATAAATAATTCAAAAAGTGTTTAACATCACTAATAATTAAGGAACAGCAAATTAAAACCTCTTTAAGATATCATCTCACTCTGATAAGCCTAGCGAGGATCAAGAAAACAAATGACACCAAGCTAGAGAGGTTGTGGGGGAAAGGTGAACAGTCATCCACTGCTGATGGGAATGTAAACTCATACAACCACTATGGAAAGCAGTGTGGAGAACACTTAAAAGACTCAAAAGGAACTTACCGCCTGACCCAGTCATACCACTTCTGAGTATATACCCACAAGACTCATGCTACTGCAGAGATACATGCACATCCATATTTATTGCAGTTCTCTTCACAATAGCAAAGAGCTGGAACCAACCGAAGTGCCCCTCAACCAATGAGTAGATAGAGAAAATGTGGTACATCTACACAATGGAGTTCTATGCAGCGGTAAAGAAGGGGGCTGGAGAGATGGCCTAGCGGTTAAGAGCGCCGACTGCTCTTACAGAGGACCCGGGTTCGATCCCCAGCACCCACATGGCGGCCGAGAACCGTCTGAAACTCCAATTCCAGGAGAACTCCAGTTCCAGGGGAATCCGACACCCTCTTCTGACCTCCGCGGCATTGCATGACACGGGTGCACAGACTTGCATGCAGACAGAACATTCATACACATACAGAAATAAATAAAATTAATAAAATAAAAAAAGAAAGATGACATCATGAACTTTGCAGGTAAATGGGTGGAACTAGAAGATATTATATTAAGTGAAGTAACACAGTCCCAGAAAAACAAAGGACAAATGGTATCCCTCATCTGTAGATGCTAGCACCAAGTTCCTAGTTGTAAGGCAAACTGAGCAATGTTAATGTTATATTCGCCCTGATCTGAAAACAACTGTGCTCTTATATTGTGAATCCCTTAATAGGTTCTAGAATTAACCTACCTTTTATTTTCAGACTTTGGAATTTGGGTATATGGGTGGAGGCATGTATGCATATTTTAGAGTAATATAAAATCAGAATGGAAAAATGTGAATCCTGAAACATGATTTGGAAATAGTTTGTTTTCAGACTACATAATTTTAGTATAGGTGAAACATATACATATATATGCATATTCGTGTGTGTGTGTGTGTGTGTGTGTGTGTGTGCATACATTGAAGCAATACAAGTAGGAGGGAACAACAACAACAACAAAGAACTGGGGCAAAAAAAGAGACCAAAACAGTGAAGTTCTCCCCCCTCAAAAATAATCCTCTCCTTTGAAAAAAAGTCTGGAAAAACGGAGAAAAAGATGGCAGGCATGTATGGCAGAATGCATGAACTCGGGTGGGGTGGGGGCATGGAAAGGGAAATGAGTCTAAATTGGATTGAGAAATGATGTATGATGTATGAAAAAGTTTAATAACAATAAAAATATATTAAAATGTTAACAAAAATAGATAGTAGAATAAATCATTGTACCTAATATCATAGCCTGCAATGTAGATAAAATAATCCTAAGATTTTTTTTAGTGGAAAGATTATCACATTGATAAATGAACAAAATATGGAAGCTTGAAACATAAAATAAGGACAGCATCTTGGTTTTCAAAAACATTCCTGCTTGCAGTATTACTCCCTCTACTTTCATTTTGCCTACATTTTCCTATTTCTCCTTCCTTAATAGATTCACCTTCAGTGGGTGGTTTCTAATTTCCTGCCTTCTACATGTACACCATGCTTAATAAACAAAACAACATACAATATTCAAGGCTAGTTTTCCACATTTGAGGAAGAAGATGTAGCATTTTTCCTTCTGAGCTTGGATAACCTGAGTATAATTATTTCCAGTTCTACTTCTCTACATACTTCCTGATTTTTTCCTTCCAGCTTACTAACATCCCATTATGTACAGGTATTACATTTTCGTTACCCACTTTCTACTTGATGGACATCTAGATTGATTTTATACCCTAGATATTGTTACTAGAGGAGTAATAAACATGATTGTGCAAGTATCTCTGTAGACAGAAATAAAATCCTTTGAGCATACGCACAAGAGTGGTAAAAATTAGTCCATACAATGAAATAAAATCTGTTCCAGCTGTACCTCTGACAGATTAATGTCTATAATATACAAAGAATAAAAAATATAAACATGAAGGAAACAAACAACTCAATTACAAATAGGCTATGGAAGTGAACAGAAAGTTCCCCAAACAACAAGGAGAACAAATGGCTAATAAACATCTTAAAAAGTATTCAACATCCTTGATGATCGATGTAATGCAAATTAAAACCACTTTAGGATTCCATCGCACCCCAGTCAGAACAGTCATGACCAGGAATACAAATAGCGACGAATTCTGGCAGGGACTGAGGAAAAGGGGCACCTGACACACTGTTGTTAGGAGTGTTACCTAATGAAATCACTTTGAAAGTCAATTCTGGAGATTTCTCAAAAAAATAGAAATAGAGCCTTGTTTTTGGTTCTGCTGCAGGATTTCGTGCAGGAAAACAAACAGAAAATTGCTCAGTAAAGAAATTTGTTTCGGAGAGGTCACATATTATCCTCGGCTCAGTTCCCTCCATTAGCTCTGCTCTGCAGTACAATGTACTTCAGGAGTGACTCATCATGCACTCTCTACAAGAAGCAAGAGAATGGATCCTGGAAAGTTATTGCAAATCAACTGGCTTCTGCTGTCCTTGCTTATTCGAAACCACACTAGAAGATAGCAAACTCATTGAATAGCTAGCTGTCCTCTGCAGAGTAACAAGGAAGCAAATGAGCTGAATAATCATATGTGTGTGTTTCTGTATCTTGTTTTTTCTAGAAGAATGGTTAAATGTACTGAGAAAAATCCACAGTGTTCAACATGTGTGAGAATTAGCTAATAATGATGGTCTTTATGGTTGCCGGCCTTACAATAGAAAGTTGTAGTGAAGGTACCAGGGGCTTTGTTTATACATGTATTATATATTTATTCTTCAAAAATATTGTAAGAAAGATCTAGATAATTATCTGCATGTTCATTATATTACCTACACTCTTCTGTATTATTTGAATATTTCCAAAAAAAATTAAGAAATCTTAAATTATTCTGTTTATAAAACATGTATCTTTTATCTGATTGTAGATATTGATATAACAATACTAAAATTGAGGCATTATCCAGCTGGATTCTCAATCTTAAAGAATGCCCCAGGGCTGGAGAGATAGCCTAGTGGTTAAGAGCACCGACTGCTCTTGCAGAGGACCCGGGTTCGATCCCCAGCACCCACATGGCGGCTAAGAACCATCTGTAACTCCAATTCCAGGAGACCTCCAGTTCCAGGGGAATCCGAGACCCTCTTCTGACCTCTGAGGCATTGCACAACATGGATGCACAAACCTACATGCAGACAGTACATTCATACACATACAAAAATAAATAAAAAAATTTTTTTAAAAATCCGCAAAAAAAGAATGCCCCTACATAAATGTGCATAAATATACAATGATTCTTCATGAAGTCAAATGTTTAAATACCTTCTTTCAGCTCATTTCCAGGAAATAGATTTGACCATATGTATTTTATGTATATATCAGATTAATTATAATAAATGACATATAAATAGCATTTTGAAGGGAAAATTTGTTTTTCATGACCCTAATTTATTTTACATTTGTAAGTTTACATTATCACATAATATCATATCTTTTTATCATTAAAAGAGAAAACTGTAATTTAATGTTAAAAAGTTATCATGTAACTAGCAATTATTGTATGGCCAGCAGAGACTGTCCAACAAGTAATTATCTTGGTGTCTGGTTCAGAGAGAAGTCACTTTATTGCTAAGAGACTCAATTCTTTGCCAAATGTCACCAGAGCAAACACTTCTTATGCTTTGAATTTGCCAATAAAGCATCCATGTTGCTTCAAGAAAATTCACCTTAATTCCTTTAATATATTAAAGTTCCAATTAACCACAAGCCTTATGGGAACAAAATTAAGTTTTCAACCTTGCTAATTGGGAGGCTACTTAGCAAGATCCTATGGGAACTGAACATTGTCAAACTCATTAAAAGTTTTCTGTCATATTCCCAGAAGAAGGATGTATTGAGTCTCTGAAAATGACTCTCCTAATTAAAGACTTTCCCTCCCATAACTCATGGAAGGTCATAACTCTCCTTGGATTGGTGCCTTACTCTCTTTGTTAGTAAACACTCCTGTCCCCAAGTGGATAGAGTAAAAAAAAAATAAATTAAATTTCTAGCTATGAAAGAAATTGTCTTTTTTCTATTAATATATTCTTGGCATTTTGTTGAATATAAATTTATTTGCCATTTAGCCCCTTGATTTAATGCCTTCTATTCTGTCCTAGTTATAAATGTGTCTCTTTATGGAGATATCATGACTTTTAATTAGTACATCTTTACAGCATACTCTAAGTCAGGTAATTTGATGTTTCAGTACTTTCTGATCCAGTTGTTTTGACTGTCTTTGCTCCAGATGAATTTCACCATTGCTTTTTTTTTTTACAGTTTACATATAAATTTGCATTGGATTTTTAGGGATATTGAATTATTTATAGATCATGCTTAAGGAACATGAATATCATTTCTTTTACTGTATTCTGTTAAATTTCTGTAATCAATGTTTTCTGGTAGGGTAGGCACTAATAGCTTGAAAACCCCAGGGCATGAGTGCTCAGTGTCTTTGGGAACCCACCACTGCCATGGCAGGCTGAACTGCTCAGAGTCCTGGCCTTGTATGGATGGGAAGGGGCACCTGAGGGATCCCATAAGTGGCAGACTCCCCCATTCTCTTCGTAGGAACCACACATTAAATTCGTTGGTTGCAGGGGTGGGGATAGAGCGTCAAAATGTCCACTGGAACATGCATCTGAGAAAAGTGCTCACTGCTCTCCTGAGAAGGGAATATTTACAGAGACACATGGGTCTTGTGAATGCTGTCACCATTGCTGTAAGTTCATATGGGCAAGGTCGCAGTAGCTTGTATGATCCTATTTCCATATGGTCATGCACCAGCTCCCTAGCTCTTACAATCTTTATACCCCCTCTTCCACAATGGTTCCTGACCCCTGGGTGAGTGAAGCTTAGTATATGAGTCCTGTCCAAGCACCTATACTCTGTAGACTTCTAATCTCCACTCTTTGGTCATTTGTGACTTCGTGGGTTATGAACACTTTGCCTTCCTGTAGGTAACTGCACCTGTGTTGTGCAATGCCAGCAAATGCCAGTAGAGGGTACCAGATTCAATGGAACTGGATTTACAAGTGGTTGTCAGCCACCATGGGAGTGCTGGAAGAGCAGCCAGTGTTCTTAGCCAGTGAGCCATCTCACTAGCCTCTCAATTTGCCCTTTAAATTTATAGTAGATAGTGACAGATTGAGTCTAGCCAAAATTTATTCTTTTAATTGTCCACTTTAGCAATATATTCATTTTTTTCACATAAATTTATTTTTATTTTTTATCAAATCTAGACCCGTGTCCCCCCCATTCCCCCACCCCACCAGAGCTCATGCATTCTGCCAAACATGCTTTTCATCTCTTTCTCAGTCTTTCTCAATATTCTCCATGAGGAAGTTGACTGTTTTGAGCAGAATCATTATTTTTTAAAACTATGGGGAAATTTTTCTTTAATTCCAAATCAAATTGATATTTATTTTCAAGTAAATAAGTTAAGAAAGTTTAAAAAATTCAATAAACCACCTTTCCTTAAAAACAATGAAATGACTGCAAAAGAAAAATCAATCCATGAGAAAATATAAAACATGGGTTTTCAGGTATCATGGTGTAGGACTTTAATACCAGTAGTCAGGAGGCAGAGGCAAGTAGAGCTCTATGAGACTGGGGCCAGCCTTGTCTACACAGCAAGTTCCAGGCCAGCTGGGACTACAAGAAGACCATGTTGCAAAAAAAAAAATAGGTTGTGGGGCTGGAGACATGGCTCAGTGGTTAAGAGCTCTGACTGCTCTTCCAGAGGACCGAGGTTCAAATCCCAGCACCCATATGGCAGCTAACAACTGTCCATAACTCCAGTTTCAAGAGATCTAACACCCTTTTCTGACCTCCTTGGGCATTACACAGCATGGGTGTATTACATATAGGCAATGCACTCATGCACATAAAATAAAAATAATAAATAATAAATGGGTTGAAATTGATAAAATGCACTTAAGAGTAAATTTGCAGTTGTTTAAAATAATTCAATCATAGGGATATTTGAATAGAAAATTCTATGTTTAGAAGTGAGAATGGTCATGGTTTCAATAAGATGACAAAATAGGAGAAAGAAACTCCCCGCAGAAAAGAATACATTGTGAGAATTCCAAGCTTTGGATAAATCCGAGAAATCCTTTGTGGACACAGCAGTAAGTAAAAATGGAGCAAAAAATAAGAAAGAAGAATCACCTTGACCTCATCAGCCACCTTTGTTCAATACCACGGGGATGAGTCCCTGCCTCAAGGGCTTTGCAGTGGTGAAAACACAGCTGAGGCATTTGTCTGGATCTTCTAATATTTAGAGATACTTCTGAGAAATCTTTCTTAAAAGAAGAGATAAAAATATCCAATATACCATTTTGTAAAACTGTGCACACCCATAGCAATCAGGAAAGTTCAAATTAAAACTACTTCGAAGTTCTATCTCACTTTGCTCAAAATGACCATTATGAAAAAATGATGACAGTAAATGCTGATGAGGATGTGGAGAAAGAACTTCCCTTACATATTAATGGGGGGGGGAGTGTAAACTAGTTCAGCCATCATGGAAGTAAGTATGGAGGTTTCTCAAAAACTTAAAGACAGAACTATCATATGACCCAGCCATACCATTCCTGAGCATATGCATGAAGACCTATGTATCATACCAGAGAGATACATGCACATCTATGTTTATTGCTACCCTAGACACAATTGCAAGGGCATGGGAACAGCTTGGACATCCATCATGTGATTAATGGATATTTAAATTACATTCACGTACACAATGAAATTTTTTCAGCTATAAAAAATTGAATTGACTCAGGGACCCATGCACCTAGAGGACTGGGCACATCACCCAGGTTGACACCTCACCAGAGTGTGCAGCAGCATGGGTGGAGATACCCAACCAGCAGCAGGAACACAGGCCACCAGCATGGGCCAAGGGAGCAGCATGCCCCTCCATGACCTGTGGGTGAGTGTCCTAGTGGGAGCAGCAGTAGTGATTCTGGGGTGCAAGTGGTAGAAGAAACAGTGAAACTGCCACAAGCCCAGTCCCAGAATACAAGGCTTCACAGACAACCTAGAGGAACTGGGCAGCAGGAAGCAGAGTGAGCACAGTGCTAAGTGGCATACTGACCTGGTTGTTACCTACCCAGTTTCTAGAGAATCTTCAGAACAGAAAGGGAAGAGTTAGCTGGACCTTCCAATATATAACCAAAAGTGAAAGCCTGAAACCTAGACCAGCCAGCCCTCCATAAACAAGGAGAAGACAACAAAGGCATCTGAAGGAAACAAGCAAAGCAAGCCTTTAACACAGCAAAGAAACATTTGAGATTCACATCAGTATACAAACAACAAAATAAACCCACATGCCAAAAACACGATGAAAAAACAACATGAGAAAAGCACATAATAAATCCACACCAAACTCTACCAGTCCTATAGAAGATTCTGACAATGAGATTTCCCTGGAGGTAACCCAGGACACAGATCTTAGAAGAATAATCATAGACATACTCAAAGAAATCAAGAAATTTAAAGAACAAATCAAAGAACTAAAGGGAGAGAATGACAAATCAGGAAGGAACTAGAGGGAGAGAATGACAAATTCTGGAAGGAAGTGGAAACACTGATATGATCCCATGCTGAAATGAAAAAGGAAACCAACTACAAGAAGAGAATGACAAGCTCCAAAATGAAGTTGAAATACTAAAGAAATCACAGGATGAAATGAAAAAGTAAATAGAACACTCATCCAATAGATAGGAAAGGAGGGGAGAAAACCTCAGTAACAGACTGAATGAAGCAGAAAATCAAATATCAACAATGGAAGATAAAGTGGAAGAACTAGAATGCTCAAGAAAAGAATATGAAAAATTAAAAAAGCACTCAAGATTGGAGCAATCAGGAAATGTGGGGCAGCATGAAAAGACTAAACCTCCACATCATGGGGAGAGAGTAAGGAGAAGAATCCCAAGTCATGGTATTGATCAAATCTTCAACAGAATAAAAAAAGAAAATTTTCCCAAACTGAAAAAAGACAAATCCATACAAATACAAGAAGCACACAGAACACCAAATAGACAAGATCAGAAAAGAAACTCTCCATGCCATATAATAGTTAAAATGCTAGACACCCAAAACAAAGCCAAAATGCTGAAAGCCACAAGAGAAAAACAACAATTCACATATAAGGGGAAACCCATCAGAATTACAGCTGACTTCTCAGTGCAAACTATGAAAGCAAGAAGAATGTGGACCAAAGTATTCCCAGTACTAAAGAACTATTGATGCCAACCCAGGTTACTATACACAGCAAAAATGTCAATTATAGCTGAAGAAGAAAGAAAAATCTTTCATGACATAAACAAGATGAAATAATTTGGGTCCAGAAAACCAGCCCTTCAGAAAATACTTGAAGTAATTCAAAGGACAGAAGAAAGGAGAGACTATCCCCAAGCAGCTAAAGAGAGAAATTAATAAAAATATAGCTGCAGAAATACAAACCTAGATGAAGCATGCAAACAGAAAATAAGGTGAAAGGAAGCAACACACATCTCTCAATAATAACCTTAAATATTAATGCTCTAAATTCCCCAATCAAAAGACACAGACTGGAAGAATGGATAGGAAACAAAATCCATCTCTATACTATCTACAAGAAACCCATCTCACCTTCAAGAACAGACACCAACTTAAAATGAAAAGATGGAAAAAATATTCCAAGCAAATGGTACCAAAAAGCAAGCAGGAGTTGCTATTCTAATGTCAGCCAAAATAGAACTTAAAGTAAATGTAATCAGAAGAGACAAAGAGGGCCATTACATCCTTATCAAAGGAACAATTAGCCATGAAGATTTCACAATCATAAATATATATGCACCAAACTCTGGTGCACTGAACTTTATAAACACAATTCTACAGGACCTCAAGGAACAAATTAATCCCAGCACACTAATAGTGGGGTCAACTGAACAAAGAATAAACAGAGAGACATCTGAATTGAACAATAAAATACAACAAACGGACCTCACAGACCTCTAATGAATATTCCACCCAAACACCAGAGAATATACTTTCTACTCAGTACCTCATGAAACATTCTCCAAGATCGACCCAATACTGTGACGCAGAAAAAAACTCAATAAATACAAGAGGATTGAAATGATTCCATGCATTCTATCAGACCACAGTGCAATAAAACTCAGTCTCAACACCAGAATAAGCCATAATATCTACAAGATCACATGGAGACTGAACAACACACTCCTGAATAATGAATGGGTCAAGGAAGAAATAAAGAAAGAAGTAAAAGCTTTCCTGGAACTAAATTAAAAAGATAATACAACACAACAAAACCTTTGGGATACTTTAAAAGTAGTTTCTAAGAGGGAAGTTTATAGCCCTGGGTGCCTACATTTTTAAAAAAACAACAGTTGGGGCTGGAGAGATGGCCTAGCAGTTAAGAGCGCTGACCGCTTTTACAGAGGACCCGGGTTCGATCCCCAGCACCCACATGGCGGCTGAGAACCGTCTGAAACTCCAATTCCAGGCGAACTCCAGTTCCGGGGGAATCTGACACCCTCTTCTGACCTCTGCAGCATTGCACGACACGGGTGCACAAACCTGCATGCAGACAGTACATTGATACACATACAGAAATAAATAAAATTAAAAAAAACAAAAACAGAAAGAGCCTGGCGTGGTGGCACACGCCTTTAATCCTAGCACTCGGGAGGCAGAGGCAGGAGGATCTTTGTGAGTTCAAGTCCAGCCTGGTCTACAGAGTGAGTTCCAGGACAGCTAGGGCTAGAGGGATACCCTGTCTCGAAAAGACGAAAAAAACAAAAACAAAACAAAACAAAAAAACAGAAAGAGCACAAATAAGCGAGTAACATTGCAGGTAAAAACACTTGAAAGACAACAAATGAACCCTAAAAGCAATAGACAGGAAGAAATAACAAAAATCAGAGCAGAAATCAATGAAATAGAAACAAAGAAAACAATACAAAGAATCAATGGATCGAAAAGCTGGTTCTTTGAAAGGATAAACAAGGTAAATAGACCTCTAGCCCAGCTAAACAAAAGAAAGAGCAACTTCAAATCAATAGAATTCATGATGAAAAGGGAAAAAATACAACAGAAAATGAAAAGATACAATCATATGAAAATACTTCAAAAACTTATACTCTAATAAATTTGAAAACTTAGGAGAAATGGATGAATATCTGAAATCCTAGAAATCACCAAAGCTTTAACCAAGAAGAGACTGACACCTTAAACAGACCCATAACATATGAAGCAACTGAAAATGTAATAAAAATAATCTACCAACCAAAAAAAACCCCAGGCCCAGATGGTTTCATGACAGAATTCTACAAAACATTTAAAGAGGACTTACAACCATTATTACTCAAACTGTTCAGAAGGATACAGAGGGAAATCTCCCAAATTCCTTCTAAGAAGCATCACTTTAATACCATAACCGGGCAAAGACACAACCAAAAAATAAAACTATAGATCCATGTCATTAATAAACATAGATGCAAAAATTCTCAACGAACTACTTGGAAAATACAGACCCACATAAAAAAGATCATCCATTATGACCAAGTTGGATTCATACCAGAGATGCAAGGATGGTTCGACATACGTAAATCAATAAATATCATAAAGCCTTTGACAAAATCCAGCATGCCTTCATGTTTAAAGTCCTAGAGGGAATTGAACTGGAGGGAACATTCCTCAACATAATCAAAGCCTCATACAACAAACCCACAGCCAATATCATCCTAAGTGGAGATCACCACTCCTCTTGAAATGCTTGCTAGGGAAAAAAGGCAAGAAAGAGAAATTAAAGGAGTACTAATTGGAAAAGAGGAAGTTAAACTATTCTTTTTTTGCAGATGATATGTTAATTTACCTAAGGGGTGCTAAAAATTTCATCAGAAAACTCCTAGAAACAATTGAGAGATTTACTAAAGTGGCAGGATACAAAATTAACCTAGAAAAATCAGTACCCTTTCTTTACACCAACAACAAGCAACTGCAGAAGGAATTTAAAGAGAACTTCCCATTCAAAATATCCTCGAAAAAATAAAATACTTATGAATAAACCTAACCAAAGACACCAAAAACCTATAAAAGTAAATTTAAACCCCTGAAGGTGATTGAAGAAGACATTAGAAGATGTAAAGTCCTCCCATGTTCATGAATTGGAAAAGTTAATATAGTAAAAATGTCCATTGTACCCAAGTTGATATACAGATTCAATGCAAGCCCAATTAAAATCCCCCATCAGTTTCTTCACAGACTTAGGAAAAAACATCCTAAAATTCATATGGAAAAACAAAAGACCCCAAATAGCCAAACCAATCCTGAGCAAAAAGAGCAATACTGGGTGGGGGGATCACTTTACCAGACTTCAAACTACATGACAGGGCTATAGTCACAAAAACAGCCTGGTACTGGCACAAAAACAGATGCATGGACCAATGGAACAAAATTGAAAATCCAAGCTTGAGCACATACAATTTCAGCCACCTCATATTTGACAAAGGGGCCAAGAAAATTCAATGGAGGAAATCCCTAAATGTGAGTATATATCTTGATGTAAAAATGGGAGCCAGGAAATGGAAAGGAAACATGGGAAGAAAGAAAAGGAGTTAAAGAGAGGGGCATATAGGATGCCAGTGTTATTAAGGGGGAAATGGGAATACTTTAACTGGAGTAGAGAGGATTATACAGGGAGAGTGAGAGAAGAGATAAATAATGCTTAGATGGTATGGAAAACTGGATGGAAATGTATTAGTTCAAAGTCCTACTGAAAAAAACACATACAGTAAATATAGAAGTGCATGTGTATATGCTGTAGCCCAGAATGAGTTAATTTAAAATAATATGGAATTCAGGAGTTTCTGAGCTAGCAACTCAGCCCCAGCAGGGAAAGGAGCTACTAAAACAAGAGCTCATTCACAGCTCTGATACTGGAAAACCAGATGAAATGCAGCTGCTAAGCCCTAAATTCTTTTGTTTCGTGGGAAAACCATCCTGGGACGGTCTCCATTTGATTTAGTATCTATTTCTCCTCCTGGTTAGTGCTTTACTCCTAGTTAGTGCATGCCTTAGATTAGGACTTGAGGACATCATGTTATTGCTAGACTATCTTCCTTGCTTTTACCAGGACTTATGTATGCTCTTAATGGTTAAGTGCCTTCCCCCAAGGTTGTTAGTTCACCTGTCTTATCTTGGAGTTCTCTCCCCTCATCTCCTTTGTGTGAAGCACATTCCTTAGAATCCCAGCCCTTTTTGCATGCTTTCTGAGAGCCATGTGTTTCTCCTTATACAAAACTTGTAAAAAAGGCAACATGGTGAGATTTGCTATAAGAAGCTGTATGAGACTTGCCATGGAGATTTTTGCCATAGAGATTTTCCCAAGAGAAACAGAATAAAGAGGTTTGTTTGAGACTCATACAAAACTTGTGTGATGCTTGCTTAAAGAGGTTTTGCTGTAAGGGAAGATCTCCTGGATGCTGTCCCAGTGGCCTTTGAGCTGCTCTTCATGACTCACAGGGAGAGAGGAGTGGGCCTGGACCCCAACATGTGTAGCTGAAGGCTATATAACAAAAAACAGTAGCAGACAAGAGAAATTTCCCTTTGAGTTGCTGGACAGGGAAGTCCAAGAGACTCCCAAATAAAACAGGCTACTGTCAGAGCCCTTGATTGCCTCCAAGAACTTAAAGATAAGACCCTATTGCTGAAGACAGGCCACACTTTGGACATAGCAATTGGATCAAAGGAGATGGAACTGATCTGAAAGTTTCCTCCCTGAAGACTAGCATTCATGGTATCAGAGGAGACTATACAAGCTGCCAAGGGGGGAAACCAATCAGTGGTCCTACCCATATGTAAAGCCTAATAAGGAAAAATTACTCACCCAACAAACTATTGCTATTGGTGCAATAGTGGGACTTTTATATTGGGGGTAATTGAGAGCTGTCTAATTGGAATTAAGGCCCACTCATTGGGCAGGAACTCATGTGGGGTACTGTAAACATAACCATAACACATAGCAGGAGAGGTCATAGATCCTACAGAAAGGCCTACTTTTGTCACATCCCTAGACCCATGTAATTTCTTATGGTATTCTAAATATGCATCCTGATATTTACAAACAAGTACCTCTCACCCCTCATCAAAGAAACTTCTTTTTTCAATAGATGGCAACCAGCAGAAAACTCAGAACTGGTCAAACGCAGAGAATAAGTATCTGTGAGATGCTTAACCCTAAGTGACACATCTGCAATGCCACCTCCACACATAAGATAAATCATCTAACAACTCACCAGACATGTTTACTTATACACAAATTGTGATTAACTCAGAAACTCACAACTGGCCAATGTGCAGAGAACAAGAAGTCCCATAGTGCTTATCCTTGAACAGGATGCCTATTTCAAACGTCTGCCTCCCAAAGCTCGAATATCATTGTGGAAGAAGAAGCAGAAAGATGATGGATGATCAGAAGGAAACAATCTTCCAGACATCTGGTCATTTATTCATGTGAACGCACATAAATTGGGACAGCATGCCAAGTCCTATGCAAGCTCAAACCAGGCAAAAATCTCAGCACAGACATGGGGAAGCATGTAGAAACCCCAACCAAAACTGAGGAATTTTAATGATTGATGGCTGCTGGGGGGTGGGGGGAGGGGGAGAAAGAGTGTCTTACAGGGTGGGGACTCTTGGTGGGCCCAGTGGATAGACCTACACGGAAGGACATTTGGGGACACAAATCAGACTCAATGGGCCATATCATGCATAAGAGAGTACATTAAAATGGGAAGGAGCAGTGGGGGCAGTGCAGATAGGGAAAAGGATCCAACTGCCATCAAACTACGTTGTATGAAAATCACAAAAATTCAATAAAAATAAAATAGATGGAGAAATAACTCTTTAAGATAAGCACAAGTTAAGGTAATTCGTAACAAATAAGCCAGCACTTCATGAAATTCTTAAAGGAATACTACACACAGGAGTAGAAAGACACCACATGCACACAGGAACACAGGAAAGAATAAATTCCATGAAAGTATCAGATAAATAGAGGAGAACTTAGAAAAACTCAGTCGTGTCCAACACAACAACCCAGCAAACATCCAACACTACCAGGAGAGGAAGAAAAGAACTACCAAGTAATCAGCCAACCAGAACAGCAAACAACAAAGTCATAAACAGTAATAAACCATTCTCAATTCTGACCTTGATTTTTAAATTTTTTTATTGTGCACTTGTACATTTCAAATTTAGCCTCCACCCTTATACCCCCAAGCTTCCATCAGAATTCATACATTACCATCCATGTTAAGTCCTATCCATTCAAGCTTTTGAATCCAGATGTCCTTCTGTGCAAATTCATCCACTGGAGTCTAGTCAGGCACATCTAGAAATTTTAAATAATACATACTCTCCCTCACCCAGGAGTGATTAGTCTCTAGTAGTTCTCAGTCAGGACCAGCCCACCACCCATTTCTCTTGCTCCACTATGGGAATTTGTCTGAGCTGGCATTGATCCTGAACCTGCTCACTTATGCAAGCTTCCAATAGTCTGAAAGCCTCCGCTTCCCTACATCCATGCAACAGCCCTGGCTGAATGAAAATATAAAAGCATGGAAGAAATCAGAATATCCTAACCAAATCCAGAGTGTTTCTGTGGCCACATGTGCACTAAGGGGTTGTATTTACTTCAGTACTGGGCTCCTTAAAGGTAGGAACCTTGTCCTACATCTTCTTTTAGGTCCATTCAGAACTTCAGTTTTGAAATACACATTGGAACCCAGGAAAGATTTGCAAAATTAATGGATTGAGGCCTACAGTGACTTCTTGAAAAATGTAATAGAGCAATTGCACGACCCTGTTGGAGTAGAGGCATGCACTACTTGGAAAGCTTCTCAACCTCTTTAATCCTCACTTTCTTCCCTGCAGAGGACATGAAGCAGCTCTCAAGATTTTATGAAGATGTTGGAAGGAGAGATTTAAGGACCATTATGCTTCGCCTCCCACTGTATAGTGCATGCACAGGCAACAGCAGTATTCTTTGTAATGACATTACACCTGAATTTTTCTCAGTCTTGCATAGATTTGGGTGTGCTCAATTAGAGGAAATTTGTTTGGTTTCTCTTTCTTTGTTTACTTGATTGTTTTGTCTGGTGTCATACCTAGGGTCTCAGTATGCTAGATAGACATTTTTCCTTGCCCTAGGGAACATTTAGATGAAGTATTAAATACAACCATATTCCAGGAAAGAGATTCCATAGAATATAGCTTTGGGGGAGAAATCTGAGAGCGACTAGAAGCCACATGGGTTCGATCCCCAGCACCCACATGGCAGCTGAGAACCGTCCTTAACTCCAGTTCTGTTCTGGGGGAATCCGACACCCTCTTCTGACCTCTGCAGCATTGCACAACACAGGTGCACAGACATACATGCTTACAGTACATTCATACACATAAAAAAATAAAATTAAAAAAACAGAAACAGGTAAAATAAACAACCCATTATTTAACCAAACATGTCAAGAAAAGTATGATTTTGTTTATTTTGGGGGGATGGTCTTTTTGAGACAGGGTCTCTCTGTAGCCCCAGCTGACCTAGAACTTGCTATGTACACAAGGCTGGTCTTGAACTCACAGGGATCTGCCTGTCCTTGCCTCCCAAGTGCTGAGATTAAGGGTATGTTCCACCACAGCCAGCAAAAGTATGATTTTAGCACATACTAAGTATAAAATATGAGATGTGAATCTTTATTCATAAAATCTGAATGTAGTACAATTTATAATATAAAATGCATCCAGTACAGTCACTTCAGGTGCCCAACAGCTTATCAGGCTTAAAGCTGATACTGAATAATTTAGAACTACATGATGCCAAGAAAAACTGTAAATATTCCACAGGATTTCATAAATGTAGCAAGATATTTAACTGAAGCAGTTATATGTGCATACTCAACTTCAAATTTGAAAGTAAAGTTCCCCTTGGGGAGACAAGACACTCTAGTGCTATTTATTTCCTTTGGTTGGTTGGTAGGTTGGTTGGTTGTTGCTTACTTTTTTTTTTTTCTTTTTTTTTCTTTTTTATTTATTTTTTTTATTGATGCTTTATGTATTTCATACATCATTTTCCAATTCAGTTCAGGCGTATATCCCCTTCCCTTCACCCCGCCCCACCCCTACCCATGCCAGATCATGCATTCTGCCGTAACTTTTCTGCATCTTTCTGGGTTTTTTTTTTTGTTGTTTTGTTTTCATTTTTTTTAACAATAAGTGATAATTTGTGAGTACAAGCATCCTTCATGTAAAACCAATTTGCGAGCAGTTGTGCCCAAACCCATACAGCTCATGGGTCCCACCATCCAGCAGGGGGGGGCTTGTATGTTCAATCAAGTTGATCAAATGAGTGTCCAGTCTATATTGTTGTAGTTTCACCTTTCACCCCAATCGCAGCCCTTACATTCTACCGCGCCTCCTCTTCAGCAGATTGTTCCCTAGGCTTAGAAAAGGGGCACACGTGGATGAGATGCAAAACAGTCTACTTTCTCTGGAGCTGTTGTCTTGGTCTCTAGTCAATTCTGGCTGTTTTCTTTCATGGGCTGCCAGCTTGTTCAGGCATAACCTTTCAATCCTACTAATGAAGCACATGCAATTAGGGTTGTTGCTTACTTTTAGTGCTGAGATCAAACCCAGTAGTTTGTACATGCTAACAAACTCTCTAGTATTATTTAAATTAATATATTTTCATGGTCCTTTTAAATTATAGCCACAATATTGATTATTGTTTTTATTTCATTTGTGTTAGTAGATTATTGATAATCAGTAGACTATTTCGCTATAAAAGAAAAATAAACATGAATTGTAACACTAAAGATTATTTTTGTCTTGATAGCTATTTTTCTGCTAGTTTTTGGACTGCTTCTCATACTCAAACCTCAATTTATTCTTCAACATGGGGTCATTATCTTGAAATACTAAATATCTAATACATTAAGCATTCACAGTTTGCACATAAATTATAAAATTGATAACAATATAAAAATACTGCAATTTTTTCTTTCTTAATTTTTTATTGAATTCTTCCACATTTCATACACAATTTGTTAATCAAATTTAGTCCCATTTCCCCTTCCTTGTCCCTCACTCCTCCAGAGCTTCTGCATTCTGCCATACATGTCTTACATCTTTTTCTCAGTCTTTTTCAAATTTTTTGATGCAGAAGTTTACTATTTGGGGCAGAAGTTTACTGATTCAGTCTGTTCTCTGACCTAGTCTTTTGTTGTTGTTGTTGCTGTTGTTCCTTCAAATTTGTATCACTCCAAAATATGCATATATACATGCCCCACATATAGCAAAATTATGACATATGAAAATAAACTATAGGTGAACTCCAAAACATGTTTAGGGATTCACATTTTGATAGTAGAGTTGTATGCAGGTAATGCAGCAATATTACTTTACATTCCTACATTACATAGCAAGTTGATGAGTAACATCAGGTATTATATTTTCTAAAAAAACACAAAGAAATAAAAAGGAATTACTCAATTACCTTATAAAGAAAGATTTGGTGCTAGCATCCACAAATGAGAGGCACCATACCTCATTTGTTTTTCTGGAACTGTGTTTCTTCACTTGAAATAATGGGTTCTAGTTCCATCCATTTACCTGAAAACTTCATGATGTCATCTTTCTTTACCACTGCATAGAATTCCATTGTGTACATGTACCACATTTTCTTCATTCATTGGTTGAGGGACACCTGGGTTGGTTCCAGCTCTTCACTATTGTAAAGAAAGCTGCAATAAACATAGATGTGCATGTATCTCTGTGATAAGATGAGTCTTGTGGGTATATACCCAGGAGTGGTATGACTGGGTCAGGTGGTAGGTTCATTTTAAGTCTTTTAAGAGTTCTCCACACTGCTTTCCATAGGGGTTGCATGAATTTACATTTCCACCAGCAGTGGATGAGTGTTCCCTTTTCTCCACAACCTCTCCAACCAACATTTGGTGCCCTTTGATCATAGCCAGTGTTACCAGAGCATTATGAAATCTTAAAGTTGTTTCAATTTGCACTTCCTTAATTATTAGTGATGTTGAACAATTTTAAGATGTTTCACAGCCATCTTTACTTCTTCATTTATGAAGTCTCTATTCAGCTCTTTACCCCATCTTCTGAGTGCGTGATTTCTTTTCTTGGTCCATTGTTTTTTGAGTCGTTTATATACTCTGGATGTTAATGCTCTGTCAGATGTATCACTGGTGAAAGTTTCCTCCCACTCTGTGGGTTTTTCTCTTCACTTCATTAGTTGTTTCCTTTGCTGTACAGAAGCTTTTGAGTTTAATAAGGTCCCAGTTGTCAACTGTTGACCTTATTTTCTGTGCAGCTGCTTTCTGATTTAGTAAGTCTTTTCCTACACCTATGTCTTCTAGGTTACTGCCAATGTTTTCTTCGGTCATTTTCAGAGTTTCAGGTTTCACATCAAGGTCTTTGATCCATTTTGAGTTGACTTTTGTACAGAGTGAGCAGTAGGGGTTTAATTTTATTATTCTACAAGTGGCAATCCAGTTTTGCCAACATCATTTGCTGAAGTTGCTGTCTTTCCTCCATTGGGTCTTCCTGGCCCCTTTGTCAAATATGAGGTGGGTGAAATTGCATGTGCTTAAGTCTGGATCTTCAATTTTGTTTCATTGATCTACAGGTCTGTTTTTGTCTCAATACCAAGCTGTTTTTATGACTAGGGCCCTGTAATATAGTTCAGAGTCTGGTATATTAATCCCCCCTGTAATGTTCTTTTTGCTCATGGTTGCTTTGGCTATCTGGGGTATATCCTAAAATGTGAATTTTAGGATTTTTTAATCTGGATCTGTGAAGAAGTTCGTGGTGATTTTAATTGAGATTGCATTGAATTTGTATACTATTTTGGGTAGAATGGTTATTTTTTTACTAAATTCTTCCAATCCATGTGCATGGGAGGTCCTTCCATCTTCTGGTGACTTCTTCAATCTCCTTCAGGGATTTATAATTTCCATTATAGAAATTTTTAGTGTCTTTAGTCAAGTTTGTTCCTAGATATTTTTTGAGGCTATTGTGAATGGGAAGGTCTCTTTGTATTCCTTCTCCAATTGCTTGTTGTTGGTATAAAGAAAAGCTACTGATTTTTCTAGGTTGATTTTGTATCCCACTACTTTACTGAAACTGTTAATTGTTTCTAGTTTTCTGGTGGAGTTTTTGGCATCTCTTAGGTAAACTACCATTTCGTCTGCGAAAAGGGATAGTTTGACCTCCTCTTTTCCAATTAGTACTCCTTTAATTTCCTTTTCTTATTGCTCTAGTGAGCATTTCAAGCACTATGTTGAAAAGGCGTGGGGAGAGGGGGCAGCCCTGCCAAATTTCTGACTTTAAGGGGAATAATTCTAATTTTCCCCATTTAGAATAATGTTGGCTGTGGGTTTGTTGTCTCTGGCTTTGATTATGTTGAGGAATGTTCCCTCCACCCCAATTCCCTCTAGGACTTTAAACATGAAGGCATGTTGAATTTTGTCGAAGGCCTTTTCCACATTAATTGAGATGACCATGTGGTTTTTGTGTTTCAGTCCATTTAGGTGCTTTATGACATTTATTGATTTATGTATTTTGAACCATCCCTGCATCTTTGGTGTGAATCTGACATGGTCATGATGGATGATCTTTTTGATGTGTGCCTGTATGCAGTTGGCAAGTATTTTGTGGAGAAATTTTGCATCTATGTTCATTAATGAAATGGGTCTATAGTTTGTTTGTTTTTTGTTTTGTTTTGTTTTGCTGGATCTTCGCCTAGTTTTGGCATTAGGGTGATACTGGCTTCATAGAAGAAGTTTGGGACATTTCCCTCTGTTTCTATCCTTTTGAATAATTTGAGTAGTAATGGTTGTAAGTCCTCTTTAAATGTTATATAATTCTGCCTTGAATCCATCTGTGCCTGGGCTTTTTGTAGTTAAGAAGTTTTTATTACAGTTTCAATTTCCGCATACATTATGAGTTAGTTTAAGCTGTCAATCTCTTCTTGGTTAAGCTTTGGGGAATTCTGTGATTTCAGATATTCATCCATTTTTCTTAGGTTTTCAAGTTTAGTAGAGTATAGGTTTTAAAGTATTCCCATATGACTGTCTAGCTCTTTTGTGATCTGTGGTGATGTTTCCATTTTCATCTCTAATTTTATTGATTTGGAGTTGCTCTCTCATTCTCTTGGTGAGCTAGAGGTCTATCTATCTTATTTATCTTTTTGAAGAACCAGTTCTTGGATTCATTGATTTTTTTTGTATTGTTTTCTTTGTTTCTATTTCATTGATTTCTGCTCTGCCTTTTGTGATTTCTTCCTGTCTTTTGGGTTTCAAATTCATTTGTTGTTGTCTCTCAAATGTTTTCAGTTGCAGTGTTAGGTCATTTATTTGTGCTCTTTCTGTTTTCGTAATGTAGACAGAATACTAAAAGCCACAAGAGAAAAACAACAAGTCACTTATAAAGGGAAATGCATCAGAATTACATCTGACTTCTCAATGCAAATTATGAAAGCCAGGAGAGCTTTGTCCAAAGTATTCCCAGTCCTAAATAACTATAGATGCCAGCTCAGGTGCTCTACCCAACAAAAATGTCAATTATAATCAAAGGAGAAGGAAAAATCTTTCATGACATAAAAAAGATGAAAGAATACATGTCTAGAAAACCAACCCCTCAGAAAATAATAGAAGCAATTCAGAGGACAGAGGAAAGAAGCCACTATCCCCAAGCAACAAGAGAGAGTATCTAATGAAGGTATAACCCCAGAAATACAAACCTATACTAAAAATGATCTGAACTCCCCAATCAAGAGACACAGACTGGGAGAATGGATTAAGAAATTGAATCCGGGGCTGGAGAGATAGCCTAGCAGTTAAGAGCACTGACTGCTCCTACAGAGGACCCGGGTTCGATCCCCAACACCCACATGGCAGCTAAGAACCGTCTGTAACTCCAATTCCAGGAGAACTCCAGTTCCAGGGGAATCAGAGACCCTCTTCTGACCTCCGTGGCATTGCACGACATGGGTGCACAAACCTACATGCAGACAGTACACTCATACACATACAAAATAAATAAATAAATAAAAAAGAAATTGAATCCATCTTTTTGTTGTCTACGAGAATCTCATCTCACCTTCAAAGACAGGCACCATCTTCAGGTGAAAAGTGGAAAAAAATATTCCAAGCAAATGATACCAAAAAGCAAGCAGGAGTTGCTATTCTAATATCTGAAAAATTAGACTTCAAAGTAAAACTATTCAGAAGAAATGAAGAGGGTCACTACATTCTCATCAAAAGATCAACTAACCATGAAGATTTTGCAATCATAAATATATATGCACCAAACTCTGGTGCACCAAACTTCATAAGCACAATTCTGCAGGACTTCAAGGCACAGATTAATCCCAGCACACTAATAGTGGGAGACTTCAGTACCCCACTGTGCTCGTTGGACAGGTCAACTAGGCAAAGAATAAACAGAGAGACATCTGAACTGAACAATATGATACACCAAATGGACCTAACACACATTTACTAAACATTCCACCCAAACACCAGAGAATATAGTTTCTACTCAGCACCCATGGAACATTCTCCAAAATCTAGCATATACTAGGACACAGAGCAAACCTCAACAAATGCAGGAAAATTGAAATAATCCCATGTACTCTATCAGACCACAGTGCAATAAAGCTTAATACCAACACCAGGAAGAGCCCTACTAGCTATAAGAACTCATGGAGACTAAACAATACACTCCTGAATAATAAATGTGTCAAGGGAGAAATAAAGAAAGAAGTAAATGCATTCCTGGCACTAAATGAAAGGGACAATACAACACAACAAAACCTATGGGACACTTTAAAAGCAGCCCTAAGAGGGAAATTTATATCCCTAAGTGCCTACATTAAAATACTGCAATTTTATTTCCATCAGCAAAGTATGTGCCTTTGATTTGTTGTTTTGACCCTAGATTCTAAATTTGAGACCTACAGGCTACTGTAGGGAAAGGACATGGAGGACAGACAGTGTTTCCTCTTTAAACATTGCTCTCTTCCTATTCACACCTTTATTTTTCCCTGGTTTTTATTTTATTTTCACTGAACTTTTGCCATTTTCATACAATATAGTTTGATGGTATTTAGATCCCCTCCCCTTTCCTCACCTCTCCCTACCCCCACCCACCTTAATGTACTGTCTTACATCAGCCAATAGAGTCTGACTTGTGCCCCTGAATGTCCTTCAGTGTGGGTCCATCCACTAGGCCCACCAAAAGTCCCCTCCCCAGAAGACACTGCATCTCCTCAAGTACAGAACCTGGTTAATCTCCAACTTAAGTTTTTCCAGGTTTCCTATCTCTCTCCTTCATTAATTTCTGTCCTTCTTTCTTGTATACTGGACTAACAACTCCTGTCTTCTACCTACAACCCCTTTCTCCTTTTCCCCTCTCTTTGGCTCATACTCTTGGTTCATTCCCATTGGTTTGTGTTGGTGATGTTTCAGTACCCACTTATCTTATCTTCCCTGTGAAGTAAATCTTTCCCCATGGCACTTGGATTTTAATGATCCCAGATTAGCAGAAGTAGTGACAAAGGAATCACAAATTGTCTTTATTTTCTGGTGCTGGAGACAGAACCCAAGGCTTTGGGTATGCTACAGGCTGCACTCTGGTTTTTATGTATCTGTGTAAACATAGTTCATCTTAAATACCATGAGACCCCCCCCCCAATATTCACGTTCTTCATGAAATGGATATTATTCTGTTTTTCAATCTGAGCAGTTCTACAGCAATGTCCTCAAAGCTGATGCATTCCATTCCACAAAGAAGCTAGTTTAGACTCAGGATGTTCTAAAGAAAGCAAATAAATAATCCAGACTCCAGAAAGTCCCTGAAGCTGACCAGATGCACTAGGCCTCTCACTCCCCAGGCTTATACAGCTGTAAGGTCTGCCGAGAGACAGCTGGACAAGTCCAGCTACCGATATGAGGCTGAGGCCAGGTGAGCTCCCGGAGGAGACACTTTCCAACCTGCTGAACAGCCTGCCAGTCACGCAGTGAGCACAAGGGCTCCCGATCTCATGAGATGTCAGCCGTGCTGAGGTGGGCTCTTGATGGAACAGGTGTCTGTGACTCACTTCTGCGCCTATAAATAACCCTGGACACACAATCCTGTAAGGAACCCCTCACCCACAATCCTCTATGGAACCCCTCACCCAAAATCCTATAATGAACCCCTCACCCACAATCCTGTAAGGAACCCCTCACCCATAGTCCTGTAAGGAACCCCTCACCCATAGTCCTGTAAGGAACCCCTCATCCACAGTCCTGTAAGGAACCCCTCATCCACAGACCTGTAAGAAACCTCTCACCCACCGTCCTGTAAGAAACCCCTCACCCACCGTCCTGTAAGGAACCCCTCACCCACCATCCTGTAAGGAACCCCTCTCCCACCGTCCTGTAAGGAACCCCTCACCCACCGTCCTCTAAGGAACCCCTCACCCACCGTCCTCTAAGGAACCCCTCACCCACCGTCCTCTAAGGAACCCCTCACCCACCGTCCTCTAAGGAACCCCTCACCCACCGTCCTCTAAGGAACCCCTCACCCACCGTCCTCTAAGGAACCCCTCACCCACCATCCTCTAAGGAACCCCTCACCCACCGTCCTCTAAGGAACCCCTCACCCACCGTCCTCTAAGGAACCCCTCACCCACCGTCCTCTAAGGAACCCCTCACCCACCATCCTCTAAGGAACCCCTCACCCACCGTCCTCTAAGGAACCCCTCACCCACCGTCCTCTAAGGAACCCCTCACCCACCGTCCTCTAAGGAACCCCTCACCCACCATCCTCTAAGGAACCCCTCACCCACCGTCCTCTAAGGAACCCCTCACCCACCGTCCTCTAAGGAACCCCTCACCCACCGTCCTCTAAGGAACCCCTCACCCACCATCCTCTAAGGAACCCCTCACCCACCGTCCTCTAAGGAACCCCTCACCCACCGTCCTCTAAGGAACCCCTCACCCACCGTCCTCTAAGGAACCCCTCACCCACCATCCTCTAAGGAACCCCTCACCCACCGTCCTCTAAGGAACCCCTCACCCACCGTCCTCTAAGGAACCCCTCACCCACCGTCCTCTAAGGAACCCCTCACCCACCATCCTCTAAGGAACCCCTCACCCACCGTCCTCTAAGGAACCCCTCACCCACCGTCCTCTAAGGAACCCCTCACCCACCGTCCTCTAAGGAACCCCTCACCCACCATCCTCTAAGGAACCCCTCACCCACCGTCCTCTAAGGAACCCCTCACCCACCGTCCTCTAAGGAACCCCTCACCCACCGTCCTCTAAGGAACCCCTCACCCACCATCCTCTAAGGAACCCCTCACCCACCGTCCTCTAAGGAACCCCTCACCCACCGTCCTCTAAGGAACCCCTCACCCACCGTCCTCTAAGGAACCCCTCACCCACCATCCTCTAAGGAACCCCTCACCCACCGTCCTCTAAGGAACCCCTCACCCACCGTCCTCTAAGGAACCCCTCACCCACCGTCCTCTAAGGAACCCCTCACCCACCATCCTCTAAGGAACCCCTCACCCACCGTCCTCTAAGGAACCCCTCACCCACCGTCCTCTAAGGAACCCCTCACCCACCGTCCTCTAAGGAACCCCTCACCCACCATCCTCTAAGGAACCCCTCACCCACCGTCCTCTAAGGAACCCCTCACCCACCGTCCTCTAAGGAACCCCTCACCCACCGTCCTCTAAGGAACCCCTCACCCACCATCCTCTAAGGAACCCCTCACCCACCGTCCTCTAAGGAACCCCTCACCCACCGTCCTCTAAGGAACCCCTCACCCACCGTCCTCTAAGGAACCCCTCACCCACCATCCTCTAAGGAACCCCTCACCCACCGTCCTCTAAGGAACCCCTCACCCACCGTCCTCTAAGGAACCCCTCACCCACCATCCTCTAAGGAACCCCTCACCCACCGTCCTCTAAGGAACCCCTCACCCACCGTCCTCTAAGGAACCCCTCACCCACCGTCCTGTAAGGAACCCCTCACCCACCATCCTCTAAGGAACCCCTCACCCACAGTCCTGTAAGGAACCCCTCACCCACCGTCCTCTAAGGAACCCCTCACCCACTGTCCTCTAAGGAACCCCTCACCCACCGTCCTCTAATGAACCCCTCACCCACAGTCCTGTAAGGAACCCCTCACCCACCATCCTCTAAGGAACCCCTCACCCACTGTCCTCTAAGGAACCCCTCACCCACCGCCCTGTAAGGAACCTTTCACCCACAGTCCTGTAAGGAACCCCTCACCCACTGTCCTGTAAGGAACCCCTCGCCCACTGTCCTGTAAGGAGCCCCTCACCTATAGTCCTGTAAGGAACCCCTCACCCACCATCCTGTAAGGAACCCCTCACCCACCGTCCTCTAAGGAACCCCTCACCCACCGTCCTCTAAGGAACCCATCACCCACAGTCCTGTAAGGAACCCCTCGCCCACCATCCTGTAAGGAACCCTTTACCTACAGTCCTGTAAGGAACCCTTCATCTACAATCATGTAAGGGACCCCTCACCCCAGCCACCTGGGCCACTACCTGATTGCCAACAAGGCCCTCAAAGTGACCTGTGGTTAGAAGCTCTCTGGTGCCAACTGTTGCTTCCTCATCTTGGTGCACAATGGTCACTGGTCATAGCAATCTAAGTCTCACATCCCCAGAACTGCCTTTTGTACTTTGCATCCGCCATGGCTGGCTGCCCTCCAAGAACTGAAGCATGTACATCACAAGTACCTGCAGGACCAGTCTCCCACTGGCTGCATGTTGGAACATCGCTCCTGCAGAAGGGCCTTAGGCCACGGCAAAGGGCACTACCTGGCCCCACTGAGACTCAATGGAATGCTCAAGGCCGGGAAGGGACCAAGGTGGCCAAGGACAAGCCTGGAACAGAGCTGCACCCAGGATGTGCTGTAAGTGGACTACAAGAGGAACACCCACTTGGACCAGAGTAGGCCTCTTGGCCAATTAGAATGAAGAGAAGAACCAGGTGACCTTCCAGCAGGAAAATGCGTCTTCCACACCCATACAGGCAAGTGCTGGACACTTACAGCCCCAGGAAGGTGCAGTTCATCACACCCTCCTAGAATGTCACCTGCTCCTTTGACACCCAGTGTTGTCACTGTTGCATCATGCTGCAGGAATCCAGTGGAAAGTTTGTCACCACAAAGAATTGGCAGCTGGTCACCTAGGTAGAGACCACAGGGGATGCTCATTTCCTCTTCATAAAACTGACCATTGTGCTCTGCTGAAAGCATGGTTTCTTCAGCAGCTGTAAAGTCCTGTGTATCCTAGATGCCAACTGCTCCAGCTACTTTGTCTGCCAGCCATAATTAAATGTGGGCTCCTACATCGAAGTCATCCCTGCCCAAGCGTTGGGCAATGGACAGTATTCATCAGTCACCAGCAGCAGCAAAGTCCCCATGGACTATTTCAGTTCTGTAACTACATGAGGCCATTACGGTAGCATGGTACTACCTTCAGGGATCCTGAAGGCCTGTGCGGGGACTCTCAACCTCACCTTCGTCTGGAAGCACTAGGACCAACTGACCCCCACGTTTCCCTTCTCCAGACCCTCCTGTTCTCCTGCCTTCAAGTGAGCTAGTGGCAGCCTTTCAAACTGGAAACCCCAGAGAAAATGGTGGTCCCACTTACTGTCCAGTATGTAGTCCCTTCCCACTCTTCCTGCTTCAGCCCATCCCTGGGAAGGACTCTGGACCCTCTGCGTGTTTCCCCTGACATGGAGCATGCTGGTAGCTCTGTCTTTTGTCCTCAGATGGACCTGAGCCTTGCTTCCTCAGGAGGTGGCCCAGAAGTGGGTGGCTGGGGATCTGGCCAGACTGTAGGGTAATGGACTAAAACAGCCTGTCCCTGCCTAGTGGCACCTTTCCGGGGCACCAGGTTGGTGTTCTTTAGGTGAAGCTGAAGTTTGGCATGGCCTAGTATGACTACAAACACTTTTCTGAGTGTTAACTGGACAACAGCCCCTGTCCCACCTGTAGAGGCCCAGCCTGACCCCCTGGCTCCAAACTTTAGGTTACCCCTGAACACTCTGAGGTTCAGAGGAACCCTACACCTGCCTCTTTCTTTTTTATTCTGGCCTGATTGAAGGAACAAATGACCAAATTAGGGTGTGGTGGGAGGGGTTCCTTGGCACCTGTCCCTACCTCTAGCAGATCCTCTCCCTCCAACTTGCCTACCCCCAGATGAACCTCTGGTTGGCACTCTACATCTTTCCAACTCCTTGGGGTTCATAACCAGAAGGAAGCCAAGTGTTTCCCTGGAAGCCCTGGATCAATCCTGGGGAGCCTCCTGATGCCTGCTCTGCCAGTTTTTCACCATGCATCTCACTCTGAGTGTCTTGATCTTTTAGGTTTTGTGTCATTTTTATAACTTTAAAGGCTGATGATGGCAATTTCATAGTGGAAAACAGTAAAATAAAACAACTTGAATCTGAAAAAAAGTTTAAAATATTTCATTTAAATCTTAGTGGGAGACTGTCATTTTTATATCAAAGAGATATCAAGATTATGTGATAAGTTCTATGATGAAATATCAAATGTGATAAGTTCTATGATGAAATATCAATAATTAATTCTAGCCTTTCACTTGGGAAAAGAATAACCCCCTGGCAGATAAAGGAAAGGCTTTCTCCAAAGCACAAGGCTGACCTGGATTCATAACCCAGAGCTTCCTCTTGGGGGTTGAGCAATTCATCATTAATGAAAAGTTTGGTTTTGACTTATCCTCTCCTCCTCAGCCAGGTATTTAACAAGTCTGTCTTCACACCTCTGTCTTACTAAGTCCTGGACTCACCAGTTCTGAGGTAGGATCTTAGTTGTTTTTTTTTTGGGGGGGGGGGGAATACAGAGAGAATGACCCAAAGACTGAGATTCCCTGAAGGCGTCACTCTATTAGAAGACCACTCTGGAGTCACTTTATATGTGAAGAGAGCAGACAAAGGGAGAATTTCTGGAGATAGGTGACCATAAACATTAAGATCAGGCAAGGGAGAAGACACCAGTTCATACTGAGCTTCCATAGGAGGGGAGACCAACTATGAATATAATATAATACTGAGTCAATGTTCAAATGAGTTCTTAATTTACAGACAAAGGACTTCAACCCTCGGAACAAAAGTCAGGGAAGAGAAGGTGAGCAAATAGGGCCGTGTGGCCATGCAGCACCTAAGTCAGTACTTGATGCCAAGGCTGCTTTCAAGTCTATGAAGCTTTCAGGTATATCTTCCTTACTAAGTAACTCTTTTATTGCTCTTTCCTACTGGAATCACACACACACACACACACACACACACACACACACACACACACTGTTTCTATGCTGAGTCCGTCTCCTAGCTTTCATTCTGGCTTCTCTTCACATCCTGTGCTTCCAAAGTTCCTCTTCAGCTGTGTGAACTGACCCATCCCCCTCGCTTACCTTCTGGTCAGCCAGAGCTCCTGAGCACACCTCTCCTGGTCTTAGTCACACTAACTATGCAGTGATTCTCTACCTTACAAAGTTCATATTTTAATTCAGACCTGACTGACATGACACTGCCCTCCCTTGATTCCTAAGGTTGCTTATCCAGAGCAGTTATCACCTCATTCTCCTCAAATGTCTCATGATTTTAAGGTATCTTAGTATTTAGCTCTGAGCTCCCTGGGTAAATCTCTGGCAAATATGCCTGATGGTACACAGTATTTTCTTTTTCTCCATCATGTATGTAATGAATGTGAAGCTTCTAACATGGCTGGCATGTGGCCAGCTCTGGTTTAGAGAACACTGGTCTACAATTTTCCATTTCTCCTTGTTTCCCTTGGTATCTTTCTGTCCTCCACATCCTTGTTCTTTTTGCGTTCTTTCTGTAAAGTTTACATAAAGCATATGTGCACATGTATTCCAATATGTTACACTTGGTCAGCCTTTCCTCACTCATAAATTAATAATCCATGATGTTTAGAGCGGTGTGTGCTTCTAATTAGTGGTGTAATTTAATCCTTTACTGAAGGAAACAAACTTTCCAGAGAAGTGTGCCTGCCATGCTGTTCCTGGGTTGTGGTTAATTTATAGCTCCACAGGGCACGGTGGCAGGAGCTGCTACCATCTTTCCATTTCTCTTGCTAAGACTGTGCTAGCAACATGTATTCTCTAGAAATCTCCATCAGACCTACAACAATTTGGTATCATGGAGTATCATTCACCTATATTTCATTTTCAAACTCCACCAAATGCCCCTTAGGGTGCTCTCAGTAGCTATGGCTCCTTAGAGATCATGCAGTGCTCAGTTCAGTGCCTTGAGCAGGGAAGATATTTGCATATGGTGTAAGATATTCCATCAATGAGAATGTGCTGGGAACCGTTCTATGAAAGCAGGACAGGAGCCATGGGCAGGCGAGGAGATCTCCACCAGCTTTCTTGCCATAAGAAGGGCCTTGGCAGCTGACTTCCCACTGCTCCAGGAATATTGGGTTCCTGGAGAAGTCTGGCAGGAGTTGGTCTAAACTCTTCCTGGACGGATGCCACTAGAACTCACTTGAAGGGCACTTCTTCTAAACTATTGTGAGGGTGGCTGACAGCCTGGACTTCTGTGACATCTTCAAGCATGCTGTCCTAAACCTTGGTCCTACAGAGAGACAATCCACATTCTCCTCACCTCTTCTCTCCACGGAGCAGACCACGGCTAGTGAAGTGCCTCTCACGAAGCTCTGCCATCCCTTCTAACTGCAGCCCCAAATGTCCAGACAGCAGATATTGAGGAGCCACAGCCTCAGCCTCCCCCCAACCTGGCCTGGCACCTCCACTCTCCCCAGCACTGTGTGCACAGCTGATTCTGTGCTGCTGCTAGGAGATGTTACAATTCTTGATGTTTTAGCTGCTCTGCTGCCTTGGACATCAGGAGAACCCGAAACTGAAGCCAGGCAGAAGAAAAACCTTTTCCTGTGTGTTCTCTTCCCCCTCCCTTTTTCCCTTCCCTTCTTTCCCTCTTTCTTTCCATCTTTCCCGTCCCTGTTCTTTGTTGGAAGACTGTAACTGGTGAGGGAAGTAGGCAAGCAGATCCAGGCTTGAGCAGATGTTCCAGATGACCAGGAGACCAGGGTCACCTGCCGGGATGAAGGTCTGGGTCCTCTTAGGGGAGGAACAAGACAAGCAATGTTAACCAATCATGTCAGCTCTAGTGCTGAAATAGGACTCTGGGAATTGATTCAGACAGAACTAACTCATAAACTACTCCACCCACTATGCAGATACTAATTTAACTCTCTGTTGCCCTGAGCAAGTTGTATGAGTAATACTGATATGTTTGCATTTTCACAATGTCAAAATTCATTAATAAACTTACCAGCTACATACATTTTATTAGCTTTAATTCACCAAATATTTGTGATTTTGCTTGATATTCATCATCATTGGCAGTCAATTTCTTTTGTTCCATTCATAAATTAATTACTAATTAATGAATTTCAGATCACACACCATTTTCACTCAATAGGTTACAGAACAGGTAGGGAAGATTCAAAGAAACCTCAGTGTTATAAGGACCTCACTGAAGGTGTAAACAGAGTGTCTGTAGATGGACAGATAAATCAGTAACAACCCACTCATGAGATGCTCAGGCTGGTTTTAGATGCAATTATCCAGCCAGGGGCTGGACTACTGGAAGTTCAAGTGGGCTGTGCCAGTCACGGTAACCATGCTGAGATGAGTTAGTAGCCTATTGACCTGTGAGCTGAATGGCTTGATGACATGGCGATGACAAGCTGGTGGGTACCAGTGATGGGTGTCCTTTCTACACGATGCAGGTGAGCAGGCTGTTTCATTCATTGATCTGATACATTTTATAAACTCATGGGCCTGGTTCATTTAATATAGTTATGATAAGCCACTGGGATATGTGTCTTGACTTAATTTGATAAGTTCACAATTGGTTAATTTATTATTTTTTATCATACCATGTTTCTTCCTGGTACAAGTAAGATGCAGAGTTCTTCTGCCCCCACTCTGGACTCAAAATAGAGCACATTGATGCTTTATAAAATGGAATCACTCTGAGCAAGATACATCTGCATCTGTCAGTTTTTATAACATGGAGTAGAGCACAGTTAAGCCTTCTCTCTTCATTTGTATTGCCCAGTTTCCTAAAACACAATACATGTTTAAATGTGCTTCAAACTTGATTCAGAACATTTCATTCATCAGGATGAGTGTATTGCTATTTTGCACTAAGCATTTACTGTGCAAATCCTTACAAACAGGCGTTCTTTATACTCACACACTGAAAACATAAGCTACATGTAACAGACACCACATAGTGCACTCAAGAATATGTATTTACACAGGATCTGCATACCAAACACATAAATACACTACACGCATGAACACATGTTCATGAATACACTACATACACACAAATCACATTCAAGCAACCTATATTTTGCAGCTCTTTCACTCACTCAGCCTCTGGTTCTTTAAAAGTAGAGGTGACTTAAATCCCATCTTTATGTTAATCTTTTTCTTTATTTTTCTTTGGTGGTGTGACTTGAACCCCTGGCTTTGTCTGTGCTAGGGAGGAACTATCCCCTTAGCTACAGCCCATAATTCCCTCATTCAGCTTTTGTACTCTGAACTTTTAGGGTCTGAAACTGAATCAAGAAGGATCCTAGATCTTTTTGATACTGTGTAAGGTGTGATCCGAATATTTACAGGAAATAAAACTCCTTAGAGGGTGTATTTATTCAGGATAAACTTGTTACTTTTCTAAGTAACTTTCAACTTGATTCACTGTTCACATTCTTGCTGCTTCAGCTCCTCAGTCTATAAGGTATAATTGAAAGATAATTTGGTCAGCAATCAATGTGTAAAATTCATAATTTTCCAAGCAAAGATTATTTGCCAATATAGTATTACATTAATATTTTGATATCCAACCAAGTCATTATGGAAGCCCTATAAATGGAATTTAATTGATAATATCTTTAAATATAGTTTCTCTGCCTGTGTCTCAGAGCTAAGAATGCATGTTAAAGGAGGAAAAATGGGTCATTTTTCTCAACCTTGTCATGAATTAATATTTAATGTGCAAGATTTTTTCCCTTCCTTGATTGGTAATATGTGACAAATTTATATTTTAGCATAGACTAACACAATTTTTGTGTTTTTTTTCCTTTTCTCCCTTTGTAATTTTATTCCTTTATCTGGAATATTACTAGTAGTGAATCTTCATACTGCAATCAAGAAAAAATATTTCTCTGTTGCTTCTATTATTTAATTTTTGCCTCAGTGTAAGAGAGGTCTATTTCATCTTGGTGCTTCAGAGAAAATTTGACTATCACAAAACCAGAATATACAAGTGTATTTATAGCATTATTATGGAAATATGCTCTCATAAACTGTCATGAAGTGGGAAAGAGTACATCGTGATTTAATAATAAAATGTGGCCATGCATTTCTCAGTAATACTGAACATATTTTAATGTTTTTATTTATTTTCCTGCATCTTTAGATAATATATCTAAACCAGATTTGCAGTCCTGCCCCCACTTGCCCCCGCATATAACAGGATTTCATGTATTTTGTCATATATGTTAAAGTTCTATCCGGTCAAGAATTTATACCAGGATGCCCCTCAGTGCAAGTTCATCCACATCCCATCTACAGTCACTTCCTTAAAGAATATCCGTTCCCCCTCACCCAACAGTACTCAGTTGGCAATAGTTCTTCGTCAACAGGACCTGCTGTCCATTTCCACTGTTTTATTCTGGGTTTGTCTGTTTAAGGAGGCATGGGTCTTGTGCATGCTGACACCATTGTTGCAAGTTCATATGAGCAGGTTCTCAGTACCCTGAGAGCCTCTGCTGCCTTATGTTCATGCATCAACCCTGACTCTTCTGATCTTTCTATCCCCTCTTCAATGGTCCTTGAGTGATGGATGGGTGAGGTTTAGTATAGGAGTCCTATTCAGGGGCTTGTACTCTGCAGTCTTTTGTTCTCTAAAGCTCAGTCAGTTGTGGCCTTTCTGTGTGCATCACACTCTCGTATGAGGAAGCTCACTGGTGTGGGATGAGGAATGTATTGATATTCTCTCTACCCCCTGTTCCAAGAGCCTTAGTGTAGAGGTTCCGCTATAGATTTGTCACTTAGCACTAAGCATCTCCTAGACATATAATCTCTGTATGTGGCCAGTTGTGGGACTCTGTCATAGCCTCCATATGTTGCAAAGAAGCTTCTTTGATAAGAGGTGAATGGTATTCTTGTCTGTAAATATAAGGATCCTATTTAGCATACAGTAATAAATTTCATTTGTCTAGAGATGTGCAACACAGATTAGGTTTTCTCTAGGATCTATGACTTCTCCAGCTATGTGTATTTGTCTATTTTTACAGTGCCACCAATGAACTCCCTCCCATTGAGAGAGCTTTAAGCCCAATTAGATAGCAGTCGTGGTTATTAGGCTTTAGAACTGTGTTGGATAATGGAATGATATTCTCCCTTATCAGTTTGCATAGTATCCTCTAGAACTATGAGAGCTACTTGAAGTACACATTTTTAATAATCCAGAAGAAAAAACATGAGAATCCATTCAAAAGATTCAAGGGGATTTTGATACTTCTGTAATTTTCAATTTAGATGAAAAAATGTCCTTTTCAGCAACAGTTATTTCATTCTAAGCATTGAGGCTCAATAACAGAGAAAACAGAAGTTTCAGGGAGGGAAAACCCTGTCAGCAGTTGATTTGGAATGATGCTGCATTTGAATAGATCTGGAACACCGACTCTTAAAGGAAACCTGTTAACACTTTGAACAATAATTTAACAGCTGTAATGTTCACCATGATATTTTTACTGACTCCACAGAGTCGTTCAGAAAAAAACTCCACTTTGGGAAAAACTAAAGCACTGATTGTTATGCAGTTTATGGTGACTCATCTGAGAATTCTGACTCCAAATTGTCCTGTGAGAATGAAATGAAAGCCTTTAAAGTATTCACACCTAGGACAACCCCTCCTTTGAGTTCAACTTCTTACCATAGGGCAACATGGAGCTAAGCCTCACTCCAAGTTATCATCACTCCCTTGTTAAACTGATGTCCCAAAGATACAAATAAGTCTGTATAAGTTTGTATACATAGGTAAGTAGTATAAGTTAAGGTATAACCTGGTTATATATTCACAATTTAAGTCACAAATGGGTACCTTAACAATCTTAGCAAGACAGAGCAATTGAAAGTAAATGAAGAAATGCATTTTGGTTGCAGAATAATTTAGGGGATATGGCAGATATGAACTGCATGGAAAATTCAATATGGAGTGATAAGATTATAAAAAGTATATACTAAATTATTCAGAATAGGGGCTGGAAAGATGGTTCAGCGGTTAAGAGCACTGAATGCTCTTGCAGAGGACTCGGGTTCAATTCCCAGCACCCACATGGTGGCTAAGAACCTTCTTTAAGCCAGGCATGGTGGTGCACGCCTTTAATCCTAGCACTTGGGAGGCAGAGGCAGGCGGATCTTTGTGAGTTCAAGGCCAGCCTGGTCTACAGAGTGAGTTCCAGGACAGCTGGGGCTACAGGAGACCCTGCCTCAAAAACACCAAAAAATAAAAATAAAAAAAGAACCTTCATTAAGCCAGGTGTGGTAGTACATGCCTTTAATCCCAGCACTCCAGAAGCTAGCAGATCTCTGTGAGATCAAGGCCAGCCTGTCTCAAACATACACACACACACACACACACACACACACACACACACAAATAATAAATGCTTTAAAATTATTCAAAATAGAAATAATTGGGGCTGGAGAGATGGTCCAGTGGTTAAGAGTGCTGACTGCTCTTGCAGAGGACCCAGATTTGATCCCCAGCACCCACATGCTGCTTAGAAGCAACTTTAACTCCAGTTCCAGGGGAATCCGACACCCTCTTCTGACCTCTGCGGCACTGCATGACACGGGTGCACAAACTACATGCAGATAGTACATTCATACACATAAAAAATTAAAAAAATTTTTAAATAGAAATAATTTGGGAAAATAAAAGAGGTACTGTATAGACGACTACTCTTCCTTCTCTCATCCAACATACAGAGTTTAGATGAGTGAAGCTGCTTCAAAAATGATGAACTAGACTTTAGAGATTTATTTGTGTGATATCTTTTCAATGTTCAAGACAAGAGTTAAGAGGCTTCTGACATTGATGTTCTTTCCTTCATCCTTTATTGCTTTGGACATATTATTCATGTTGAGAGTTTGAGACATGGGGTGATTAGATGACTCACTAACTTTCTGTCTTTACAGCTCACAGAGCTGCCATGCACTCTGAACATGGAGGCTACTCACCAGAACTCTACTGACTTCATCCTCTTGGGCCTCATCACCCATCCAGCATTCCCAGGGTTGATCTTTGCAGTGGTCTTTTCCATCTTCGTGGTGGCCGTCACATCCAACTTGGTCATGATTATGCTCATTCGTGCGGACTCCCGTCTCCACACCCCCATGTACTTCTTGCTCAGCCAGTTGTCCATCATGGACACTGTCTACATCTGTATCACTGTCCCCAAGATGCTCCACGACCTCCTGGCCAAAGAAAAGACCATTTCCTTTCTGGGATGTGCACTGCAAATATTTCTCTACCTGACCCTCATTGGGGGGGAATTCTTCCTGCTGGGCCTCATGGCTTATGACAGGTATGTGGCTGTGTGCAACCCTCTGCGGTATCCCATAATTATGAGTCCCAGGGTTTGTGTGCTTATGGTGCTGGGCTCCTGGGCTGGCGGTTCCTTGGATGGATTCATGCTGACACCTGTAACTATGAGCTTTCCCTACTGTGGGTCTCGAGAGATCAGTCACTTTTTCTGTGAGGTCCCAGCCGTGTTGAAGCTGTCCTGCACAGACACATCACTCTATGAAACCTTGATGTATGCTTGCTGTGTGCTCATGCTACTCATCCCAATATCCTTCATCTCTGTCTCCTATACGCGCATCCTCATCACTGTCCATCACATGAGTTCTGCCGAGGGCCGGCGCAAAGCCTTCGCCACCTGTTCCTCCCACATTATGGTGGTGAGCATTTTCTATGGGGCAGCCTTCTATACTAATGTACTGCCCCATTCATACCACACACCCGAGAAAGACAAGGTTGTGTCAGCCTTCTACACCATCCTCACCCCCATGTTGAACCCGCTCATCTACAGCTTGAGGAACAGAGAGGTGGCTGCAGCTCTGAGGAAAGTCCTGGGGAGATTCGCCTCCTCTCAGAGACTACGAGTGGGAGACGTGCCTGGGAAATTCTAGCAGGATGGAGCCAACACCCCTGTGCATGTAGAAATGAGATACCAGATCAAAGGTAGAGAGTTTTCAGCATTACATATTTTCTTAATTTTTTATTTTTAATTAAAAATTAATTTTTAAAAATTTTTTCTTAATTTTTGCTTCAGCACCCAAAATTTCCATGTTCTTAGACAATTTGCACTGTGAATCTTTCCAGACAGGATGAAATTCCCTCTGGATTGTCTTACACAGTTACTTTGGGTGTAACATTTGGTCATATGTTCTTTGTGTCTATACTAATAGTAAACTCTTCTTTAGAGTTATACTCTACACCTGAATTAAATCCTATCCTACCTGGCCAGCTTTTGAATGAAATTTGCCAGGAATGTTTTGCAAGTCACAATATATCAAATATTCAAAGTAAGTTAAAAATTTTAGAGTGGTAACAATGTAATTTCACTGTGAGAGCCAGAGGAAGAGGATGTCTGCCGCAACATAATCTCTAGATATGTCCAGGATCCTGCACTCATGAAAGTTCAACAGTGTGGTTGTCTAAATAAGACCTGAATAATGAACACAACAGTAAACCAACATGGATGGTGAAGTTTCATAAGATCCCACTTCTAAATGGAAAGCTATAGGCAGTCTATAGCTGCTGGGGGCAGGGAGAATCAGTTTTCTCCAGGGCTCAGCCCCCTGATATGCTGTCCAATCCAACATGGTCAGCCCTAAATACAGGTACATATGAGTAACAACAAATGGACTCAGTGACATACATATATACATACATATATATACATATATACATGTGTGTATGTGTGTGTTTAGTTAGTTATGAAATCAAGGAGGGTGAGAGACATGGGAGGTTTAGGAGATTAGGAGAGAAGGTGAAAGTTATGTAAATGCATTGTAGTCATGTATGATGTTCTCAAAAGGTTAAATTTAAAAATAAAGGCCCAAAAGTACCTGTATTTTTCCTCCTCCAAGAAACACACCTCACCATCAAAGATATATACCACCTTAAAAGTAAAAAGATGTAAAAAGATGAAAAGCTATTTTAATATTTAATAAAATGGACTTTGAACTAAAAAGAGTACAATCCAGCCAGGTTTGGTTGGTACACACCTTTAATCCCAGAATTTGGGAGGCAGAGGTAGGCAGGTCTCTGTGAGTTCAAGGCCAACTTGATCTACATAGGGAGTTCCAGGCCAGCTAGAGCTACAAAACCCTGTTTAGAAAGAAAGAAAGAAAGAAAGAAAGAAAGAAAGAAAGAAAGAAAGAAAGAAAGAAAGAAAGAAAGAAATTAAGAAAGGAAGGAAGGAAGAAAGAAAGAAAGAAAGTGAGAGAGAGAAAGAAAGAAAGAAAGAAAGAAAGAAAGAAAGAAAGAAAGAAAGAAAGAAAGAAAGAAAGAAAGAAAGAAAGAAGGAAAGACAAACCAAGGTTCACTTTATTTATTTCTTTATTTATTTACTTAAACTGAAGATAGGGAGTCAATTGTACTGGATAGCTTTAGTGCCAACTTGACACACCTGGGTTAAGGGAGCCTTGATTTCAGAATTTCTTCTATTGGACTGGCCTGTGGCCATGTCTGTTACACATGAGTGTAGGCGAATATAATCTGAGCTTAGATATCCATGGGCTAGCATGCCAGCCAGCGCTTCCCAGAGGCACAATGAGAATCTTGGGAACCCCCTGGCTATGCTCATGAACTGGGATGTGATGATGCAAAGATCTGGGATTGGGCCCTGGGAGGTGAGGTCACACTGTCTAAGTAATGATCCGTACATTTGAATAAAGCTCCATTCTGTATTTGGATTCATACCTTACCATGTGTCTGTGTGCTGTGCTTTCCCATGCATGCTTTTTACATAGCCCACCATGGAAAGGATTGGGCCAAATCACAAATGTTCCCTAAAAGTGGGGCTGGAGGAAATTCTGGAGAAAATCAGTGTACAAACCCCAAAATCATGACTCCTTGTTAATCTTTTTCTCTCCTTCTTAATTTCTCCTTTGCCATGGGGCTGGCTCTCCTGCATGGTTGGACAGATGGGAGGCCAACCTGGGGACACATGATTTTGCATGCATGGAGGAAACTGGCAGATTCCTGGCCTGGTTCATGAAGCCATCTGCTCACATGGGAGACATGGAGGCTGGTGGCCAGCCTAGGGTTGTATGTTGCTGTTATGGCTTGGCAAGGACCATGCTCCCAAGGCATATGCATGCTGGTTGGTCACTCCTGAAGGCTATGAGGGCTGGCAACTTCCAAGCTGAGTTTGACATCATAAGGCTTATCAGCCAGGCTTGGCCTTTGAATAATTTTTAATAAATTTTATGGGCCTCAAATAAAACACTAGGTTCTATATCCAAAAACTTGTCTTGCCCCTCCCCCTGCTGGGAAAAACTGGTTTCTCAACTTGGAACCTGCTCAAGCTCTCGTACTGGAGCCCTGTTCCTCTTATGCAAATTCCATCCAGGCTTGCTCAGGTGTTCAGCTGAAAGGCATTGGAGCCCAGATATTTTAATGCAAATTCAGTTGGTAGGTAGCACTAAAGGGCTGAGGCCCACACCCTCCTGATGCAAATTAAGGCTGCAACAATAAAAGCACATTTTCTTTTTTGTAAAGGACCAGTTTTCCTCTTTAAACTGAAAAGTTTAAAAATTCATATTGTAAACATCTCTAGCATGTTTTAACCTTTTCAATCTGTCTTGTTCTTCGTTCTAAAACCCTTTATCCTTGTGTCAACCCATTTCTGGATGGAATTGCGGTGCACGCTTGTTTTTGGGGGGGTTTCTTGGGTAACTGTCTTTCGATCTCTATGACTCTATCTAACCTGATCCTCTTTTCATTGAGAGTGTTTCTTTTGCCAGCATAATTGCAACTCAATCAGACTTGGGATTAGACTGCAGATAAGTAAACGGCCACCAGCCAGGAAATAAAGCCCTGGGACCAGCAGTCTCTTATGGTTTGCTTTTTTTGGCTAGCCATTTAATCTGAGGAAAAGCTATCATCTGCCAGATGCAGATCAGACTGGAGGTAGGCAAAGAGCCACAAGTTGGAAAATTAAGCCCTGGGACCATGAGTCCCACTGCTTGTGATGTATCTATGTACTGAAAGACCCTGGAAGGAGCTAGCAGCTATCTGACCTGATCACATGGTTGTGTTCTCTTTATGTGTTGTTTTTGTCTGGAAATAATTTTAGGAAATTCCATCTTGGCATGCCTGATGGAAATGTAATAATTTCCTTAAATCCCAGGTACCCTAAACATATTTTAAGTAAACATATATGCATAATTAATTAATTAATTAATTAATTAAAAAGTCCTAGGCATTAAAATTCATTTTGGTCTTTTAAATGTGTATCACCTTAAAGGCTTTACTCAAAAACTAAAATTAATCCATTTAAAAAATTATTGGGTAAAGGACAAATGGCTTTTATTTGCAGTCTCCCCAACTACAGGTGGCTTGTGACTTGTCCCCACCTGCCTGCTGTGTGCACACCTGCCTCTCTCCGCACATATGTTGGTAACAATTCATCTAAAATCTTAGAATTAACTTAAAATAACACAGCATTTTAATTTCAGCACTCTAGAGGCAGATTTCAATGGGAGTTTCAGGCCAGCCCGATCTGAGAAAAACACTGTCTCCAATAAATTGTTTATGCTAACTATTAGTAAAAATTCTCATTGACAACATAAATAAAAATCTTGATTCAATTCAAATGAAATATTTTTTTAAAACTTTTATGTTTCTCTTTACATATCAAATAATATAATTTCCTCCCCATGGACCACCATAAAAACTGTGTGTGTGTGTGTGTGAATGCATATTTATATTTTAATCTCATAACTTTCTGGGTTTATGTCTATTAAAGAGTCAACTGTAAACAAGGATAAATAGATTCAAGTCATAAAAAGTATATGTTATATGCAAGGATTTAATACAAGAGACTTTCTTACCTCCCCCCATAGAACAAGGAGAAATATGATGATGATGAGGTCGTTCTCTAACTGTAAATTGGAGCCAACTGTTATAGAAGTAATCTCTTATAAAACTGGTAAAACTGCCTTCTTTAATTGACTAATAGACATAGGAACTGTGAAAAGGATTAGTCTCTATTCAGATCCAAATATAATACTAAAGTCTCCTTAAGCTATGCACTTAAGCAAAATATATTCATACAGGAGAGCTCTGATATCAGCAATGGATTATTCTACCAAGGAGATGTTGGCCAGGGGATCCAAGCCCACCCCCAAAAGGTAAAGGCTTCTTTCCTGTAAACTGGGATACCTGCAAGAAGAGAGGTGATAAGGCCCTGCTGTTGAAGACCTGATATAAACATGGGAAAGATGTATGGAGACCGCACTTGCAAGTATACAGCTGGTCTCTGGAATGCCAGAGAGTGTTACCAAAGGCCACTAAACCAATAAAGCAAATATAAGTCTCCTTGAGTCAAGCAACACTCCTCCGTCAGCACCAGCTACACCTCACCTGCCTGGAAATACTGTGCAGCAGTGGCAGCCATATGCCTGTATAACCCAAATCTAATTGGCTATTAGCTCTCTCCTTGAAGGAATAACCCATGCCTGATGCCACAAGCTTACATCCTCTAGTGGTTAGGAGATGTTATAAGCCACAGTAAGACCCTGTCATATTTTACAGAAAAAACATAATTCATGGATTAACATACCATCCAAACATCTGTGTCTATAACAAAGTAACCTACCATAACAATTAGTACTGTTTAAATACCTACATATCGGGGCTGGAGAGATGGCCTAGAGGTTAAGAGCACCGACTGCTCTTACAGAGGACCCAGGTTCGATCCCCAGCATCCACATGGCGGCCAAGAACCGTCTGAAACTCCAATTCCAGGAGAACTCCAGCTCCAGGGGAATCCGAGACCCTCTTCTGACCTCCGCGGCATTGCACGACACGGGTGCACAAACTTTCATGCAGACAGTACATTCATACACATACAGAAATAAATAAAATTAATAAAAAAAATTTAAATACCTACATATCAAATTGTTTGTGCTTCATTAGTAGGACTGAAAGGTTATTCACGGACAAACTGTCAGCCTATGAAAGGAAACAGCCAGAATTGACCAGAGTCCAAAACAACAGCTCCAGAGAAAATAGACTGTTTTGTTTCTCATCCACCTGTGCCCCTTTTCTAAGCCTAGGGAACAATCTGCAGAAGAGGGGGCATGATAGAATGTAAGGGCTGTGATTGGGGTGAATGACAAAACTACAGTAATATAGTCTGGACACTCATCTGATCAACTTGATTGAACATACTAGCCACCCCAGCTGGATGGTGGGACCCATGGGCTGTGTGGGTTTGAGCACAACTGCTTGCAAATTGGTTTTACATGAAGGATGCTTGTACTCACAAATTATTACTTATTGATAAAAAATGAAAAAAAGAATTTAAAAAAAGTATACATTATGGGGGAATCTCCCAAGAACACATGAAGCACAGGTAGGAGCTGGGTACTTCAGCCAGGCATTTGTTTGATTTGATTGGATTTCATTGTCTTTGGCCTGATTGGCTTGTGTGGCTGTGGGGTGGAGTTGTCCTCCCAGCTGGTATAAAAGGTGGGTATGTATGAGTCTTGAGATCGGGACAAAAGCTCAAGCAGCCTTGTGTAAGAAATACTAAGAAGTACTCCCATAAAATAAATACCATGGTTAGACATAATGTCATGACAAACTAGTTTTTTTCCACATTCCTTTGATCATATATTACACTAAAATATTCATACATATCCTCCATCTATATACCAAACATTCCTAACTCTGAAAATAAATGGTAGATTAGTTCTAGAACCTGTAAGGGATTCACAATATAAGAGCACAGTTGTTTTCAGATCACGAGGAATATAACATTAATGTTGCTCAGTTTGCCTTCCAACTAGGTAATTGGTGCTAGCATCCACAGATGAGGGATACCATTCGTCATTTGTTTTTCTGGGACTGTGTTATTTTACTTAACGTGATATCTTCTAGTTCCATCCATTTACCTGCAAAGTTCATAATGTCATCTTGCTTTACCGCTGCATAGAGCTCCATTGTGAAAATTATTTATTTTTATTTAATGGGTAGGAGTGTTTTGCCTGCATGGATGAACATGCAATGTCCACAGAGGCCAGAAGAGGGCATTGGATCCCCTGGAAGTGGAGTTAAGGATGGTAACAGCCAGTGTTCTTAAGCACTGAGGCATCTCTCCAGCCCCATTAATATTTTTAAAAAATTATGCTTATTTTATGACGAACACTGGCTGTTCTTGTAGAGGACCTGGGTTTAGTTCTCAGCATCCACATAAGAAGCCAACGAGCATCTTTAACTCCAGTTCTCAGGGATCTAACATCCTCTTCTGACCTTTAAGGGCATTGCATGCACAAGGTACACTTTAAAAAATTAAATGAACACTGTGGGGAGTTCAGACAGTCATCCACTGCATAGGAAACTGATTCCCTCACCCTCAGAGGTCAGAATATAAAATGGAGGCTGTCTGGAAATCTATGCCCAGGTGAAGCACTGATCCATGAGAAAGCAAATTAAGGCAAGCCTGTTACTCCTCTGTAAAAAGCATCTCTTACCTTTTAGGCAGTGATATATGTTTAGGAAGCCAATATCCTCTCAGTGTATTTTTTCCTTTAATGAATATGAAGTGACCTTCCCTATCTCTTCTGATGAGTTTTAGTTTGAAGTCTATTTTTTGTGTTCTTTTTTTTATTTATTTTTTATTGTTATTAAACTTTTTCCATACATCATACATCATTTCTCAATCAAATTTAGAAGTCACTTCCCTTTCCACGCTCCCCGCCCCACCTGACTTCCTGCACTCTCCCATACATGTCTTGCATCTTTTTCTAAGTCTTTCCAGAGTTTTTGTTTTGTTTTTGTTTTCCAGTTATTTTGTTCTTGCTGTTCTCTCCAAGTTGTATTGCTTCAATATATACATATATACATATATACATACATACACATATCACCTGAATTGGAGGATATTCTTTCTTTCATCCTGTGCCTCACTCTGAGTGGTCAGAGGTCAGCCTTGATTCAAGATAACACATCCAGTCACCGCTCATCAAAGAAGCTTCGTTTGCAGCAGAAGGAGACTGTTACAGAGTTCCATGATTGGTTATCCACAAAGAATTGTCTGTGAGATGTCACCCTAAGTGACAAATCTACAATGGAACCTCTATGTTTGAGGCTCAGGGAACCTGGTGGAACAAGGGGTAGACAGAATACTAACACATCTCCCAACTCTCATTAGCAAAGCTTCCTGATGCAGTACTGGGTCATGAACACAAAAAGGCCACAACTGGCCAAAGTGTAGAGAAGAAGGGACTGTGGAGCGTGTGTCCCTGGACAGAACTCCTATGATGAGCCTCACCCACCCATAACTCAAGGACCATTTCAGAAGATGGGGTAGAAAGAGTACAAGAGCCTGGGTTAACGCATGAACATAAGGAAACAGCCTTATGGGCTCCTGAGACCCTGCTCATATAAACTTACAGCAATGGTGTCAGCCTGCACAAGACCCATACACAGAACTGGAGAAATGGGCAGGAGGGCACAACTTCGATGAGGAGCCATTGGCAGCTGATTGCTGCTGGGTGAGGGAGAGTTGACCTTTAAGAGAGTGACACCAGGCTGGCTGACCAGGCTCCAGAGGATGGACTCACACCAAGGGACATCTGGGTGTACAAACCTGACTCTCTAGGCCTTAACATGACAAAATGCATGAAGCCCTGTGGCAAGACTATGGGCACAGGCAGGGAATGGGGTGCTAAATATGATTAAGATGCATTGTATGAAATCCACACAAAATCAATGGAAATGTGTTTTTAAAATATAACGAGTTTCCACTCCCTCTGCAAGGCTCAGAGACCATGGAAGAAAAGGGAGCGGGAGGACTGTAAGAGCCACAGATCAGGGAGGAAGACTGGAACAAAGCTGTCTTCAGGACATGACAGGATGCATTACTCATGACCTCACAGCAGCTGTGCTAGCTCAGCTTGCCTGCACAAGACCTGTGCAAGATCAAGCCAGTCAGCATCGCAGCATGGAGCCAGAAGGGGCCCTTTAGCCCCCATCCCTGAGGAGCTGTGATGTCTTCCACGGGGAGGAAAAGTCAGTTTTCTTTTCTGGTGTGGTTCCAGATAGGTCAACAACACTCCAGCGGATGGACCACACCCAGGAGTACATGGGCAGCACAGTTTGGAAGACATGATGTCTCAGGGGTGGGGTGGAGGGGTTGTTTAGAGAGCTGAGGGTGGATCTGAGTGGTGCTTGGGGTGAAATGAGTAGTGAATAAGATAAAAATACATGCTATGATGTTCTCAAAAATATTTTGAAATTAAAAAGACAACACAGCTGATAGAGACATATTTGCCAGAAGATGTCTTTATGAATTTCTTAGAAGATGAAAACTTCTGTGTCTCATTTAATGCTTTGATAGAAAAGTGCATTTTATTATATTTACCATAGTTCTTCCTTTTACCTCCGATTTTACACAGGTTAATAGAAAAAATGTGAGGTAGCACCCTATATGCATGCAACGAGACATACGGGCAACACAAACTTGACTCTCTAGGCCTTCACATATGACAGAATGCATGGAACCTGGTGGGCGGAGCCATGAGAAGTGTGGATGGGGGAGGGGCTTAAATGCGTTTAAGATGTATGAAATGCACAAAAACTCAATAAAATATATGTTGGAGAAAAGCACAAGATAGGTCACTTATGGGATAGCACACAGTTTTCAAAGTTTAAGTACCAGTGGCAGGCTAATGTTCTGAAACTCTGGAGCCAGGGCATGGGATGAATCTGTCCAGGGTCTAAATATGCTGGGCCTGATCAACTTCTTAGTTGAAGAAAGCAGTTGACAGTGCCTGGCATGTAGCTCAGTTGGCAGAGTGGCAGCCTAGCATGAAGGTGGGCCTGTGCTCCATTCCCAGACTTCATCAACATGGGAGGTAGCCTAGAGGCCTGCCATCCCAGAGTTGGACACAGGGGATCGAGTGTCGAAGCTGTTCCTTGGCCTCAGCAGGGTCCTTGGTCATGTGGGCAAGGAGAAATTCTCTCAGAATAGCAACAGAGGCCATGTAGAGCTTTGCTCCTTCTTCTTCCTCCTTTTCCTTCAAAGTGCTTAAAGCTGAATGGAAAAGAATCATATCATGATCATGCCGGTGACTTGCTAGTAAGTTAAAGTGGAAAATAATGAGACAAAACCCACTCTCTACCCCAGTCTAATTTAGATAATTCCTCACAGTCATGCCTAGAGATTTGCTTCCAAAGTGATTCTGTTACCACCTAGGGGTCTTCACTCAGTTTGTTTTCTCCATCATTTGAAGAATTAAAAGACAGGGAAATTCTCAGACACAACAGGTAACAAACTTTATTAAAAGTAAAGAAACACATAGGCACACTTACACGGAGATAGAAGCTCTCCACAAGTGGAGAGGGGATTTGGAAATGGAGGGCTGGAGTCTTTCAAATGTTCTTGGTAATATGGGCAGGTCTTCCACCACAATTTTGGATTGGTCAACTTAAACAAAGAGGTGCTGGTAAGCCACAGCTCCAAGCTGAGATATGTCCAGGGGTCTAAGGCTATCCAAGCAGGTCAGTTGAAGGGCCTTGCTGGAGTTAAAAATAAAGCCTGCCAAGATTTTGTCCATCACACTGTCCTGTGTCTATAGCCTTTTTCTCTCTCTTCCTGTCCAGGTGTATACCTTCCTTCCTTCCTAGTCCCTCAGTTCTAAATCTTATCTAGGTAACAATCAAGATTAATCACCTGTTCTAGTTTATCTTCAATCCCTGTGATAAAACACTCAGACCAATACCAACTTGGGGAGGAAAGAGTTCATTCATCTTACATCTCTCTGGTCACAGCTTATTACTTAGGGAGCCCAAGGTAGGAACCCAGGGCTGGAACCTGGGGTCAGGAGCTGAAGCACAGACCTTGGAGGAATGCTGCTTACTGGCTTGCTCTCCTGCCCCATGCTCAGCCTACTTTTTTATACAATACACAACCACCTGCCCAGAGGTGGCAACACCTACAGTGGGCTGGGCCCTCCCTCATCACTCAACAATCAAGAAAATACCCCACAGACATTGGCCAGTCCAATGGAGGCAATTCCCCATTTGAGGCTCCCTCAACCCAGGTGTGTCAAGTTGACCCTAAGGCTATGCAGCACATCATCACAACCACATACATGTGATACATTTCTCAGTTTTCATTGAACTTACTTAAGGTACAATATGATGTGTCAATAAGTATATACGTTGTATACTATTAGAAACATTATAAAGAGCATTTCCATCGAATTAACATTCACATTTCTTCAGAATGGGCACACTCCAAATTCCTTATTATAGATATTTTGATGTACTATGTTTTATGCATTTTTGTTAACTATATCACACAGAGAACACATTGCTTACATCTAGCTAGAAGGTCACACCCAGTGACAGCCTCTTCCAATCCCCTTTCCTCTACTGTCTCCAGTCTCTGGTGACCACCATTCTACTCCTAAGTCCTGTGAGTATAACTTTTTAGATTTCAGATGCCAGTGAGATCTTTCAGTATTTGTCTGCCAGACTTTGTGTAACACAAGTCCTTGAATTCCATTCGTGGTTACAGATGACAAAAATTTTGTCTTTATTAAGGCTGCATAGAATCCTACGTATATATTTATATAATTTTTTTGGCCTTTTTGACAGGGTCTCCCTGTAGCCCCAGCTGTCCTGGAATTCGCTCTGTAGACCAGGGTGGCCTTGAACTCACAAAAATCCACCTGCATCTGCCTCCCAAGTGCTAGGATTAAAGGCATGCACCACCATGCCCGGCTTTATATAATGTTTTTAAAGGTTTGTCTGTTACAGGATATTTAAGTTGACTTCACAGCCTCACTAATGTGAATGGTTTTGCAAAATGGATACCTGTTAGTGGGTGGCCACATCCCATTGTCTAGTTTTACTTTGGTGTAGATGCCTCCTCTTGTCCTTGGGAGCTGTAATCATGTACAGTCCTATCAAGCAGTGCATGAAACCTACCATTTCTTCCCATCCATACCAAAACTGGATAGTGACTGGTTAATGCTTCCCATCTTTCCTGGGGTGAGGAAGTATCTTATTGTGCATTTCATCTCTTATGTATACATAGAATATTTCATGGTTTCTCTATTTCTGTGTTCTCCACCCCATGTCGATAGTGGACAGTCGAGATATGTCTAGTCTATTCTGCAGTGTGTTCCAAGTATGCAGTATGCAATAAGCTTTAAAGGCTTAGAATGAAAGCAAACTGTGAACACAATAATTAGATGTCAGATATGTAGTGATACTGTGTCAATATCATTATGAATATTAGTATATCAATGGTAATATTTGTAAACACAGAAAATATAATGTATAATTCATTTTAATAATGTGGCAAGACGATAGCTCTCATTAGTATTTACTATCATTTCAAAATTAAATAAATATGTTAATCTTTTCATAGTGGTGCAAAATAACATGCTTTTCAATTATGCTCTTAATTGTATCATTATAATGTTTCAGGTTTTGTATGTGGCTTATGTTACATTTCCCAGCACTGCTCTGTGGCATAGAGAGGAGCAATACAGAAAGAGGGGTAAGGATCAGCGATCATGTCTTCACAGGAATGAATACACCAAACACTCTCATCATTGCCCCCAGAACTTCCTTATTCCTCAGGCTGTAAATTATTGGATTGAGCATGGGCGTGAGGATGGTATAGAAGACAGCGAGAATCTTATCTTCTTCAGGTGAGCGGAGACTTCTGGGGCGTAGGTATGTGTAGACAAAAGGTGCGTAGTAAAATGTCACCACGGTTAAGTGTGTTGAACAGGTGGCGAAGGCCTTTTTCCTTCCTTCTTTTGAGTGCATATGGAAGACAGCATAGATGACCCGTCCATAGGAAGCAGTGATACCAACGAATGGGAGGAGGAGAAACAGGCTGGTGCTAACAAACACTGTGTACTCATAGGCTGAAGTGTCAAAACAGGCCAGGGGCAACATGGCTGGGACATCACAGAAGAAATGGTTAATGGCTCGAGATCGGCAGTAAGGAATATGAAGTGCATAGGCTGTGTGTGCAAAGGAGTTGATGGAACCCGATACCCAGGATCCGATGATCATCTTCAGACACATCATTTTGCTCATGCGGATGGAATAATGGAGGGGGTGACAGATGGCCACAAAACGATCATAGGCCATGGAGGCCAGGAGTAGTCCTTCAGAACCTGCCATGGTCAGAAAGAAGAAGGATTGCACTCCACAGCCCAGGAGGGAGATGCTTCTCTGGCCAGACAGGAAGTTAAATGCCATCTTGGGGACGGTAGTGGAGATACACATAAGGTCCATAAGGGAAAGCTGGCTGAGGAGGAAGTACATGGGCGTGTGTAATCGGGTATCCACGCGTATGAGGTGGACCATCGCTGAGTTACCAAACAAGGCCAGGGAGAATATTAAAATGATGATTAGCAAGAGAAGTAAGCCAGTTTGATTCTGTGGAAACAAACCCAACAAAATAAAGTCACTTGAACTTTGGTTCCTTTTCTCCATGACAATGTATCATCCTTGAAAAATAAAAAAACAGAAACGAGGCAAAAACATTAAAGTGGACAGGACAGAGAAAAGGGGCTGACGTTGTAATGGTTCCTAGGATGAGCTGCTTTAACTCTGGGGCTGAATTTACTGGGGTTTTTTGTTTGTTTGTTTGTTTGGTTTTTGGTTTTTGGTTTTTTTGCTTTGTTTTTTCAAGACAGGGTCTCCCTGTAGCCCCAGCTGTCCTGGAACTCTCTCTGTAGACCAGGCTGGCTTTGAACTCACAAAGATCTGCCTGCCTCTATCTCCTAAGTGCTAGGATTAAAGGTGTGCACCAGTACGCCTGGCTTGAATTTACTGTTTAATTGATTTAAATTTTTTTTTAATTTTTATTTATTTCTGTGTGTGTATGAATGTACTCTCTGCATGCAAGTTTGTGCACCCGTGTCATGCAGTGCCGTGGAGGTCAGAAGAGGGTGTCAGATTCCCCTGGAACTAGAGTTCTGGAATTGGAGTTTCAGACGGTTCTCAGCCACCATGTGGTTGCTGGGGATCGAACCCGGGTCCTCTGTAAGAGCGGTCGGTGCTCTTAACCGCTAGGCCATCTCTCCAGCCCATGAATTTAATATCTGCATTGAATGCCCCTTTCCACTCTGATAATCTCCTCAGTAATAAGAGATATTTCTATGGTCTAAATAAAGTCAAAGGCAGCAACTTGAATAACACAGCTCAAATATTCCTTCCTAGAAAACTCCCAGGCAAACTTATTTTTAAGTATTATTAACACTTCTTAGAAACAAAGGAAAGAGCAACACCATGAAATCCCCAACACCCCGCCTCACTTGCTTTCTTCTACATTGCCTTTTCCCATCTTCTGGAATTGGATTTAGGGACAGTGTTATCCACCAGGTAGGTGCTGAGAATTGAACCCAGGTCCTCTGCAAGAGCAGCCAGTACCCTTAACTGCTGAGCCATCTCTCCAGACCAGCCATGTATTCTTGATATTGTATTTGTACTTACGTACTGCAGATGCTTTTGTCTTTGAGTTCTTGTGGTGGAGTTTTGTGGTGCTGAGACCAGCCTTGACTTGCTATGCAGCCAAAGGACTTCCTGCCTCTAACTCACATGTCCTGGGATTACAGCTGTGAGCTACATTCTTAGCATCCCATTCCAAATAAGGAAAGTAAAACAAAATTAAATGCTAGTTATTTAGAATCAAGACATTGATGTGAATAGAAAGTGTACACATTTTTATTTCCAGTTACTTTTCCGGATTTTCATAGCCATACCTTGGTTTGAGGATTTTACCTGTAACTTTAGACATTATAATACCTCTGTTTCTTTGTCACCTAGACGCTCTCTGTTTCTTCACTCGTTCTCACAAACACACAGGGTCCTATTTGCCCTCTTCACATTCATCTAGTCTTAGTATAAGAGTTCTTGCTTTACATGCTTGTGTCCTTAATCTGAAAGGAGTCCTGAAGCCACACCCAGCCCAGGGTCCTGATCTGGGTACTCATGGTGGATTACCGCAGTTTTTAATAATGAAGAACACTATTAGTAGATTTTTGCAACTGTTTACATGCAGCAGCAAGTCAAGTGGCACTTCATAAGGCTATATGGAAGACTGCTCATCATAGAAAAATCGAAATGTATCTTTATGATTGATTAATAAATAATGACAGTGAGAAATGTGCCCTCAGGGTCATGGCAGGTGTGCGATGCCATTAGAACAGAGCAGAGCTGACATCACAGGCACCCTGTGCCCTTAGAACTTTTCAGAAACAAAGATTCACAACCTGGCAGATAAATTTAAAGATAAATGTAAGCCCACAAACTTACCATTATGATGCACTCCTCCAAATGACAGTCCCTGTTTCTGCCTTATGGAACAGCTGCTAGATACTGACTTGTTTTGATCTTTAAATTATGCGAGATTCTACAAACTATAGTCCAAATCCAGCAGGTGATACAAATCACAGAACAATAAAAGAGGAATACTGCCTGATGTTGTGTGATAATTCTTCCTATGAAGAAAGATGAGTAGGCAAAGGGTCAGAGGCAGCTGGATTACAGCCCTCTAGTAGCTACTTTGTGGAGGTGCTATCTGAGCAAGCCTGCTGTGGAATCTTCTGCTGAATGAGAAAAGCAAGGGGCAAGGCCTCAAGGGGATTGAAGACAAGCCTCCCAAGTTCATGAGGTTACAGCAGCGAGAAGGGCAGGAGTAAGGACCTCTGCATGGAAGAAGCAGGATTTAGACTCTGTTCGTGGAGAGATGAAGCACCAGGGAAGGCTGTGTGCTCTTTAGTGTGTTTCTTGTCCTCACAGAAGATGCTCTGAAGAGAAGAGAAGTGTGAGGATGAGCACGTAAAGGAAATGAGCAGAAAATGAGAGCTGCTGGGACTTCTTTGAATTTACACATTGAGTGATATCTTCTGTGTGCAGGTCAGGGCAGCAGGGTCCAAAGGTATTATCAGAGCAGCTACTTCTGAAGAATCATTTTATCACAGCTCTGGGCACAGTGCCCATGCACAGCAGGCTCTCAATCTTTCTACCTGAAGAATCAACCAAATATCAGTTTTAGACGAACATGAACACTGGTGTTCAGGTTGGCTAGCAACTATATAGCTTTAAAAACATGTATTCAGCTGGGCGTGGTGGTATACGCCTTTAATCCCAGCACTCAGTAAGCAGAGACAGGTGGATCTCTATAATTTCAAGGCCAGCCTGGTCTACAAAGAGAGTTCCAGGGCATTAAAGGGTTCCAGGGCATTAAAGGGAGACCCTGTCTCAAAAAGACAAAAAAAAAAAAAAGGCATGTATTCGATATACATGCTGTTGAACTGAGGGAAGGAACGCCCCTTGGGAGAATTTCTTCATTCTTTTCTTTAATTATGGTTTAAACTCAAAGGAAGAAAGATACCAGTATTCCTCCTAAGAGATGGGTTTCTTCAACAGGTTCTGGACACAGAGTCTGCTCTGTTTATAGCTTTCATGGGCCAGTCTGTGGAAAGAAGACGTTGCATGTGCAGATTCATTGCTATACAGATTAGAGCTCAGAGTGCCACAAGGATGGTTTGATGGCAGATACTGTGATAACTATTTACTTTACCAAGTTGAAATGTCATGTTGACAGGCAATAAAAGGAAATAACTAGGCTTAGCATCTGGTGTTTGTGGATTTGAATAATCAGTATCTGGCATACCACACTCAGAGCTCTGGGTCTATTCCTGTTGATGACGAACATCATCATCATGAATCAATCTTAATGCACTATAGTTATAGCAAGCTTGCTCCATGGAAAGACTATTATTTGGAGGCTATTGAGGCTGCAAGTTCAAGGCAGATCTGAAATTTGTCTCTTCCTTTAATTTCCCAAGAATCATGGTAAAATTTATTCAGATAAGAGAACCAAAACAAAAAATGCTTAATTGGGCAGTATGTATGTGAATGTACCAAGTATGAGATCCTGGATTTTTGCAAACATAACAGGTAATGCACTTCTAAAAAGTATTCCAGACAATCAGCACAAAATAAGGAAGCAAAGCATTCATTTGAAAAAAAAAATCTCCAGAACATTTCCCTTGACTAATGATAACTCACTCAAATAAGCTGTGCTTAAAAATGAAATAATGCCACCTGGACTCTCCTTACCCCAAATTACTGAGTTTGAAGTTGTGAGAAGCAGCAGCTTCATAGCAACAAAATTACCTGTTGAAAGTCCATTGATGTTTAGATATATTTAAGCAGAAAGATGTGTTTGCAGTCTGCCAAGCCTGCAACAGGATCGTATCTCGTTAAGATGAACTGCACAACACCCAAGTTCTCCTCCTGACATGAGAAACTCCTCTTTTGCCAAAAATCCTACAAGGAAAATCTCAAGTACAGGTTGGAACAGGAATTGCTAACTGTTCCCTAACAACAATAGTCTCCACATGATGAAATCAGGAAATAGTAAAGAATTGTAATACTTCCCTGAAACGTTTGCATTTACATTGTTACATTTACATTGAAACAGCTTCTATACTGTTTTCTTTTTGAAACAAAAATGGAAAAACATTTTACACAATTCCTATAGTTCTGATGGAAGACAGGGCAAGCTGCAGTATTTTATATGCAGAACCCTCTATTGCTGAGCCCTAGATACTTCTGGTTTTGTTCTAATTGATCTCCCATGTCTAAATCCATAGAGACCAAAGACCTGGCCATTTCTTTTTTCACTTTGTAGGACTGAGATAACTTAGTTAAAGCAAACCAGCCAAGACAACCAACTATGCTGTATTTATTGCAACCCAGGACTAGACTAAGAAGCATGCACTCTGTCATTCCAGAACACAGCTTGAGAGCTGCAAAGCATCATCAGTTGTTACCCAAACCCCTCATTTTTAAAGTTATACACCTCAGAGTTCAGTAAATACTTGTGAGTGTAACAGTGGTCAGGAATTATTTTCTCTTTTGCATCTGGTGAGTTTCCCATAAGACATTATTAGTGACAGTGATTGATTAAAGATACAAGAAAAACAAATCTATGTGTGGAGTTGTAGACATTGATCCATGGAGTTACTGATCCAACCAGCAATTCTCCTTTAAATGTAGAAGCATTGGTCTTGTCATGTGGTGGATATTCAGAATCAGACAGAGCCTACTAGATTCACCACTTATTAGGAAGCTGACATGTGAAAATTCCATAATAAAAGCTCTGTGATTCAATATTTGTAAATACACTCATTTGAGGAGCATTCTAGGAACCAGGGTGGGAAGATATATGCTATCCTCAGGTACAGTGTCTTTGCAGAGGCAGAGAAGAGCAGTTGATCCCTCATTGTCCTATTCAGACCACAGCAGGGAACAGTACACTAGTTGACATTGTAAGTTGTTTAGGATAGTTATCTGTGTCTTGGGCTCTTTAGTGATAGAAATAGATGAGAGAATACTATTTAAAGGCATCTTTGTCAATGAATATTTATGGCTAATATGATGGAAATCTTTACCATTTGATTCCATTGCTTTAAAATTAGGGTAGGCTTCTAAATGTATCCAGATTTTTTATTTTTTTGTCTTACTTTTTCTAAAAGTATTTTATGGGTGTGTGAAGAGATGGATCAGCACTTAAAACCACTGCTGCTCTTGCAGAGGACTCAGGTTAGAATCCAAGCACCCACATGGGAGCTAACAACCATCTGTAACTCTAGTTGCAGGGGAATCCGATGCCTTCTTCTTCCATGGGCATTGGATGACATGGGTGCATTTACACAGATGCAGGCAATGCACTCATACACATAAAATAAAAATAATAATAAGGTATATTTTAAAAAGTATTTGTTATTTTTACTTTTTATATATATGAGTGATTTGTCTGTGTATATATAGGTGCAATGTCCACGGAGACCAGAAGAGGGCATCATAGTGATACACAGTACACACAATGTGTCAAATCAGGGTGCAAGTCACTTCTTTTTTTTTTTTTTAATTGATGATTTGTGTATTTCATACATCATTTTCCAATTCAGTTCAGGCATATTTCCCTTTACCTTCCCCCCCATCCCACCCCACTCCATCCCAGATCATGCATTCTGCCATAATTGTCCTGCATATTTCTCTCAGGTTTTTTTTCATTTTTTAGCAATAAGTGATAATTTATGTGAACAAGCATCCCTCATGTAAAACCAATTTGCAGGCTGTTGTGCCCAAACCCCCACAGCCCCACCATCCAGCGGGGGGGCGGGGCTTATAAGTTGATCAAATGAGTGTCCATATATTGCTGTAGTTTCACCTTTCACCCCAATTGCACCCCTTACATTCTACCACGCCCCCTCTTCCGCAGATTGTTCCCTAGGCTTAGAAAAGGGGCACAGGTGGATGAGAAGCAAAACAGTCTACTTTCTCTAGAGCTGTTGTCCTGGACTCTGGTCAATTCTGGCTGTTTCCTTTCATGGGCTGACAGTTTGTCCAGGAATAACCTTTCGATCCTACTAATGAAGCACAAGCAATTAGATATATAGGTATTTAAACAGCACTAATAGTTATGGTAGGTTACTTTGGTATAGACACAGATGTTTGGATGGTGTGTTAATCCATGAATTACATTTTTTTCCTGTTAAATATGACAGGGTCTTACTGTGGTTTATAACATCTCCTAACCTGTTGTAACCTCCTAACCTGATGTAAGCTTGTGGCATCAGCTGTGGGTTATTCCTCCAAATTAAAGTAGCCGAGTGTGGTGTGCTTGCCTTTAATCCCAGCACTCAGGAGGCAGAGGCAGGTGGATCTCTGTGAGTTCAAGGCCAGCCTGGTCTACAGAGTGAGCTCCAGGACAGCTGGGACTAAAGGGAGACCCTGTCTCAAAAAATACCAAAAAAATAAAAGAAATTATAGTAATTAAAAACTGGGGTTACAGATGGCTGTTAGCAGCCATGTGGATGCTGGGAAAGGCCCATTCTTGGGCAGATCCAGTGAAGACAGGTGTATGTGCTGAGAATTTGTGATTGAAATGTATATCTTGCCTCCTCTCTATGTTCTGACTTTTAGACTAGTTCTTTTTCAATATTCCTTGAGCCATGGAGAGATGTTTTAATGTCTTGTTCAGGGCTGAGCACTGTCATCTGTCACTTGCTCTCCATGGGTCCGTCATGGGTCTCTGCAGTCGCCACTGCTCACTAGAAAGAGAAGCATCTCTGATTAAGGGTGAGAGCAGTGCATGTCTCTGGGTCTGAATAAAAGTATTTAGAAGGTAGTTTGATGCTATGGAAACTTGCTAAACAATAGTAATCATTCTCCCCCTAAGGCCCATGAACCCTACAAATATGAGTTTTTACCAGGTTTACAGTACCAGACATGGATTCCCTTCCATGGAGTGAGTCTTAAATCCCATCCTAGTGCAGTTGGTCAGCACCATAACAGCAGTGCTGCTGTTGCACAGGTAGGCAAGTAGGGTTCCCAGCTGAGGAGGATATTGATGTCCTTCCTCCCCATCTTCCAGGACTGTGGCCAGGAGGCAGCTTTCAGTTCGCTTCCATCTTGGTTTCTCAGTATCATGGATCCAAGGTGCCTTCAGCAACAGCATCTTCCCATCCAATTCTGGTGGGCCACCAAGAGGAACGGCAAGAGCTTGTGTTGTTTTGCAGGCCTCAGTGGGCTCCCTGATTAATGGCCCAGTACTCATAAGAAAGTACTCCATACTTGGCTCTGGGATTTCATGTTTTCTCAGTGAAGCATTGTCCATTCATGCAGTGTATCTCCATTCACACTACTTTAATAATTATGTGTTTTTAAAAACCTTACAAAGGAATGGCTTTCCATAAGACTTTTTCATACATCTCTAGTTTTGGTTAACACCCTCTTCCCCCTTCTATACCCTAGCTCCTGACCCTGTCTATACTTAAACCTTTAACTCCAATATTTCTCCTTTCTACTATTATATGGAAAAGATTTTCTCCCAATTTTAGGTTGTCTATTCATTCCGTTGATGGTTTCTTTTGCTATATAGAAGCCTTTTAATTTATGGAGTCCCATTTGTTGAATATTGGTCTTATTTCCTAAGTGATCAGAGTTCTATTAAGAAAATCCTTACATGTTCCTATATGTTGTATATTTACACCCAGTTTTTTCTCTCTAACATTTTAGAGCTTCAGGTCAGGTATTAGGGTTAGGGTTAGGGATATGGTTAGGCATTAGAGGTTAATATTCAGGGGTTAGCTTAGGGTTAAGAGTTAGAGTTAGCAGGGTTAGGGGTTTGGGTTGGACATAATGTTAAGGTTAGTGGTTAGGGATAAGGGATAGTGTTAGGACTGGGTTAGAGTAAAGTTAAGGTTTAGGATTTGGGTCAGGCAGTATGGTTAGTGTTAGGGATTGAGTTAAAGTGGTTAGTGTAGGTTTAGGGTTAGGAGTTAAAGTTAGGTTAGAGAGAGGGGTTAAGGCTTAAAGTTAAAATATAAGATTAGGGTTAGTGTTAGAATTAGGGTCATGGTTAGAGTTTTTAGGATTAAGAGTTGTGGGGTTTTATCTGGATTGTTAAAATTTTCGGGTTAAACATTAGGGTTGGGTTTAGAGGTTAAGATTAGTTTTAGACATTAGGGTTAGGAGTTAGTTATAAAATAAAGTTATTGTTAGAATTAGAATTATAGTTAAGGTTGTTGGGGTTAAGAATTATTAGTTTTTGGGTCAACTTAGAATTTTAGGGGAAGGTTTAGTAGTAATGATTAGGGTTACACGTTAGGCCTTAGGGTTATGGTTGCATTAGGCATTATGGTTAGTTGTTAGGATTAAGGGTTAGGTTTATGGTTAGTGCTAGGGGTTAAGGTTAGTTTTAGTGCTTAGGTTAGGGTTAGATTTAATGACATGTTTATGGTTATAGGTTCAGCATTAGGATTAGGGTTAGTGCTAGGGTTAAGGTTAGATTTAGTGACAGGTTTACAGTTTGGGTTAGGGTTGAAACTAAGTGCAGGATAATGTTAATGTTAGGGTTAGTCTGTTAGGATAAAATTATGACTAGGATAGTGTTAGAGTTATGGATAGGTAGGTTTTAAGGTTATTGTTAAGGCTAGAGTTAGGGTTAGGGTTAAGGCTAGGCTTACATTTCTTTTAGTGTTAGAGTTAGGTACGGTATAGAATAAGTGCCATGTAAAAGTTAGGGTGGCTTAGGGCTTGAGTTAAAGTTATATTTAGGTTTCTGAGAGTCTTGCTTTGTGAAGTCCTAATATAGACCTCTGTACATAGAGTGAACCTGCTACTGTCTTTTCTAAAATGCATTTTTTTTGCTTCTTTATCAATACTCAGGTGTTCATAAGTGCGTGGAATTATATCCAGGCCCTTAATTAATTTTATTCCATTAATCGATGTGTCTGCTTTTATGCCAGTACATTACATTTTTATTATCATAGCTCTTTAGTATATAACTTAAAATTACAGATGGCAATACCTCTAGCGGTTCTTCTATTACTCAAATCTGTTTGTCTATCCTGGGTTTTTGAGTTCTTGTGAAATTTGAGAGTATTTTTTTTCAATTTCTGTGAAGAGTTGCATTGGAATTTTGATGAGAATTATATTGTACAATTATAAATTGCTTTTGCTAGAATGGACATTTTCATAGTATTGAACCTGTCGATCCATGAGTATGGGAGGTTTTCCTTTCTGTTGTCTTCATTTTTTCTTCAATGTCTTAAAGTTTTATTATACAAGTCTTTCACTTCCTTACTTAGATTCATTCCAAGGTATTTTTTGAGGCTATCCCATATGAGATTATCTCCCTTATTTCTTTCTTGGTATACTTGCATTTGTGCATGGAAAAGCTTACTTACTTGTGGATTAATTTATCCTGCTACTTTGCTGAAAGTGTCTATCAGTTGTGGGAGTTTTCTGGCAAAGCATCTTTTCTTTAACATCTTTTATAAACAGAACCACATCATCTACAAATAAGGATGCTTTGACTTCTAGCTTTCCCATTCGTATCCTCTTTAAGCACTTCACCTTTTTATTGGTCTTGCAAAGACTTCAATAACTGTAATTAATAGGAATGAAAAGAGAAGGCATCCTTATCTCATTTCTGATTTTAGTGGAAATTATGAATTTTTCTCCATTTAGTATGATGTTGGCTGTGGGTGTTTTTTTTTTTTTTTTTTTTTTTTTTTTTTTTTTTTTTTTTTTTTTTTTTTTTTTTTTTTTTTTTTTTTTTTTTTTTTTTTTTTTTTTTTTTTTTTTTTTAGCATTGCTTTTATTATGTTATGTTTCTTGTATTCTTAGACTTTTGTAGTGGTTTCAATTAGTGTCCAATATAGGCTCCAAGTAATTATACACTTGGTCAGTTGGTGGCACTATTTAGAGAGGTTTAGAAAGTGTGGCCTTGGTAGAGGAAGCAGGTCACTGGGGGTTGGCTTTGAGAGTTCATAGCTCCACCCTCCTTCCAGCAGCTCTCTCTGCTTCTGGAGCCTGCCCGAAGATGTGAGCACTCAGCTTTATGTGCCAGCTGTCGCCTGCCATGCCTCTTTTACTATGAGGGATTCTTATCGCTCTGGAACCATAAGCCCAATAAACTCTTTCTTCTATGAGTTACCTTGATCATGGTGTTTTGTCATAGCAACAGAAAAGTAGCTTATGTTATACTCCAGGACTTTTATCATTAAGGGAGTTTGGATTTTGTCAAGGACCCTTTTGGTTCTGATGAAATAATCATATGGTTTCTTTCCTCAATTCCTTTCTTGTGGTGGACTACATTTATTGACTCACATATGTTGAAATATCCCTGTATCTCTGGGATGAAGCCTACTTGATCACAGTAAATAATCTTTTTGATGTGCTCATGTATTCAGTTTACACATATTGAGAATGCTTGTATTTATGTTCCTTAGTGAGATCGGACTATAACCTTCATCTTTTGTTGGATTTTTTCCAACAAACTTTGAAAGTGTTCCTTCTTTTTCTATTTTATGGAATACTTTGAGAAGCAACAGTGATAGTTTTAATTTAAAGATCGAATAGAATTCTGTGCTGTATCTACCTGGTTCTTGGTTTTCTTGTTGGGATACTTTTAATTACTGCTTCTGTGTCATTGGTTGTTATAGGTCTATTTAAATTATTTGCTTAATCTTGATTTCATTTTGGTAGAAATTTACCCATTTCTTTTAGATTTTCTAGTTTAGTGGAATATAGATTTTTAAAATATGGCCCTCTGCTTCTATGAATTTCTGTACCCGTTGTGATGTTTCCCTTTTCACTCTGACTTTATAAATTCATGTCTTTTCTCTTTTGTGAATTGGCTAAAGCTTTGTTAATCTTATTAATCTTTTCTTTGTTTTTTTGCCTTGCCGAGATCCTACCTTTATTTTTTTTCACTTTTTAAAAATTTATATATTTTTTTTATCAAATCTAGACCTGTGTACCCCCCATCCCCCGACCCCGCCAGAGCTCGTGCATTCTGCCAAACATGCTTTTCATCTCTTTCTCAGTCTTTCTCAATATTCTCCATGTGGAAGTTGACTGTTTTGAGCAGAAGTTCACTGTTTCAGTAAGTTCTTTGATACAGTCCTTTCTGTAGTTGCTGTTGTTGTTGTTGTTGTTGTTGTTGTTGTTGTTTCCAATATGCATCACTCCCAGCTGCTTTGGACAAAAGCTCAAGGGGCCATGAACAAGAAATACTTACAACTAGGTAATTGGCACTAGCATCCACAGATGAGGGACACCATTTGTCATTTGTTTTTCTGGGACTGTGTTACTTCACTCAGCATGATGTCCTCTAGCTCCAGCCATTTTCCTGCAAAGCTCGTGATGTCATCTTTCTTTACTGCTGCATAGAACTCCATTGTGTAGATGTACCACATTTTCTCTATCCATTCGTCAGTTGAGGGGCATTTAGGTTGGTTCCAGCTCTTTGCTATTGTGAAGAGAGCTGAAATAAACATGGCCGTGCATGTATCTCTGTGGTGGCGTAAGTCTTGAGGGTACATGCCCAGGAGTGGTATGGCTGGGTCGGGTGGCAAGTTCATTCCAAGTCTTCCAAGGGTTCTCCACACTGCTTTCCATAGTGGCTGTACGAGTTTACATTCCCACCAGCAGTGGATGAGTGTTCCCCTTTCCCCACAACCTCTCCAGCACTTGGTATCATTTGTTTTCTTGATCCTAGCCAGTCTTACTGGAGTAAGATGATATCTTAAAGTGGTTTTGATTTGCATTTCCTTAATGATTAGTGATGTTGAGCAGTTCTTGAGGTGTTTCTCAGACATCTCTAATTCCTCGCTTGTGAAGTCTCTGTTCAGTTCTTTGCTCCATCTATTGAGCGGGTCGTTTGTTTTCTTTTTTCTTTGTTTTTTGAGTAGTTTATATATTCTGGAAATCAATGCTTTGTCAGATGTATCTGCAGTGAAGGTTTCCTCCCACTCTGTGGGATTTCTCTTCACTTCCTTGATTGTTTCTTTTGATGTACAGAAGCTTTTGAGTTTGATGAGGTCCCATTTGTCAATTGTCGACCTTAATTCTTGTGCAGCTGCTGTCTGATTTAGGAAGTCTTTTCCTACGCTATGTCTTTAGTCCTGCTTAGACCAACATCTTTCTTTCTATTCACCTTCAGAGTTTGGGGGTTTCCACGTTGAGGATCTTAATCCTATCTGGGGAGTTGACCTTTTATACAGGGTGCAAAGGTAGGAGGTTAAATTCATTCTTCTACAAGGGTGATCCAGTTTTTGCCAACACACTTGCCAAAGATGGTTGTCTTTTCTGCTCCTTGTGTATTCCTTTGGGCCCCTTTGTCAAACATGGGTTGGCTGCAATTGTATGAGCTCAGGTTGGAATCTTCAGTTTTGTTCCGTGGTCAACATGGGTCTGCTTTTGTGCGAGTACCAGGCTGTTTCATGACTATAGTTCCTTGTAGTATCGTTTGAAGTTTGGTATAGATCCCCCATGTGTAGTCTCTTTTTCACTCAGGGTTATTTTGGTTATTTGGGGTCTTTGTTTTTTCCAAATGTATTTAAGGACTTTTTCCCAAGCCTTTGTGAGACACTCTTGGGGATTTTGACTGAGATTGCATTAAATCTATACAAGAGTTTTGGGTGGAATGGACAATTTTACAATGTTAATTTCCCATACAGCCGTGGGGAGGTTTTCCATCTCTAATGTCTTCTTTAATTTCTTCTTTAAAGGTTTCAAATTTTGTTGTAGAGATCTTGGTGTCCTGCAGTAGGTTTGTTCCTCAGGGTTATTTTCTGTTTGAGGCTATATGTGAGCTGGATAGTTTCTCTTTGAGTTCTTTCTCCAGTTGCTTGGTCTTGATGTAAAGAAAGGGCTATTGATTTTTCTAGGTGAATTTGTATCATGCCACTTGCTGATAGTTTATTAACTTTCTAGGAGTTTTCTGGTGGGGATTTTAGAATCCCTTAGTAAACAATATATATCAGCAAATAGGGATAGCTTGGATTTCCTCTTTTGCAATATTAGTACTCCTAATTTCCTTTTCTTGACCTCTATTGCTCTAGCAAGTGTTTCAAGCACTATATTGAAGGAGGAGTGGTGAGGGGCAGCCTTGCCAAGTTTCCTACTTTTAAAGGAATGTTCTGTCATTTCCCATTTAAGAGTAATATTGGCTGTGGGGTTTCCTGTATTATGGCTTTGATACATTGAGGAAAGATCCCTACAATCCAATTCCTTCCAGGAATTTAAGCTCATGAAGGATGCTGGATTTTTGTCGAAGGCTTTTTCGGCATCAATGAGATGATGGCGTGGTTTTTGTCTTTCATTCCCTTTATGTGTTCTGATGATGTTTAGATTTTCCTAGTTGAACCATTCCCTGATATGGTATGAATCCACTTGGGTCATGATGATGACTTTTCTTTGATGTGGCGTCTATAATGCGATTTGCAAGTATCTATTTAGAATTTTGGCATCTTGTTTCATTAAGGGAGAAGGGGTCTAAGTTCTCCTTTTAGTTGTATCTTTGCTGGTTTTGGTAATAGAGTGATGCTGGCTTCATAGAAGGAATTTGGGAGAATTCCCTCTGCTTGTATCTTTCTAACGTTTTTCAGTAAATGGTTGTAGGTCTTTTTGAAATGCTTTATAAGCATTCTGCCGTGAAGACCGTCTGGACCTGGGCATTTTTTAGTTGGGAGGCTTCTTATTATATCTTCAATTTCTTCATATATTATGGGTCTGTTTAAGTTGTCGATCTCTTCTTGGTTAAGCTTTGGTGATTCCCAGGATTTCAGATATTCATCTATTTCTTCTAGGTTTTCAAACTTGGTAGAGTATAGGTTTTTGAAGTATTCCCGTATGATTTTCTGGATCTTTTCCTTGTCTGTTATGATATTTCACTTTTCATCATGGATTGTATTGATTTGGAGTTGTTCCTTCTTTATTTTGGTTAACTGGGCTAGAGGTCTGTCTATCTTGTTTATTCTTTCAAAGAACCAACTTTTGGTTTCATTTTTTTTTGTATTGTTTTCTTTGCTTCTATTTCATTGATTTCTGCTCTGATTTTTGTTAATTCTTCCTGTCTGTTGCATTTAGGGTTCATCTGTTGTTGCCTCTCAAGTGCTTTTAGCTGTAGTGTTAGATCATTCACTTGTGCTCTTTCTGTTTTTCTAATGTGGGCACCCAGGGCTATAAACTTCCCTCTTGGGACTGCTTTTAAGGTATCTCATAGGTTTTGTTGTGTTGTATTGTCATTGTCATTCAGCTTCAGGAATGCTTTTATTTCTTTCTTTATCTCTTCTTTGACCCATTCAATATTCAATAGTATGTTGTTTAGTCTCCATGTGTTCTTGTAGGCAGTAGGGCTTATCCTGGTGTTGATGTTGAGTTTTATTGCATTTTGGTCTGATGGAATGCATAAAATTATTTCAATCTTTTTTATTTGTGACGGTTTCTTCTGTGTCCCAGTATGTGGTCGATTTTGGAGAATGTTCCATGGGGTGCTGGGTAGAAAGTGTATTCTCTGGTATTAGGGTGGAATATTCGGTAGAGGTCTATGAGGTCCATTTGGTGTATCATATCATTCAGTTCAGATGTCTCTCTGTTTATTCTTTGTCCTGTTGACCTATCCAAAGGACTCAGTGGGGTATTGAAATCACCTACTATGAGTGTACTGGGGTTAGTGTGTGACTTATGGTCCTGGAGAATTGTCTTTATAAAGTTTGGTGCACCAGAGTTTGGGGCATATATATTCATAATTGTGAAATCTTCTTGGTGAATTGTTCCTTTGATAAAAATGTAATGGCCTCATGAGTATATTGGATTTTATGATCTACATTTATCATGTAATTTTTTTAAAACATCCATCTGTCTGGTAAGTGTTGCTACAGGTCTGCTTTTTGTCTTCTTTTTGCTTCAATTCTCTGATCAATTACTGAGTTAGTTGGTATGTAGAAGGAGAACCATGGGAAGGTATGCTGGCTTCATCAGGCCTGTCCCATTTCCTGGGGATAACAAAGCATTATTCCACAGCTTTTATAGGATGTTGGAGATTCATAGTACTAAGTCAAATTCTCAGTACAGAATGTAGTCCAGGCTAATAAATAATTAAACCTGTATTTGTTCTGATGATACTTCCAAAAATAGCATGATATGTTAAAGCAGTTGGTATTTTAATTTGCTTCAGCGGTTAGCTCAGTTAACTGGAGATTTAATCCTGTCATGTGCACATTGGATTTATGCTCTTTGTGCAGTTTTGTTTATATAGCATTGGCAGAATGACAACAAGGTTTTCCTTCATTTTGGTTTCAGAATTATGTGAATGGTGTGTTCATTATAACTCCTTTAACGCTTCCACTTTTAAAACCAACAGCTTATTTCATAAGTGTTGGTAGTGTTTGTCCAAGTCCCTCAGTTGTAGCTTGTATAATGTTTATGACTCACTGTATCTTGTGGCTTCCATAAATGGCTAGAGGATATTAAAAACCTAGTCTGTGTTTTGAGTGCTGGGGGAAAATCACTAAATGACAGTTTGAGAAAAGCATATTTTTTCCAGATTCCAACATGTGGGAAAATGCTGTTGCAATGAGAATATTGATAACTTACCGTAACAAGTAAACAATAGTTTATTAAAACCAACCTGTACAGAAATAATAAGTCTTCTTCCCAGTATTCTATTTTCTGAGCTCTTGTTGTGGTACACTGTGTGGTTTTTTTCACTCATATGTTGCTTAATTTACATTGTCCTCTGCTGTTTAAACCCCAAATGAATAAATTGTCTTTAGGCTGGCCACTAAATCTCTCATTAAGATTCTGATATTAATTTTTGGCAGTTTATTCTCTTGTACAATTGCAAATGATAAACCTTTTTGTGTACCTTTGCAATACGTGTGTGGTGGGTTTACTTCAGTTGGATTCTTTCTGAACAGTATGTCATCACATATGAAACCACATTGTCCTTCTGTGAAAGTTGGTGGTCTACATTACATGTGATAAAAGGTTTTATACATTCTGTATATTTTTTATTAAATATAAGAATTTTGCTTCTAAAAAATTGTAATGGCCTTCTTTGTCTCTTCTGATTTCTTTTACTTTGAAGTCTATTTTGTCTGACATTAAAATAGCAACACCTGCTTTCTTTTTGGTACCATTTGCTTGGAAAATTTTTTTCCATCCTTTCACTTTAAGGTGGTGCCTGTCCTTGAAGGTAAGATGTGTTTCTTGTAGACAGCATATTCCTGGATACTGTTTCCTAATCCAATCTCCCAGTCTGTGTATTTTGATTGGGGAATTTAGTCCATTAATATTTAAGGTTATGACTGATAGGTTTGTGTTGCTTCCTTTCACCTTATTAACCATTTATGGTTTGGGTTTAGGTTTCTACTTCTGCAGTTATGCTTTTATTGATTACTCTTTCTAGGTTTCTGGGGTTGGTTGCTCCTTTCTTCTGTCCTTTGAATTGCTTCAAGTATTCTCTGAAGGGTTGATTTTCTGGACATGTACTCCTTCAACTTGTTTATGTCATGGAAGGTTTTTCTCTCTCCTTCAACTATAAATGACATTTTTTCTGAGTATAGTAACCTGGGTTGGCATCTATTGTCCTTTAACACTGGGAATGCTTTGCTCCAGGTTCTTCTTGCTTTCATAGTTTGCATTGAGAAGTCGGTTGCAATTCTGATAGGTTTCCCCTTATAGGTCACTTGTTGCTTTTCTCTTGTGCCTTTAAGGATTTTGTCTTTGTTTTGGGTGTCTAGCATTTTAACTATGATGTGGTGTGGAGAATTTCCTTTCTGATCTTGTCTGTTTGGAGTTCTATATGCTTCTTGTATTTGTATTGGTTTGTCTTTTTTTAGTTTGGGGAAGTTTTCATCTATTATTCTGTTGAAGATCTGATCAATATCATTCTCTTGGGATTCTTCTCCTTTCTCTATTCCTATGATGCGGAGGTTTGATCTTTTCATAGTGTCCCACCATTCCTGGTTGTTCCACTTTTGTGTATTTTTAAATTTTTCGTAATCTTTACTTGAGGTTTTTAGTTGTTCTGTGTTATGTTCCAGGTCTGATATTCTTTGTTCTGCTTCCTCCATTCTGCTTCTGAGGCTTTTTCCATCCCTTTCCTCTTGATTGGATGAATGTTTGATTTCCTTTTTCATTTCCTCTTCTGATTTCTTTAGTATTTCTACTTTTTTTTTTTTTTTTTTTTTTTTTTTTTTTTTTTTTTTTTTTTTTTTTTTTTTTTTTTTTTTTTTTTTTTTTTTTTTTTTTTTTTTTTTTTTTTTTTTTTTTTTCGGCATGGGATCTTTTCAATGTTTCTACTTCCTTCTGGAGTTTGTTATTCTCTATCTCTAGGTCCTTCTTGAGTTCTTCATTCTCTTTTCTTAGTTCTTTGATTTGCTCTTCATAATCTTGTAGTTCTTTAAATAAGTTCCCAATTGTGTTTCTGATATCTGTGTCCTGGGTCATCTTTAGGGGGATCCCACTGTAAGAATCTTCCATAGGGTTGGTAGAGCTTGGTGCGGGATTATCCTGCCCCTTTCCCGTGTTGTCTCTTCTTCGTGTTCCTGGCATATGGGCTTCTCCTTGCTTGTATTCCAATGTGAGTCCTAAATGCCTCTTCACTGTGTTGAAGGCTTACCTTGCTTGCCTCCTTCAGATGCCTTCATAATCCCAGTTGGGGGGGGGGGTGAGCACTCTTTAGCCTGCGCCCTGGTACCTGTGCTTCAGCTGGTCTCAGGAGATCTCAGATCTCAAGACTCACACAACCCTACCTTTAATACCAGCTGGGAGGGGCTGGAGAAATGGCCTAGCGGTGGACCGCTCTTACAGAGGACCCGGGTTCGATCCCCAGCATCCACATGGCGGCTGAGAACTGTCTGAAACTCCAATTCCAGGAGAACTCCAGTTCCAGGGGAATCCGACACCCTCTTCTGACCTCCGCTGCGTTGCACAACACGGGTGCACAAACCTGCATGCAGACAGTACATTCATACACATACAAAAAGAAAAAAAATTTTAAAAATACCAGCTGGGAGGATAACTCTGCCCCCACAGCCACAAAAGCCAATTGAGCCAAAGACAAATGGATTAATGGATTAACTAGGTTAAGTCAATCAACAATCAGCCTTGCTGAAGCACCCAGTTCCTACCTACCTTCCTGTGCTTCAGCTGGTCTCAGAAGGATCTCTTGTTAATCTTTACTAAGAACCAGCTCTTTGTTTCATTGATTCCTTGCATTGCTTTTATTTCTAGTTTATTTCAGCCTTGACTTTGATGATCTCTTCTTGTATACTCTTTTTGGGTGTTGTTTCTTTTTATTTTTCCATGTCCTTCAGGTGCATCCTAAGTCAATGCCATGAGATCCATCCATCTTTTTTAATTAGGCACAAAGTGCTGTAAACTATTCTCTTAGGATTCCCTTCAAGTGTCTCTATATTTTGGTATGTTGTGCTTTCATTTTCATTCAGTTCTAGGAATTAAAAATTTACTTTGATTGACCCCTGACACAATCATCATTCAGTAGTGTGGTGTTTAGTTTCATGAGTTTTTGTATTTCCTGCTGTTTTATTGTTGTTGATAACCAGCTTTATTCCTTGGTGGTCAGACAGAATACAGGATGTGATTTCAATTTTCCTACATTTGTTGAGACTTGATCTGTATCTTCATATGTGGTTGATTTTCGAGAAAGTGCCATGGTTGCTGAGAAGAAAGTATATTCTTTGTGTTTGAGTAGAATGGAAATATCTGTTAGGTTCATTTGATTTATGATGTCATTTAGCTCCAGCATTTTTCTATTGGGTTTTTTTTTTTCTTTCTATTGGGTTTTGTCTGCATGACATGTCCATTGGCAACAGTGGGGTATTGAAGCTACCATCTATTACTGTCTTGGCATCAAACTGTGATTTTTGGTTTAGTATTGTTTATTTTTATGAAATTGGGTGCCCATTTGTTTGGTGAATTTTTGTTTAGGATTGTAATATCCTCTTGGTGAACTTTTCCCCTTTAATGAGCATGAAATATTCTTCTCTATCTCTTCTATTTTTAGTTTGTAGTCTATGTTGTTGGCTTCATTTGCATAGGATTAGGTTTTCCATCTTTTTACCCTAAAGTGGTGTCTGTTCTTGATAGTGAGGTGTGTTTTTGGAGGCAACAAAAAGATGGCTGCTTCTTTCTAATCTAATCTGTGGAGGAACTGAGACCATTACTATTGAGAGTTATTACTGGCTAATAATTATTAGTTCCTGTTAGTTGTTGTGGTAGTGTTTCCTTAGACCTCTTTTGGTTAACTCTTCTGAAATTCTTTATGTATTTCCTTGTGGCCTCTTGGATGTGTTTAATTTCTTTAGACCAAAGTATTCCTTCTAATATCCTCTGTAGATCTGACTTAGTGGATGTGAATTCTTGAAATGTATTTTTAACATGGAAACTTTTCCTTTAATCTTTCCTTAGTAAGCCACCATGCATGGTTGTACTCATTCACACACACCATTATGTGCTCACAGGCATAATCACAAACTGACATGCTCATAGTCACATTCATACAGTTACATATAATCACACACAGAAAACCAGGTCCTCTGTCTTGCTCATCCTCTTTCACGTTCCCACTCACATGCATAAGCATAAATACTCACACTTACTCAGATATTACACACAGGCACAGATTTTCACAAACCACAACACACCCTTACATCATCCGCACACATTCCTACATCTGCATGTCTAGATATTCATGCACATGCCCACTCATGTACTGACACATATGTACTATGCACTATAACACTATCCATGTGCACAGACTTTGTATACTTATACAAATTCTTGCACAATCGCACCTCAAACTCACACTCATGGTAGCATACTCAGAGAAATGCACTTGCACACACTCATATACTCACCCTCATGCATACCCACACATGCTCACACAATCACATCATCTTCTAACCATTCACTCATGTTCATCTTTCCACACTCTCTCATACACTTGCATGTCTTTGTTCACTTGTGCACCTACACTCTTACAGCCTCATACTCATGTTTTCACATTCTCACACACATTTGAACAATCATATACTCATCCACACAGTCCGATGATCACTCTCACACTCACATTCACATAGTCATGCACATCCTTGAAAACTTCTGCATACACACACACCTTCACAACTCATACAGACTTCCATACTTACAATGATTACACATGCTCACACACATAACTGCACACACTGACACTTTCACACAGGAAATAACAGTGTCATATGTAATCATACACACTCTCAAAAACTTTACACCTTCACAACACAGACACATTCACATGTTCACAACTCACAAAATTACACATGTATGTGCGCCCACAGCCACAGCCACACATGCTCCCACACCTGGTTGCTCATTCAGATAGTCAAGCATACTCACACCTTACATACATGCATATCCACATAACCACATATTTATACATTCTACACACTCGCACAGCTGCACAGTCATGTACACTCACAAACTGACATATTCACACACATAAACACACCCCCACAGTCTGAGTCACACATCTGAACACAATCACATCCACATAAACAGTCACATGATCTTGCACATTAACACTCTCTACACTAACAAATACACCCAATCCACACCTACACCTACTCAGCACACTAACACACATTCCACACTTGGACTCACTCAGACATCCACACATACTTCCACACCCTCATAAAATTACATGCTCACATAGCCATGTATTCACACATTCAAACTCTCACATACTAGCACACATCTACACACAACTGCATAGCAGTGCTCATACACTCTTGCACACTCATATATAACCACATACCTACCCACACTAAAACAACCTTGCACACTCACGCATTATCACACTCACCCTTGCACACTCAGTTGTACCACACTCACACACTTACCCAAGTCCATACACTCTATAGTCACACTCCTGCACACTCATTCTCTACCAAACACACTAAACACAGCCACTCACCACCCATACTCTTGTAGTGACACCCCATGCTCACTTTACACACATTCTATGCATACAGATTTGCAGGCTCACAAACCCACACACCACAGACACACACTTACAAAAACACACTCATACATATTGACACTACCACACCTACACAAGATCACATACTTATGTACAGTTACACATTCTTGCATGTTTATACACCTACACTCACTGATACATCCTCAGACATTCCTGCATAATGACACCTCCACAATCATCCAGTCACATACTCTTACACATCCACACACCCATACATACCCATGAAATTGTACAATTTTCTCACAATTACACATTCATACACCTGTAATATAAATGTTCTTATACATTGACATTTATACACTTAAAAATAGATAAAAATTCAGTCACATGCTCAAACACAATCACAAACATGAAAACCCTTGTATATATTTATAGACTCTTACATGCTCACCTACTTTTACATGCTCTTTAATTATCTTGCATGCTACTACATGCTCGCACACTGTGATGGTTAATCCTGGGTGTCAACTTGACTGGACTAAGGAACAAATAAGAGAAAAAGGATCTTCGGATTGGACTACCTCAACCTGGATGGCCCACCCCAAATGTGGGCGTTACCTTCCGCTGGCAGGCAGTATTAAAGGCCATGGCAGAGGGATTTGGTCTCCTTTTTTCCTGCGGCTTGCCTCTCTCTCATTGGTAAGTTTGTCTTGCTGCTGTGATCAACCCTATGGATCCCAGGGTGTACTGAGACTGGCAGATCTCCTGGAATCCATTGGGCCTTCAGCACCAGATTGGCACTACTGAGACATCCAGCCTTGTGGACTGAGCAGTTCCCTGGATTCTCAGCCTCTCCAGTGCGGTGCAGCTACTGTTGGACTCCTTGAACTCTGTCACATGAGCAAATCAATAAATTGTATATAGCTATATATTCGTCCTGTTGCTTCTGTTTCTTTAGAGAACCCTGACTAATACAGATTTTGGTACCAGGAGTGGTTCTAGAGAAACAGAATTGAAAGGATGAATTTCTTTAGTGGGCTTGGTAGTTTCTGGAGCCAGCTCTCCAACCCAATGAAGCCTAGAGTTACTGAAGGCTCTCCTGGTGGCATGAAGAGGAATGATAATCCATGGTGCAGACTATTTGATGTAATTATGAAGATAGATCCATTTGACTCACCTAACTCACCTCTTGTGAGAAGCAAGGAATTTAGTGACTCTATATATAAAAGTTTGAGAAATTGCAGAAAAATAAGGAAAATAATGATGTTGCCTGGTTGCTCTTAGCATCTCTGGATAAAGTGATAAAGGAAAACAAGGAGCTCAGTGATAAAACTAACCAGCCCCAGATTCGAAACAATAGTTTAAAAGTTTCCAAGTGTGCTCTGGAAGAGCATCTTCTCTCCAGAAGCCAAAGAGCTAAAGTGGCAGAAAATCAAGGTGGAGCCCTTATTATATGTTTGGCTGATTTACAACGCAAATTTAATTCCCAGCAATGAAGAGTGTCAACAGTCAAAGTGAGAGCACTGGTGGGGAAAGTGTGGAACCCTGAAACTTGGGATGGAGGTGTGTGGGAGAACCATGACGATGAGGATTTTGAACCCTCAGATTATGAGGGATTTTCTTTATCTGAGGAATTAATCTCCCCACACTCAGCAGAGAATCCACACCCTGCAGATCCCTCCTCCCCACCCTTGCCTGAGGAAACTAATCTCCCCCTCCCAGTGGGAGCTAATGACCCTCAGGGCCCAGCAATTTTTGCCTCTAGACCTATAACCAGATTGAAGGCTAAGTGTTCTAGTTTGTGTTCCATTGCTGTGACAAAACACTCTGACCAACACCAACCTGGGGAGGAAAGGGTTTATTCAGCTTACATCTCCTGGGTCACAGTTCATCACTCAGGGAGCCCAAGGCAGGAACTCAGGGCAGGAACCTGGAGGCACGAGCTGAAGCACAGGCCATAGAGGAATGCTGTTCACTGGCTTGCTCCCTTGGCTCATGCCCAGTCCGCCTTCTTATACAATACATAACAACCTGCCCAGGGTGGCACCACTCATGGTGGGCCGGGCCCTCCCACACTGTTTGACCATCAAGACAATACTCCACAGATGTGGCCACAGGACAATCCAATGGAGCCAATTCCCCAATTGAGGCTCCCTCAACCCAGGTGTGTCAAGTTAACACTAAAGCTATCCAGCACACTAAGCAAGCCCCTCAAGGTGAGATAGAAAGTGTGGTCCATGAGGAGTTGCACTACACCACTAAAGAAATTAATGACTTTGCTGATTCATTCCAGCAAAAGCCTAAGGAATATGTGTGGGAATGGATTTTAAGGGTGTGGGATAATGGTGGAAGGAATATAAAATTTGATCACACTGAGTTTATCGATATGAGCCCACTGAGTAGAGATTCTAGGTTTAACATGGAAGCTCGAGCAGTTAAAAAAGGTGTTAAAAGTTTATTTGAATGGTTGGCTGACGTATTTATTAAAACATGGCCTACTAACAGCAAGTTAGAGATGCCTGATATTCCTTGGCTTAGTATTGATGAAGGGATTGTGAGGGTCAGGCAGATGGGCATGCTCGAGTGGATTCGAAGTGTAAAACCACATTCTCCACAATATGAGGACCCAGAGGACATGCCATTCACTGAATTTATAAGATGGAAAGTACTGAGAGAGACACCAGAACATTTGAAGAGCTTTGTTTTTGCTCTATTTCTTATGCCAGATCTTACAGTTAGAGAAGTTGTGGCTCGTTTGCATAAATTAAATGTACACGTAGTAGGTCTAACAGGACCTCAGGGTAGGCGTCAGGTGGCAGCACTGAATCGCAGAAGGCCAGATGAGCGTAGTTACAGTAATTATCATAATGGGTGGCAAAGGCAAAACAATACCTATAATGGCATGACCCGAAATGATCTTTGGAACTGGCTAATTAATCATGGTGTTCCCAGGAACCAAATACATAAGAAGCCTACTAAGTTTTTATTTGATCTGTATAAGCAGAAAAGCTCTAGAACGAATGACAGGAAGTCAACATTTGATTTTAGGAGTAGCGAATCCCGCCCAGTTGACCGGTTTCCAGACTTGAGACAGTTCACAGACCCAGAACCCCTTGAATGAAGGGGTGGCCGGGTTCCAGTGAGGAAGGACCTTGTCACAATACCAAAGAGTTATGCTGTTTGCCTTCCTCCTGTCCTTCCCCAGAGGGACCTGAGGCCTTTTACTAGGGTAACTGTACACTGGGGAAAAGGAAATAATCAGACTTTTCGAGGCCTATTGGATACTGGTTCTGAGTTGACACTGATCCCAGGAGACCCTAAAAAGCATTGTGGCCCTCCGGTTAAAGTAGGGGCCTATGGAGGTCAGGTGATAAATGGAGTTTTGGCTGAAGTCCGACTCACGGTGGGCCCAGTGGGTCCCAGAACGCATCCCGTAGTTATTTCCCCAGTCCCAGAATGTATAATTGGGATAGATATAATTAGAAATTGGCAGAATCCCCACATTGGTTCCCTGATCTGTGGAGTGAGGGCTATTATGGTTGGAAAGGCCAAATGGAAACCATTGGTGTTGCCTCTACCAGGGAAAATAGTGAACCAAAAACAGTATCGTATCCCTGGAGGGATTGCGGAGATTAATGCCACTATCAAGGATTTGAAAGATGCAGGGGTGGTGATTCCTACCACATCTCCATTTAACTCTCCAATTTGGCCTGTGCAAAAGACAGATGGATCATGGAGAATGACAGTTGACTATCGAAAACTCAACCAAGTAGTGACACCAATTGCAGCCGCTGTACCAGATGTGGTGTCCTTACTCGAGCAGATTAATATGTCTCCTGGTACCTGGTATGCAGCTATTGATCTGGCCAATGCTTTCTTCTCAATACCGGTTCATAAGGACCACCAGAAGCAATTTGCTTTCAGCTGGCAAGGCCAACAGTATACCTTTACTGTCTTACCTCAGGGGTATGTTAACTCTCCAGCGTTGTGCCATAACTTAGTTAGAAGGGATCTTGATCGCCTGACTCTTCCACAAAATATCACACTGGTCCACTATATTGATGATGTTATGTTGATTGGACCCAGTGAACAGGAGGTAGCAGCTAGTCTAGACTTGTTGGTAAAGCATATGCGCATGAGAGGATGGGAAATAAATCCAACTAAAATTCAAGGGCCATCTACCTCGGTGAAGTTTCTAGGAGTTCAGTGGTGTGGAGCATGCAGAGACATTCCTTCTAAGGTAAAGAATAAGTTGTTGCACCTGGCCCCTCCCTCCACCAAGAAAGAAGCACAACGTCTGGTGGGTCTTTTTGGATTCTGGAGGCAGCACATTCCTCATCTGGGTGTGTTACTACGACCCATATATCAGGTGACTCGTAAGGCAGCAAACTTTGAGTGGGGCTTGGAACAGGAAAAGGCTCTTCAACAGGTCCAGGCTGCAGTGCAGGCTGCTCTGCCCCTAGGGCCATATGATCCAGCAGACCCAATGGTGCTTGAGGTATCAGTGGCAGATAGAGATGCTGTCTGGAGTCTGTGGCAGGCTCCCATAGGGGAATCACAGCGGAGGCCCTTGGGATTTTGGAGCAAGGCTCTACCTTCATCTGCAAACAACTATTCTCCTTTTGAGAGACAGCTCTTAGCCTGCTATTGGGCCTTAGTGGAAACTGAACGTTTGACAATGGGCCACCAAGTCACCATGCGACCTGAGCTGCCCATCATGAGCTGGGTGTTATCTGACCCACCAGACCATAAAGTAGGACGTGCACAGCAACAGTCCATTGTCAAATGGAAGTGGTACATACGGGACAGGGCCCGGGCAGGCCCTGAGGGCACAAGCAAGCTACATGAAGAAGTTGCCCAAATGCCTATGGTTCCCACTCCTGTTACAATGTCTCCTGGGCTTAAGCATGCACCTATGGCTTCATGGGGTTTGCCCTATGATCAGTTGACTGAGGAAGAGAAGACTAGGGCCTGGTTTACTGATGGTTCTGCACGCTATGCAGGCACCACCCAGAGGTGGACAGCTGCAGCATTACAGCCAATTTCTGAAACAACCCTAAAGGACACTGGTGAAGGAAAGTCTTCACAGTGGGCAGAACTTCGGGCAGTGCACATGGTTGTGCATTTTGCCTGGAAGGAGAAATGGCCAGAGGTTCGATTATATACTGATTCATGGGCTGTAGCCAATGGTTTGGCTGGATGGTCAGGGACTTGGAAGGAGCATGACTGGAAAATTGGTGAGAAAGACATTTGGGGAAGAAGTATGTGGATAGAGCTCTCTGAATGGTCAAAGGATGTGAAGATACTTGTGTCTCATGTAAATGCTCATCAAAAGGTGATCTCAGCAGAGGATGAGTTTAATAATCAAGTAGATCGGATGACTTGTTCTGTGGATAGTCAGCCTCTTTCTCCAGCTATCCCTGTTGTTGCTCAATGGGCCCATGAACAAAGTGGTCATGGTGGCAGAGATGGAGGTTATGCATGGGCTCGACAGCATGGACTTCCACTCACCAAGGCTGATCTGGCTACAGCTGCTGCCGAGTGCCAGATTTGCCAACAGCAGAGACCAACATTGAGCCCCCGATATGGTGCTATTCCCCAGGGTGACCAGCCAGCAACCTGGTGGCAGGTTGACTACATTGGACCACTTCCATCATGGAGGGGACAGCATTTTGTCCTTACAGGAATAGATACTTATTCTGGTTATGGATTTGCCTTTCCTGCATGTAATGCTTCTGCCAAAACTACCATCCAGGGACTTACAAAATGCCTTATCCACCATCACAGTATTCTTCACAGCATCGCTTCTGACCAAGGAGCTCACTTTACAGCCAAAGAAGTGCGACAGTGGGCCCATGGTCATGGTATCCACTGTTCTTACCATGTTCCTCACCACCCAGAAGCAACTGGCTTGATAGAAGGATGGAGTGGCCTCTTGAAGACACAGTTACAGCACCAACTAGGTAGCAATACCCTGGAGGGCTGGGGCAAGGTTCACCAGCAGGCAGTATATGCTTTGAATCAGCGCCCACTATATGGTACTGTTCCTCCTATAGCCAGAATTCATGGGTCCAGGACCAAGGGGTGGAAGTGGGAGTGATTCCACTCACTATCATCCCTAGTGACCCAATAGGAAAATTTTTGCTTCCTGTACCCACGACCTTGCATTCTGCTGGTCTAGAAGTTTTGGCTCCAAAGGGGGGAGTGCTTTTGCCAGGAGATACAGCACACGTTCCATTGAACTGGAAGCTAAGACTTCCCCCCAGCCACTTTGGGCTTCTACTGCCCTTAAGCCAACAGGCTGAGCAAGGAATAACAGTAGTAGGAGGAGTGATTGATCCAGACTACCAGGGGGAAATTGGACTTTTTCTCCACAATGGGGGCAAGGAAGATTATATCTGGAAGGCAGGAGATGCTGTAGGGCGCCTTCTGGTGCTACCATGTCCTATGATTAAGGTCAATGGGAAACTCCAACAGCCCAAACCAGACAGGACAATAAATGGCCCAGACCCTTCAGGGATGAAGGTATAGGTCACTCCTCCAGGGAAAGAGCCAAGACCTGCAGAAGTGCTTTCTGATGGTGGAGGAAATACAGAATGGGTAGTAGAAGAAGGTAGTCATAAATATCAGCTGAGGCCACAGGACCAGTTGCAGAAATGTGGATTATAATAGATATTAACTTTTGTCCTATTTGGTTAAGAATGTGCTTGTTCATATATATACACGTATATTAAGCAGATACTTGTGTTGTTCCCTTTTGAATGTGCAACTGAGATAAGTGTTGTCATATTTAGGTTATTAGATACTGAAGGACTAATTGTTCCTTAAGGACATTTCCACCTACTCTAAGATATAATGCTTTGCTATTGCACATGAGACACTTATAACATGTTAGGTGGAATTATGACCTTGCCATTGTTCGCAATTGACATTTAAGCATAACATAAGGAGAGGCTATTTATTGGGTGTCAATTTGACAAGGGGTGGACATGTGATGGTTAATCCTGGGTGTCAACTTGACTGGACTAAGGAACAAATAAGAGAAAAAGGATCTTCGGATTGGACTACCTCAACCCGGATGGCCCACCCCAAATGTGGGCGTTACCTTCCGCTGGCAGGCAGTATTAAAAGCCATGGCAGAGGGATTTTGTCTCTTTTTTCCTGTGGCTTGCCTCTCTCTCACTGGTGAGTTTGTCTTGCTGCTGTGATCAACCCTATGGATCCCAGCGTGTACTGAGACTGGCAGATCTCCTGGAATCCATCGGGCCTTCAGCACCAGATTGGCACTACTGAGACATCCAGCCTTGCAGATTGAGCAGTTCCCTGGATTCTCAGCCTCTCCAGTGCGGCACAGCTACTGTTGGACTCCTTGAACTCTGTCACATGAGCAAATCAATAAATTGTATATAGCTATATATTCGTCCTGTTGCTTCTGTTTCTTTAGAGAACCCTGACTAATACACACACATACTGACACACACATGAAATGACACAGAACTGGCTGGAGACATGGCTTAGCAGTTTAAGAGCACCAACTCCTGTTGCAGAGGACCCGGGTTTGATTCCCAGCGCCCACATTGTGGCTGAGAACTGTCTTTAACTCCAGTTCCAGGGAAATCTGACACCCTCTTCTGGCCTCTGCAGCATTGCACGACATGGTTGCACCTACTTACATGCAGACAGTACACTCATACACATAAAAAAGAAATGACACAGGACATACTCCCTTACATACTTTTGCATGCTCACACAGCTTTTCACACTCATATGAATTCATGCACAGCCACACAATCATATATGTGATTACACTCACAGACTCACACTCAAACACTCAGAGCTATCATACACTCACTCTTGCACACCAAAACACTCATACATCACATATTTATTCTCTAACAATTCTCTCAAACTCTTGCACATGGTTACATACTCATGAATATAGTCTCACATGTCCACACCTCATATACATGCCTTTGCATCAACACTCTCTTGTACACACTTTTATACAGTCAGATATTTACTTTCACACTGTATTACACTCATATACTCACAAATGAGCACTCACACACTCATGTACCCTTACTCTCCTAAACTCTTGCATGCATGTCTTCACATAAAGACTCCTTCATGTTAACATAGTATTATGCACAGATTCAATGCAATCCCAATTAAAATCCCCATGACCTTATTCACAGACCTAGAAAAAATCCTTAAGTTCATAAGGAAAAAAAAAGACCCCAGATGCCAAAGAAACCCTGAGCAAAAGAGCAATGCAGGATGGATCACTATATTAGACTTCAAACTATATTACAGGGCTATAGTCATAAAGTGGCCTACTGTTGGCACAAAAACAGACCCATAGATTAATGGAACAAAACTGAAGATCCAAACTGAGCACATGCAATTTTAGTCACCTCATATTTGACAAAGGGACCAAGATCTAATGGAGGAAAGACAGCATCTTCAGCAAATGGTGTTGGCAAAACTGGATCACCACGTGCAGAAAAATAAACCTAAACCCCTACCTCTCACTCTGTACAAAAATCAACTCCAAATGGATCCAAGACCTCAACGCGAAATCAGAAACTCTGAAAATGATAGAAGAAAATGTTGGCAGTAACCTACAAGACATAAGCATAGGAAAAGATTTTCTAAATCAGACAGTATCTGCACAGGAAATAAGGTCAACAATTGACAAATGGGACCTTATTAAACTCAAGAGCTCCTGTACAGTGAAAGAAACAATCAAAGAAGTAAAGAGAAAACCCACAGAGTGAGAGGAAACCTTCACCAGTAATACATATAATAGAGCATTAACATCTAGAGTATACAAACTACTCAAAAAACAAAGGAGGAAGAAAACAAATGACCACTCAAAAGATGGAGTAAAGAGATAAACAGAGACTTCACAAATGAAGAAGTGAAGATGGCTGAGAAACATCTTAAAAACTGTTCACCATTGCTAATAATTAAGGAAATGCAAATTAAAACCACTTTAAAATTTCATCTTACCCTGGTAAGACTGGCTATGATCAAGAAAACAAAGAATACCAAATGCTGGAGAGGTTGTGGGGAAAGGGGAGCACTCATCCATGGCTGTTGGGAATGCAGACTTGTGTGACCCCTATGGAAAGCAGTGTGGAAAACTCTTAAAAGGCTTAAAATGAACCTACCACTTGACCCAGTCCAACCATTTCTGGGTATATACCCAGAAGACTCATCATATTGCAGAGATATGTGTTATTGCACTCCTCTTCACAATAGCTAAGAGCTGGAAGCAGCTCAAATGTCCCTCAACTGATGAGTTGTATTAGCTTTCATAAGCTCAGATATATTATTATATATTATATAATTATATATTATATAATTATATATTATATAATTATAATATATATTATTATATATTATAGAAATAGTGGTCAACTATCTTTGGCCTGCATGGCCATGACTGTCCTGTAAAAATACTAAGACTAATTTGTGTCCAAATAAAAACTTATAGAGAAAACCAACCAGTAAATACAAGCAACATTTACCTACCCAATTAGCAAACACCTGTGTCCAGTTTTACACAGACATGGAATTTGGCTGTATCCCAAAGTCTCAAGTCTGCTTGGAAATGCCTGTACATGTAATTATCCTGACTGAAGGAAATTCCAGTCTGTATTTGCTGTGATCTCACAACTTACCCCCATATCCTCAACCCTTACACTATGACATGTCCCCTCTTCTGCAAGTAGTCCCTAGGCCTTGGAGAAAGGTGTGAGAGAGGGTGAGAATTGAAACAATCCATTTCTTCATTTGAAGTGACACATTGGCATCTTGGATTTGTCCAAGCTTTGCTTTCCCTGGGTTGGCAGCTCATCCAGGAGTCCATTTCTTAATTTTACTAATAAAACACAAATAGCAAGAAGCACAGACACTTAAACAAACAATAATTATCATGAATATCATGACAAGTCACATTATGGGCACAGGCATAAATGTTTAGATGTTATCTTAACGTAAGAACTGGCTTTTGTGCCAAGGGATGACAACAAATTTATATTGTGGCCTATAATGTCTCTTTAGTCACAAGAGGGTGCAAGCTTATGGTATCAGATGCATGTTAACCACCACACCCTTCAGGAGTGAGCCATAGCAAATTAAATATTTGGGGGTACACTAATATCAGAATGCCATTAACTGCTCCAACTCCAGGGAAGTGAGATGTAGCTGACAAGTCTTGTTCAACTCAGGATACCATTTTTTTCCAGTAATCTTCCTGGTGTTCTTTGGCAACATGGAGACTGACTAACTATCCATTTGCAAGTGAGGTCTCTAAGCATCCTTTTCATGGTAAAACCATTTTTTGATAATAGGGTCTTACCACCGCTTTTTGCATGTGCCCCAACATTACAGGAAAATAGCCTTTGTTTGGGGAGGATCTTAGGGCCCCTAGCCAACATCTCCTTGTTAAAGGTAGTCCATAAGGAGTACCATAAGCTTTTGTCCATCCATATGTCTCAACTGACCATAAAGCAAAATACAGAGAGAGGGAAATTATCCAAAGAGAAGGCACCAATGTCCATGTCATCATACCTCTGGATGTATAGATAAATCAATTTCCCTACTGGTACCAAAGTCCTCCTTCACTAATGTTTTATTTAACCATGAAGCTTTTAAAGATTTTGCAATTAGGGGGCTGGAGAGATGGCCTAGTGGTTAAGAGCGCCGACCACTCTTGCAGAGGACCCGGGTTTGATCCCCAGCACCACATGGTGGCCGAGAACCATCCGAAACTCCAATTCCAGGAGAACTCCAGTTCCAGGGGAATCCGACACCCTCTTCTGACCTCCGCGCCATTGCACGACACGGGTGCACAAACTTGCATGCAGACAGTACATTCATACACAAACAGAAATAAATAAAATTAATTTTAAAAATTAAAAAAAAGATTTTGCAATTATACCTGGCTCTGGTACGCCTCCTTACTGAAATTACTTTTCATTTAGGTATGTGGGTATGTCTCCAACCAGTTTCACATCTGTAAAACACTCAGACAGGAACATTAGGATGAAATTAAACATGAACCAGGTCCAACATAGCATGGGAAGATTTTATCTATTTGTATCAATTGTTGTACCAAAGCACAAATGAGGGGCATTATTAGTTTAGCTAATTCCTTAGCACCTGTAGTCATTTTCCTTTAGAGGCTCTTTGGCACAGAACCTGACCTTGGTACTCGCTTTAATTAGGTTTTAGGGATAAAAGATATCCCTTCAACAGATCTCATGCTTGTTAGTCAAATGAAGAAGTCAAGCATATCCCATAAAGGGTCACTGCCATAATAATTGACTCAACCCAGAGAGATACCATCAGGAACACCTATGTATCACCCTGTGTGTTGGTTCCCTGTGAAGGGGTCTTTTCTCAGATTTCTCCCATTCTTTTCTGATGTTTAGACCAATCTATTGCTGGTGGCTTCTGGTCCATTTCTATAGTCCAAGGACAAACAATTTTCACATGCACCGAAGATGGTCATGTCTCTGTCTGTGGGAACACACAACAAACCCTCTTCCTATGTTACTAAAAGATTGGAGTTGTTATTTTTCCATTTCGAAATTGAAAAATTGATACAAGGCTTAGAGTACAGAGTGTTCTGTTTTTTTTTTTCTTTTTTCTTTTTTAAAATTTATGGAGATATATATATATAAATATAAAACAAGATTATGTTACAAATCGAATCTAGACCGGTGTCCCCCTCCCAATCCCCCCACCCTACCAGATTTACTTTTTTTAGTTCTTTGATGCAGTCTTTTTGTTGGTGGTGGTGTTGTTCTTTCCAATATGCCTCACTCCCAACAAAAAATATATTGGTGATAGGATCCACATATGAGGGATATCATTCATCCTTTGTTTTTCTGGGACTGTGTTACTTCACTTAACATAATATCTTCTAGTTCTATCCATTTACCTGCAAAGTTCATGATGTTGTCTTTGTTTTTACTGCTTCATAGAACTCCATTGTGTAGATGTACCACATTTTCTCTATCCACTCATCAGTTGAGGGGCATTTGGGGTGGTTCCACGTTTTTGCTATTGTGAATAGTGCTGCAGTAAACAGGCTCCACATGCATCTCTGCGGTAAGAAGAGTCTTGTGGGTATATACCCAGTAGTGGTATGAGTGGGTCAGGTGGTAAGCTCATTTTGAGTCTTCCCAGGGTTGTCCACACTGCTTTCCATAGTGGCTGTACAAGTTTACATTCCCAGCAGCAATGGATGAGTGTTCCCTTTTCCCCACAATCTCTCCAGGTATCATTTTTTTTTATCCTAGCCAGTCTTATTGGAGTGAGATGATATCTTAAAGTGGTTTTTGGGGCTGGAGAGATGGCCTAGCGGTTAAGAGCGCCGACCGCTCTTACAGAGGACCCGGGTTCGATCCCCAGCACCCACATGGCGGCCGAGAACCGTCTGAAACTCCAATTCCAGGAGAACTCCAGTTCCAGGGGAATCCGACACCCTCTTCTGACCTCCGCGGCATTGCACGACACGGGTGCACAGACTTGCTTGCAGACAATACATTCATACACATACAGAAATAAATTTTAAAAAATTAATAAAAAATTTTTTTAAAAAGTGGTTTTCATCTGCATTTCCTTAATTATTAGCAACGTTGAACACTTCTTAAGATGTTTCTCAGCCATCTCTAATTCCTCACTTATGAAGTCTCTGTTCAGCTCTTTGCTCCATCTTTGGAGTGATTCGTTTATTTTCTTTCTTGTTTTTTGAGTAGTTTATATATTCTGGAAATCAATGCTTTGTCAGATGTATCTGTGGTGACGGTTTCCTCCCACTCTGTGGGATTTCTCTTCATTTCCTTGACTGTTTCTTTTGATGTACAGAAACTTTTGAGTTTAATGAGGTCCCATTTGTCAATTGCAGATCTTATTTCTTGCTGTCTGATTTAGGAAGTCTTTTCTTATACCTATATCTTGTAGTCTGCTGCCAACTTTTTCTTCTATCACCTTCAGAGATTGGGGTTTCACGTCGAGGTCTTTGATCCATCTAGAGTTGACTTTTGTACAGGGCAAGAGGTAGGGGTTTAATTTCATTCTTCTACAAGTGGTGATCCAGTTTTGCCAGCACCACTTGCTGAAGATGCTGTCTTTCATCTATTGTGTCTTCTTGGCCCCCTTGTCAAATATGAGGTGGCTGAAATTGTATGTGCTCAAGTTTGGATCTTCAGTTTTGTTCTCTTGGTCAACAGGTCTGTTTTTGTGCCAGTACCAAGCTGTTTTTATGACTATAGTCTTGTAGTATAGTTTGAAGGCTGATATAGAGATACCCCCTGTTTTGCTCTTTTCAGTCAGGGTTGTTTTGGCTATTCAGGGTCTTCTATTTATCCAAATGAAATTAAGGATTTTTTTCCAAGCCTATGAAGAAACTCTTGGGGATTTTAATTGGGATTGCATTAAATCTATACAAAAGTTTGGGTAGAATGGATTTTTTAATTTTATTTATTTTTGTATATGTATGAATGTACTGTATGCATGTATGTTTGTGCACCCATGTTGTGCAATGCTGCGGAGGTCAGAAGAGGGTCTCGGATTCCCCTGGAACTGGAGTTCTCCTGGAATTGGAGTTACAGACGGTTCTTAGCCACCATGTGGGTGCTGGGGATCGAACCCGGGTCCTCTGCAAGAGCAGTCAGTGCTCTCAACCGCTTGGCTATCTCTCCAGCTCCTACAATGGATATTTTTACTATATTAATTTTCCTAATCCATGAGCATGGGAGGTTTTTCTTTTTTTCTTTTTTCTTTTTATTTTTTGTATATGTATGAGTGTACTGTCTGCATGAAGGTTTGTGCACCCATGTCGTGCAATGTCGTGGAGGTCAGAAGAGGGTCTTGGATTCCCCTGGAACTGGAGTTCTCCTGGAATTGGAGTTACAGACAGTTCTTAACCGCCATATGGGTGCTGGGGATTGAACCCGGGTCCTCTGAAAGAGGGGTTGGTGTTCTTAACCACTAGGCTATCTCTCCATTCCCAAGCATGGGAGGTTTTTCTATCTTCTGATGTCTTCTTCAGTTTCCTTCTTCAGGGGTTTAAATTTTTTGTTGTAGAGATCTTTGGTGTCTTTGGTTAGGTTTGTTCCTAGGTATTTTATTGCTTTTGAGGCTGTTGGGAGTGGGAATATCTCCTTGAATTCCCTCTTCAGTTGCTTGTTGTTGGTGCAAAGAAAGGCTACTGATTTTTCTAGGTTAATTTTGTATCCTGCCACTTTGCTGAAGCCCTTAATCGTTTCTAGGAGTTTTCTGGTGGAGTTTTTAGAATCCCTTAAGTAAACAATCATATCAACAGCAAAAAGGGATAGCTTGACTTCCTCTTTTCCAATTAGTACTCCTTTAATTTCCTTTTCTTGCCTTATTGTCCCAGCAAGTGTTTCAAGCACTATAATGAAGAGGAGTGGTGACTGGGGGCAGCCTTGCTGAATTCCTACCTTTAAAGGGAATGCTTCTGTCATTTCCCAGTTTACGATGATATTGGCTCTGGGTTTCCTGTATATGGCTTTGATTATATTGAGGAATGATCTCTCCAATCCATTTCCCTCTAGGACTTTAAGCATGAAGGGATGCTGGATTTTGTCAAAGGCTTTTTCTACGTCAATTGAAATGATCGTGTGGTTTTTGTCTTTCAGTCCATTTATATGGTTGATGATATTTATTGATTTTCATATGTTGAGCCATCCCTGCATCTCTGGTATGAATCCAACTTGGTCATGATGGATGATCTTCTTGATGCGGGTCTGTATGCAATTTGCAGGTATCCTGTTTAGAAGTTTTGCATCTGTGTTCATTAATGAGATGGGTGTATAGTGCTCCTTTTTGGTTGTATCTTTGCCTGGTTTTGGTATTAGAGTGATGCTGGCTTCATAGAAAGAATTTGGGAGCATTCCCTCTGTTTGTATCCTTCTAAACAATTTGAGTAATAATGGTTGTAAGTCTTTTCATAATGTTTTATAAAATTCTACTGTGAAACCATCTGGGACTGGGCTTTTTTTAGTTGGGATGTTTCTTATTCCATCTTCAATTCTTCATATATTATTGGTCTCTTTAAGCTGTTGATCTCTTCTTGGTTGAGCTTTAGTGATTCCCAGGATTTCAGATATTCATACATTTCTCCTAGGTTTTCAAACTTAGTAGAGTATAGGTTTTCAAGTATTCCCATAAGATTGTCTGGATCTTTTCATTGTCTGTTGTAATATTTCCCCTTTCATCATGGATTCTATTGATTTGGAGTTGTTCCTTCTTTCTTTTGGTTAACTGGGCTAGAGGTCTGTCTATCTTGTTTATTCTCTCAAAGAACCAACTTTTGGATTCATTGATTTTTTTTTGTATTGTTTTCTTTGTTTCTATTTCATTGATTTCTGCTCTGATTTTTGTTATTTCTTCCTGTCTGTTGCATTTAAGGTTCATTTGTTGTTCTCTCTCAAGTGTTTTAATTGCAGTGTTAGATGGTTCACTTGTGCTCTTTCTGTTTTTTTGATGTGGGCACTCAGGGCTATAAATTTCCCTCTTAGGATTGCTTTTAAAGTGTCCCATAAGTTTGGTTTTGTTGCATTGTCATTGTCATTCACTTCCAGGAATGCTTTTATTTCTTTCTTTATTTCTTCTTTGACCCATTCATTATTTGGGAGAATGTTGTTTAGTCTCCATGTGTTCTTGTAGGTTGTAGGTCTTATCCTGGTGTTGATATTGAGCTTTATTGTGTTGTGGTCTGATAGAATGCATGAAATCATTTCAGTCATTTTATATTTGTTGAGTTTTTTCTGTGTCCCAGTATGTGGTCGATTTTGGAGAATGTTCTGGGGATGCTGTGTAGAAAGTGTATTCTCTGGTGTTTGGGTGGAATATTCGATGGATGTCTGAGAGGTCCATTTGGTGTATCATTCAGTTCACATGTCTCTCTGTTTATTCTTTGTCCTGTTGATCTGTCCAAAGGAATTACTGGGGTATTGAATTCCCCTACTATGAGTGTGCTGGGGTTAATCTGTGCCTTGAGGTCCTGAAGAATCGTCTTTATTCTTGGTGCACCAGAGTTTGGTGCATATATATTCAAGATTGTGAAGTCTTCATGGTCAATTGTTCCTTTGACAAAGATGTATTGGCCCTCTTTGTCTCTTTTTATTCTTTTACTTTGAAGTCTATTTTGTTTGATATTAAAATAGCAACACCTGCTTTCTTTTTGGTACCATTTGCTTGGAATATTTTTCCATCCCTTCACCTTAAGTTGGTTCCTATCCTTGAGACTGAGATGGGTTTCTTGGAGACAGCATATAGATGAGTTTTGTTTCCTAATCCAATTTCCCAGTCTATGTCTTTTGATTGGGGAGTTTAGTCTATTAATATTTAAGGTTATAATTGAAAGATGCATTTCACCTTATTATCCATTTGCATTTTTAGTCTCAGTTTCTAATTCTGCACTTATGTTTTATTAGTTTTTCTAGGTGCTTGGGGATAGTTGCTCCTCTCTTCTGTCCTTTGAATTGCTTCAAGTATTTTCTGAAGGGTTGGTTTTCTGGACATATATTCTATCATCTTGTTTATGTCATGGAAGATTTTTCTCTCTCCTTCAACTATAATTGATATTTTTGCTGGCTATAGTAACCTGGGTTGGCATCTATAGTCTTTTTCCCTGGGAATGTTTTGCTCCACGTTCTTCTTGCTTTCATAGTTTGTACTGAGTAGTCAGTTGTAATTCTGATAGGTTTCCCCTTATATGTAACTTGTTTTTCTCTGTGGGTTTCAGAATTTTGTCTTTGTTTTGGGCATCTAGCATTTTAACTATGATATGGCATGAGGAGTTTCTTTTCTGATCTTGCCTGTTCAGATTTCTATGTGCTTCTTGTATTTGTATGGGTTTGTCTTTTTTTAGTTTGGGGAAATTTTTGTCTATTATTCTGTTGAATATCTGATCAATACCATTCTCTTGGAATTCTTCTCCTTCTTCTATTTCTATGATGTGGAGGTTTGATCTTTTCATAGTGTCCTACAGTTCCTGGTTGTTCCACTTTTGTGTATTTTTAAAATTTTCATAATCTTTACTTGAGGTTTTTAGTTGCTCTGTGTTATCTTCCAGGTCTGATATTCTTTGCTCTGTTTCCTCCATTCTATTTCTGAGGCTTTTTCCATTTTTTTCCTTTTGATTGGATGAGTGTTCTATTTCCTTTTTCATTTCATCCTGTGATTTCTTTAGTATTTCAACTTCCTTTTTGAGCTTCTCAATCTCTTCTTGTGCTCCTTATTTCGCTGATTGGCTTCCTTTTTCAGTGTTTCCACTTCCTTCTGGAGTTTGTCATTGTCTCCCTCTAGTTCTTTCTGGAGTTCGTCATTCTCGTCCTTTAGTTCTTTCTGAAGTTTGTCATTGTCTCCCTCTAGGTCCTTCTTGAGTTTTTCATTCTCTCTCCTTAGTTCTCTGACTTGTTCTTTATATTCTTCAATTTCTCTGAATAGGTCTGCAATTGTTCCTCTAAGATCTTTTTCTTGGGTCACCCCCCAGGGGGTCCCACTGTAGGAATCTCCTACAATGTTGGTAGAGCTTGGTGTGGAATTATTCTGCACCTTTCGCATGTTGTACCTTCGTTGTGTCCCTGGCATGTGGGTTTCCCTTTTTTTTGCCTGTATTCCAATGTGAAATACAAATGCTTTTCACTGTGTTGAAGGCTTGCTTTTCTTGCCTCCTTCAGATGCCTTTTTTTTTCCTCCTTGTTCATGGAGGCTTGTCTAGGTTCAGTCTTTCAATTTTGTGTGTATTTTGGAAACCTAATTCACTTTTCCCTTTCTATTCTGAAGATTCTCCAAAAAATCCTCTTGGATGCTTTCTCAGCAATCCTAGTTGGCGATGGGGGGGTATCCCTGACAGCATATCGATGGGTTCTGTTTCCTAATCCAATCTCCCAGTCTGTGCTTTGGGTGGTCCCAGGAGATGCAGCTGCCTCTGCTGTGGCCCAGCCAGCCCTGGGGAGTGCTGCAGCCACTGGGCCAGCCTTGCTGTGTGCTGCTGCTGCCTCCTCTGAGTTGTTGGGTGCACCACCCACACAATCCTCCTGCACTATCCACCTGTTGCTGCCCATGAACCTGCTGTTGTCACTTGGCAGGCACCCAGGCCATGGAGCTGAGGAGGCCAGGGGTGTGTCCAAATGGGGATGGCCCAGAACACTCCCCAGCCAGGTGGTTGCCACCAGCAGCAGGAGACCATCCCCAAGAAGGACCCAGCTGTGGCCTCTTTGAACAGAACTGCCCTAGCCATGCCTGCAGCCCCTAGGCTGTGGGTCTCCATCACTCCCAACTTGGCTCCCAGCCTGTTCCCTCCCATGATTATTCTGTGGATCATTCTCATGTGCTGAATCCAAATGGTGCACCCTGTGAGCCACCAGTGAGCATAGCCGCAGGGACCAGCTGGTGGGCCAGGCCGGAGACAGCCTAAAGGGAAGGGCTATCATGGCGAGATGGATCAGAATAAGTGTTGCCGTCTGAGGGTGGAGGTTATCCATGAAGGCAGAAAGGGAAATTAAGACAGACGAAGAGTGGGCCAGCGTTCACCCTTGTGTGGCTACAGACACACAGAACACAAAGGGGTCTACCTACCAAACAGCATACCGTAAATTGCTTCAGAAAATGGGGTGCCTTGGAAACACTGAAATGGCATTTTACACACACTGGGGGCTATAAACCTCAGAAAGGACACGTTTTTTAAAATGCTGGGGAGTCAGAGGCCATGCCGGGTGCCAGATGTAGGAAACCTCCAGGTCAGCCAGCAGAGTTCCAAGGCCCTGACCAGGAAGAGGTGAGCAGACATAGCATTGAACTCTGGGAGCTGGGTGAACAGCAGGGCTGGTTTATTGTGGGAAAGACAAGGATTTATATACCAATGTCCTCTGCTTCTTTTGGAAGTGCCTCAGGTGCTGATCAAACCACCAACTCAGCTGTTGCCTCTGAGTGCAGGTTAATTCCGTTCAGTATTTAAAGAGGTTAAGCATGCTGGTGCAGGTGTGTAACACTCTACAACTGTATCCTGAAGGGAGCCATATTACTCTCCACCTCTGTTGTATTAGCAACATGAATAGAACAGTCTCTCTTGTTTTTTAGACTTTTACATTTTTGATCTATAATTTGTAAAAAGTAGTTGTACTACATACCCATAGACAGGAGCCAAGTTGTAAAGGTCTACTAAGCCCATTTAAACTGTCTCCTATTGGACTGTATACTGTTGGTTCAAGGAGGCAAAACTCAGTCTTTCTGAGCTAAATTATCTTGTAGGCAAAAGATATGTCACGGGTAATATTATATATTATAGAAAAATATAGATAACACTTGTGTTCATTTAATCCCAAAGTTGCCACTGGAAATCTTTTACAAACTAGGAGTAAAACAAATATTGATAACAATTTTTCTCCCCAATTAGCTTAAATGTCTCACTAATTTCATATTAATAATATTTAACCTATTTTATTCAATATAGGCATTTTAATTTTTAATAAACCTTTAAATACCAAATAATGTGCAGAAAACGCTTGGGTAAAAACTGAACATTCATTATATAAACCTTGACCAGACATACATTTTGTTTTTAAAGTTACTTGATTGAACTATGACCTTAGAGAAACACACTTATTTATACAATTTTATCCTTTACCTATTATAAGAAAACCCTAAACACATTATTTTAAAGTATAAACTTTACAGAGTAGGTTTTAAATGACTGATTTTCTTTAAATATTTGAAGATGCTTTATCTAGGCTTGGCACAAAACTGTTGTTTTAAAGATGTTTTACCTAGTGGTTCAATGTTCTATGAATAAAACACACTTAAATATATCATAGAATTGTATTTGGAATAGAAGTAATTATTTTTTAAAACTTACTTGTATCCTTAAAGACTAAATAATTTATTGAACTTTAACATTATAAGAATCTGTTGGAGGCTACCCAAATCTTTGTCTCAGGTGTTTCAACAGTATAACCAGTAGGTGGGAGTGTACACCCAGTAAAACATTTAATTGTTTTTTTTAAGCAGCAGTGACTCTGTATTGTTATTATACATTTGTAACTTTACCAGTTACCCTTAATAAAAACAAATAAATTATAGACAAACAACCATAACCTTTGTTGAAATTAATTCATCTGTTAATTGTTTGATTATCTTAATAGACCTGAGTCTGAGATGGAAGGGCCAGTTTCAACCCAAAGTAGTCCTATAATGAATTTAAACTGTATGCAAATACATATGAAAAATTTATAAAAACCAATTGAAATTGTTAATACCAAAAGATATAAAACAAATAGTTTTTTTTTTAAAAAATGGTTTATTCTTGTTATAAACATAAGACAAATTGGATTTGGTACATGATGGTTCTGTACACTTTTCAATTTTCTAAAAAAACTTTACAATAAAAATATAAAAGAAAATTGAAATTAATACATAATTATAATTAATATATTCAAAATATACATACAAATAAGCTTAATAAAACTCAAAATAACATTTGATAAGAATTTCTCTTTTTTTATGTGTAGGAATGTACTGCCTACATGTAGGTCTGTGCACCCAGGTTGTGCAATGCCACGAGGTCAGAAGGGGGCATAGGATTCCCCTGGGACTGGAGTCAAAGATGGTTCTCACCAGCCATGTGGGTGCTGGGGATCAAACCCGGGTCCTCTGCAACAGCAGTTGGTGCTCTTAACCACTAAGCCATCTCTCTGGTCCAATATTTGATAAAAATTTCTTTTTTAATTTATTTTATTTTTATTATATTTTAAAGGATTCACAATATAAGATCACAGTTGTTTTCAGATCACATTGAAGTTGCTCAGTTTGCCATACAATTAGGTAATTGGTGCTAGCACAGATGAGGGATACCATTCATCATGTGTTTTTCTGGGACTGTGTTACTTCACTCAGCATGATATCTTCCAGCTCCAGCTATTTACCTGCAAAACTCATGATGTCATCTTTCTTTACCGCTGCATAGAACTCCATTATGTAGATGTTCCACATTTTCTCTATTCACTCGTCGGTTGAGCGACACTTGGGTTGGTTCCAGCTCCTTGCTACTGTGAAGAGAGCTGAAATAAACATGGCCATGCATGTATCTCTGCAGTAAGATGAGTCTTGTGGGTACATGCCCAGGAGAGGTATGGCTGGGTCAGGTGGCAAGTTCATTCCAAATCTTCCAAGGGTTCTCCACACTACTTTCCATAGTGGCTGTACAAGTTTACATTCCCACCAGCAGTGGATGAGTGTTCCTCTTTCCCCACAACCTCTCCAGAACTTGGTATCATTTGTTTCCTTGATCCTAGCCAATCTTATTGGAGTAAGATGATATCTTAAAGTGGTTTTGATTTGCATTTCCTTAATGATTAGTGACGTTGAACACTTCTTAAGGTGTTTATCAGCCATCTCTAATTCCTCACTTGTGAAGTCTCTGTTCAGCTCATTGCTCCATCTAATGAGTGGGTAACTTGTTTTCTTTCTTCTTTGTTTTTTGAGTAATTTATATATTCTGGAAATCAATGCTTTGTCAGATGTTTCTGCAGTGAAGGTTTCCTCCCACTCTGTGGGATTTCTCTTCACTTCCTTGATTGTTTCCTTTGATGTACAGAAGCTTTTGAGTTTACTGAGGTCCCATTTGTCAGTTCTTGCACAGCTGCTGTCTGATTTAGGAAGTCTCTTCTTATACCTATGTCTTGTAGTCTGCTGCCAACTTTTTCTTCTATTGCCTTCAGAGTTTGGGGTTTCACGTTGAGGTCTTTAATCCATCTGGAGTTGACTTTTGTACAGGGTGAGAGGTAGGGGTTTAATTTCATTCTTCTACAAGTGGTGATCCAGTTTTGCCAACACCACTTGCTGAAGATGCTGTCTTTTCTCCATTGTGGCTTCTTGGCCCCCTTGTCAAATATGAGATNTCTTTGTTTTTTGAGTTAATTTTATTTATTCTCGGAAATCAATGCTTGTCTCAGATGTTTCTGCATTGAATTTCCTCCCACTCTGTGGGATTTTTCTCTTCACTTCCTTGATTGCTTCCTTGCATGTACAGAAGCTTTTTTGAGTTTAAAGAGGTCCAACTTATTGATTGTTGACCTAATTTTCTGCACAGCTGCTGTCTGATTTAGGAAGTCTCTTCTTATACCTATGTCTTGTAGTCTCTTGCCAACTTTTTCTTCTATTGCCTCAGTAGTTTGGGGTTTCACGTTTGATCTTTAATCCATCTGGAGTTGACTTTTGTTACAGGGTGACCTAGCGTGTTGAGAGGTAAGAGTTTAATTTCATTCTTTCTACAATGTGTGATCCAGTTTTTGCCAACCACCACTTGCTGAAGATGCTGTCTTTTCTTCCATTGTGTCTTCTTTGGCCCCCTTGTCAAAATATTGACGGTGGTTGAAATTGTATGTGTTCGAGTTTGGATCTTCAGTTTGTTTCCATTGGTCAAACAGGTCTGTTTTCGTGCCAGTACCAAGCTGTTTTTTATGACTCATAGCCCTGTACTATTAGTTTGAAGTCTGGTTACAGAGATCCCCTCTGTGTTACTCTTTTGCCACTCAGGCGTTGTTGTTTTGGCTATTTCAGGGTCTTTCATTTATACCAAATGCAATTAAGGATTTTTTTTTCCAAGCCTGTGAAGAAAACTCTTGGGGGATTTTAATTTGGGATTGCCATTAAATCTATACAAGAGTTTTGGTAGTAGAAGAATTGTCATTTTTTACTATATTAATTTTCCCAATCCATGAGCATGGGAGGATTTTTCCATATTTGCTTGATTGTTTTCTTCAAGTCTTTCTTCAAGAGTTTAAAATTTTTGTTGTAGATATCTTGGTGTCTTTGGTTAGGGTTGTTGCCTAAGTATTTTTATTGGATTTTGAGGCCTATTGGGAGTGGGAGGTCTCCTTGGAATTTCCTTCCTTTTTAATTTTTTTTCATTTAATTTTAATTTATTTCTGTATGTGTATGAATGTACTGCCTGCATGCAAGTCTGTGCACCCGTGTCGTGCAACGCCGCGGAGGTCAGAAGAGGGTCTCGGATTCCCCTGGAGCTGGAGTTCTCCTGGAATTGGAGTTTCAGACGGCTCTCGGCCGCCATGTGGGTGCTGGGGATCGAACCTGGGTCCTCTGTAAGAGCAGTTGGTGCTCTTAACCGCTAGGCCATCTCTCCAGCCGTCCTTGAATTCCTTCTTAATTCATTCTTCAGTTGCTTGTTGTTGGTGTAAAGAAAGGCTACTGATTTTCCTAGGTTCATTTTGTATCCTGCCACTTTGCTGAAGCTGTTAATTGTTTCTAGGAGTTTTCTGGTGAAGTTTTTAGCATCCCTTAAGTAAACAATCATATCAACAGCAAAAACAGCTTGACTTCCTCTTTTCCAATTAGTACTCCTTTAATTTCCTTTTCTTGCCTTATTGCTCTAGCCAGTGTTTCAAGTGCTATATTGAAGAGGAGTAGTGACAGGAGGCAGCCTTGCTGAGTTTCTACCTTTAAAGGGAATGTTTCTGTCATTTCCCCATTTAGGATGATATTGGCTGTGGGTTTCCTGTATATGGATTTGTTTACATTAAGGAATGATCCCTCCAATCCAATTCCCTCTAGGACTTTTTTTTTTAATTTTTTTTTATTTATTTATTTATTTTTATGTGTATGAATGTATTGTCTGCATGCAGGTCTGTGCACCCGTGTCGTGCGATGCCGCGGAGGTCAGAAGAGGGTCTCAGATTCCCCTGGAACTGGAGTCACAGACGGTTCTCAGCCGCCATGTGGGTGCTGGGGATCGAACCCGGGTCCTCTGCAAGAGCGTTCGGCGCTCTTAACTGCTAGGCCATCCCTCCAGTCCCCCCTCTAGGACTTTAAGCATGAATGGATGCTGTATTTTGTCAAAGACTTTTTCCCCGTCAATTGAGATTATGGTGTGGTTTTTGTCCTTCAGTCCATTTATATGCATGATGATATTTATTGATTTTCATATGTTGAACCATCCCTGCATCTCTGGTATGAATCCAACTTGGTCATGATGGTTGATCTTTTTTTTTTTTTTGGTCTTTTTGAGACAGGGTCTCCCTGTAGCCCCAGCTGTCGTGGAACTCACTCTGTAGACCAGGCTGGCCTTGAACTCACAAAGATCTGTCTGCCTCTGCCTTCCAAGTGCTAGGTTTAAAGCTGTGTGCCACCACGCTCAGCAGATGATCTTTTTGATGTGAGTCTCTATGTGATTTTCCAGTATACTGTTTAGAATTTTGGCATCTGTGTTCATTAGGAAGATGGGTCTATAATTCTCCTTTTTGTTTGTGTCTTTGCCTGGTTTTGGTAATAGAATGATGCTGGCTTCTTAGAAGTAATTTGGCAGTATTCCCTCTGTTTGTATCCTTCTAAATAATTTCAGTAATAATGGTTGTAAGTCTTTTTGAAATGTTTTACAGATTTCTGCCATGAAACTTTCTGGGCCTGGGCTTTTTTTAGTTGGGAGGTTTCTTATTAAATCTTCAATTTCTTCATATATTATGGGCCTGTTTAAGCTGTCGATCTCTTCTTGGTTGAGCTTTGGTGATTCCCAGGATTTCAGATAGTCATCAATTTCTTCTAGGTTTTCAAACTTGGTAGAGTATAGGCTTTTGAAGTATTAGTATGATTTTCTGGATCTTTTCATCGTTGTGATATTTCCCTTTTCATCACAGATTGTATTGATTTGGAGTTGTTCCTTCTTCTTTCACTTAACTGGGCTAGAGGTCTGTCTACCTTGTTTATTCTTTCAAAGAACCAACTTTTGGATTCATTGATTTTTTTTGTATTGTTTTCTTTGTTTCTATTTCATTGATTTCTGCTCTGATTTTTGTTATTTCTTCCTGTCTGTTGCATTTAGTGTTCATCTGTTGTTGCCTCTCAAGTGCTTTTAGCTGCAGTGTTAGATCTTTCAGTTGTGCTCTTTCTGTTTTTCTAATGTGGGCACCCAGGGCTATAAAATTCCCTCTTAGGACTGCTTTTAAAGTATCCCATAGGTTTTGTTGTGTTGCATGATCATTGTCATTCAGTTTCAGGAATGCTTTTATTTCTTTCTTTATCTCTTCCTTGACCCATTCATTATTCAAGACTGTGTTGTTTAGTCTCCATGTGTTCTTGTAGGCAGTAGGGCTTATCCTGGTGTTGATGTTGAGCTTTATTGCACTGTGGTCTGATAGAAATCATGAAATTATTTCAATCTTTTTGTATTTGTGGAGGTTTCTTCTGTGTCCCAGTATGTGGTCGATTTTGGAGAATGTTCTGTGGGGTGCTGAGTAGAAAGTGTATTCTCTGGTATTAGGGTTGAATATTCGGTAGATGTCTGTGAGGTCCATTTGGTGTATCATATCATTCAGTTCAGATGTCTCTCTGCTTGTTCTTTGTCCTGTTGACCTGTCCAAAGTGTTCAATGGGGTATTGAAGTCCCCTCCTGTGAGTGTACTGGGGTTAATCTGTGCCTTGTGATCCTGGAGAATTGTCTTTATAAAGTTTGGTGCACCAGAGGTTGGTGCATATATATTCATAATTGTGAAATCTTCTTGGTGAATTGTTCCTTTGTTAAAAATGTAATGGCCTTCTTTGTCTCTTCTGATTTCTTTTACTTTGAAGTCTATTTTGTCTGATATTAAAATAGCAACACCTGCTTTCTTTTTGGTACCATTTGCTTGGAATATTTTTTTCCATCCTTTCACTTTAAGGTGGTGCCTGTCCTTGAAGGTAAGATGCATTTCTTGTAGACAGCATATCGATGGGTTCTGTTTCCTAATGCAATTTCCCAGTCTATGTCTTTTGATTGGGGAATTTAGTCCATTAATATTTAAGGTTATGACTGATAGGTTTGTGTTGCTTCCTTTCACCTTATTATCCATTTGCGGTTTTGGTTTTGGTTTCTATTTCTGCAGTTATGCTTTTATTGATTTCTCTTTCTAGGTGCCTGGGATGGTTGCTCCTTTATTCTGTCCTTTGAATTGCTTCAAGTGTTCTCTGAAGTGTTGGTTTTCTGGACATGGATTCTTTCATCTTGTTTATGTCATGGAAGGTTTTTCTCTCTCCTTCAACTATGATTGACATTTTTGCTGAGTATAGTAACCTGGGTTGGCATCTATCATCCTTTAACACCAGAAATGCTTTGCTCCACGTTCTTCTTGCTTTCAAAGTTTGCACTGAGAAGTCAGTTGTAATTCTGATAAGTTTCCCTTTATAAGTCACTTGTTTTTCTCTTGTGGCTTTAAGAATTTTGTCTTTGTTTTGGGTGTCTAGCATTTTAACTATGATATGGCATGGAGAGTTTCTTTTCTGATCTTGTTTGTTTGGAGTTCTATGTACTTCTTGTATTTGTATTGATTTGTCTTTTTTGTGTTGGGGGAAATTTTCATCTATTATTCTGTTGAAGATCTGATCAATACCATTCTCTTGGGATTCTTCTCCTTCCTCTATTCCTATGATCTGGAGGTTTGACCTTTTCATAGTGTCCCACAGCTCATGGTTGTTCCACTTTTGTGTATTTTTAAATTTTTCATAATCTTTACTTGAGGATTTTAGTTGTTCTGTGTTATCTTCCAGGTCTGATATTCTTTTTTTTTTTAATTTTTTATTTATTTATTTATTTTTATGTGTATGAATGTATTGTCTGCATGCAGGTCTGCGCACCCGTGTCGTGCGATGCCGCGGAGGTCAGAAGACGGTCTCGGATTCCCCTGGAACTGGAGTTCTCCTGGAACCGGAGTCACAGACGGTTCTCAGCCGCCATGTGGGTGCTGGGGATCGAACCCGGGTCCTCTGCAAGAGCGGTCGTCGCTCTTAACTGCTAGGCCATCCCTCCAGCCCCCCAGGTCTGATATTCTTTGTTCTGCTTCCTCCATTCTGCTTCTGAGGCTTTTTCTGTTCCTTTCCTCTTGATTGGATGAGTGTTTGATTTCCTTTTTTATTTCATCTTCTGATTTCTTTAGTATTTCTACTTCCTTTTGGAGCTTCTCAATCTCTTCCTGTAGCTCTTTGCTTCTCTGGTTGGTTTCCTTATCTTTTCACCATGGGATCCTTTCAGTGTTTCCACTTCTGGAGTTTGTCATTCTCTTTTCTTAATTCCTTGATTTGCTCTTTATAATCTTGTACTTCTTTAAGTATGTTCACAATTGTGTTTCTGATATCTGTCTCCTGGGCCATCCCCAGGGGAATCCCCCTGTAGGAATATTCCACAGGGTTGGTAGAGCTTGGTGCAGAATTATCCCGTCCCTTTCCCATGTTGTCACTTCTTCGTTTCCCTGGCATATGGGTTTCTCTTTGCCTGTATTCCAATGTGAATCCCAAATGCCTCTTCACTGTGTTGAAGGCTTGCTTTGCTTGTCTCCTTCAGATGCCTTCATTGTTTGATTGATTTATTTTTCTCCTTTTCTCCTTGCTTATGGAGTGTTGACTTCTCTAAGCTTTAGGCTTTCAATTGGAAATCTAACTCACTCTTCCATTTGTGTTCTGAAGGTTATCTAAAGAATCTACTTGGACACTCCTTTGGCAATCCCAGTTGGGGGCGGGGAAGGTTGCTCTTTAGCTTGCACCCCGGTACCTTTGCTTCAGGTGGTCTTGGCAAATTCCCAACAAATGCTTTTTTAAAAAATACCTTATTTTTATTTTTATTTTATGTGTATGAGTGCATTGCCTGCATCTGTGTAAATGCACCCATGTCATCCAATGCCCATGGAAGAAGAAGGCATCAGATTCCCCTGCAACTAGTTACAGATGGTTGTTAGCTGCCATGTGGGTGCTCGGATCCTAACCTGCGTCTTCTGCGAGAGCAGCAGTGGCCTTAACTGCTGAACCATCTCTCCACACACCCATAAAAATACTTTTAGAAAAAGTAAAACAACAAAAATTAAAAATCTGGATACATTTAGAAGCCTACCCTAATTTTAAAGCACTGGATTTAATGGTAAAGATTTCCATCATATTAGCCATAAATATTCATTGACTAAGATACCTCTCATCTGTTTCTATAATTAAAGAGCCCAAGACAGAGATAACTATCCTAAATAACTTACAATGTTTACTAGTGTAACATTCCCTGCTGTGGTCTGAATAAGACAATGAGGGATCAACTACTCTTCTCTGCCTCTGCAAAGACACTGTACCTGAGGATGGAATATATCCTCCCACCCTGGTTCCTAGAATGGCCCTCAAATGAGTGCATTTACAAATATTGAATCACAGAGCTTTTATTATGGAATTTTCACATGTCAGCTTCCTAATAAGTGGTGGATCTAGTAGGCTTTGTCTGATTCTGCATATCCAACACATGACAAGACCAATGCTTCTACATTTAAAGGAGAATTGCTGGTTGGATCAGAAACTTCATGGATCAATGTCTACAACTCCACACATGGATTTGTTTTTCTTATATCTTTAATCAATCACTGTCACTAATAATGTTTTATGGGAAACTCACCAGACGCAAAAGAGAAAATAACTCCTGACTACTGTTACACTCACAAGTATTTACTGAACTCTGACATGTGTAACTGTAAAAATGAGGGGTTTTAGTAACAGCTGATGATGCCTTGCAGCTCTCAAGCTGTGTTCTGGAATGACAGAGTGCATGCTCCTTAGTCTAGTCCTGGGTTGCAATAAATTCAGCATATTTTGTTGTCTTGGCTGATTTGCTTTAACTAAGTTATCTCAGTCCTACAAAGTGAAAAAAGAAATGGCCAAGTCTTTGGTCTCTATGGATTTAGACATGGGAGATCAATTAGAACAAAACCAGAAGTATCTAGGGCTCAGCAATAGAGGGTTCTGCATATAAAATACTGCAGCTTGCCCTGTCTTCCATCAGAACTGTAGGAATTGTGTTAAATGTTTTTCCATTTTTGTTTCAAAAAGAAAACAGTATAGAAGCTGTTTCAATAAAAAAATGTAAATTCAAACATTTCCGGGAAGGTATAATGATTCTTTACTATTCTTTCCTGATTTCATCATGTGGAGACTATTGTTGTTAGGGAGCAGTTAGCAATTCCTGTTCCAACCTGTACTTGAGACCTTCCTTGTAGGACTTTTGGCAAAAGAGGAGTTTCTCATGTCAGGAGGAGAACTTGGGTGTCGTGCAGTTCATCTTAATGAGATACAATCCTGTTGCAGGCTTGGCAGACTACAAACACATCTGTCTGTAGAAATATATCTAAACATCAATGGACTTTCAACAGGTAATTTTGTTGCTATGAAGCTGCTGCTTCTCACAACTTCAAACTCAGTAATTTGGGGTAAGGAGAGTCCAGGTGGCATTATTTCATTATTTACCACAGCTTATTTGAGTAAGTTATCATTATCCAAGGGAAATGTTCTGGAGATTTTTTTCAAATGAATGCTTTGCTTCCTTATTTTGTGCTGATTGTCTGGAATAATTTTTACAAGTGCATTACCTGTTATCTTTGCAAAAAACCAGAATTTCATACTTGGTACATTCACATACATACTGCCCAATTAAGCATTTTTGGTTTTGGATCTCTTATCTGAATAAATTTTACCATGATTCTTGGGAAATTAAAGGAAGAGACAAATTTCAGATCCGCCTTGAACTTGCAGCCTCAATAGCCTCCAAATAATAGTCTTTCCATGGAGCAAGCTTGCTATAACTATAGTGCATTAAGATTGATTCATGATGATGATGTTGGTCATCAACAGGAATAGACCCAGGGCTCTGAGTGTGGTATGCCAGATACTGACTATTCAAATCCACAAACACCAGATGCTAAGCCTAGTTATTTCCTTTTATTGCCTGTCAACATGACATTTCAACTTAGGAAAGAAAATAGTTATCACAGTATCTGCCATCAAACCATCCCTGTGGCACTCTGAGCTCTAATCTATATAGCAATGAATCTGCACACTCAAGGTCTTCTTTCCATAGACTGGCACATGGAAGCTATAAACAGCCTGTTGTAGAAACCCATCTCTTAGGAAGAATGCTGGTATCTTTCTTCCTTTGAGTTTAAATCAAAATTAAAGAAAATAATGAAGTTCCTTCCCTCAGTTCAACAGCATGTATATTGAATCCATGCCGGGTTTTTTGTTTGTTTGTTTGTTTGTTTTGTTTTGTTTTGTTTTGTTTTTGTCTTTTTGAGACAGGGTCTCCCTTTAATGCCCTGGAACTCTCTTTGTAGACCAGGCTGGCCTTGAAATCACAGAGATCCGCCTGTCTCTGCCTACTGAGTGCTGGGATTAAAGGCATGTGCCACCACGCCCAGCTGAATACATGTTTTTAAAGCTATATGCTTGCTAGCCAGCCTGAACACCAGTGTTCATGTTCGTCTAAAACTGATATTTGGTTGATTCTTCAGGTAGAAAGATTGAGAGCCTGCTGTGCATGGGCACTGTGCCCAGAGCTGTGATAAAATGATTCTTCAGCCGGGCGTGGTGGCGCATGCCTTTAATCCTAGCACTTGGGAGGCAGAGGCAGGCGGATCTTTGTGAGTTCAAGGCCAGCCTGGTCTACAGAGTGAGTTCCAGGACAGCTGGGACTACAGGGAGACCCTGTCTCGAAAAGACCAAAAAAAAAAAAAAATGATTCTTCAGAAGTAGCTGCTCTGATAATACCTTTGGACCCTGCTGCCCTGACCTGCACACAGAAGATATCCTTTCCATGTGTAAATTCAAAGAGTCCCAGCAGCTCTCATTCTTCTGCTCATTTCCTGTTACGTGCTCATCCTCACACTTCCTCTCTCTTCAGAGCATCTTTGTGAGGTCAAGAACACACTAAAGAGCACACAGGCCTTCCCTGTGTGCTTCATCTCTCCACGACAGAGTCCTAAATCCGTGCTTCTTCCATGCAGAGGTCCTTACTCCTGCCCTTCTCGCTGCTGTAACCTCATGAACTTGGGAGGCTTGTCTTCAATCCCCTTGAGGCCTTGCCCCTTGCTTTTCTCATTCAGCAGAAGATTCCACAGCAGGCTTGCTCAGATAGCACCTCCACAAAGTAGCATACTAGCAGGGCTCTATCCACTGCCTCTGACCCTTTGCTACTCATCTTCTCATAGAAGAATGTAGCACACACATCAGGCAGTATTCCTCATTTATTGTTCTGTGATTTGTATCACCTGCTGGATTTGGACTATAGTTTGTAGAATCTTGCATAATTTAAAGACCAAAACAAGTAAGTATCTAGCAGCTGTTCCATAAGGCAGAAACAGGGACTGTCATTTGGAGGAGTGCATCATAATGGTAGGTTTGTGGGCTTACATTTTCTTTAAATTTATCTGCCAGGTTCTGTGAATCTTGTGTTTCTGGAAAGTTCTAAGGTCACCGGGTGCCTGTGATGTCAGCTCTGCTCTGTTCTAATGGCATCGCACACCTGCCATGACCCTGAGGGCACATTTCTCACTGTCAATATTTATTAATCAATCATAAAGATACATTTCGATTTTTCTATGATGAGCAGTCTTCCATATAGCCTTATGAAGTGCCACTTGACTTGCTGCTGCATGTAAACAGTTGCAAAAATCTACTAATAGTGTTCTTCATTATTAAAAACTGCGGTAATCCACCATGAGTACCCAGATCAGGACCCTGGGCTGGGTGTGGCTTCAGGACTCCTTTCAGATTAAGGACACAAGCATGTAAAGCAAGAACTCTTATACTAAGACTAGATGAATGTGAAGAGGACAAATAGGACCCTGTGTGTTTGTGAGAACGAGTGAAGAAACAGAGAGCGTCTAGGTGACAAAGAAACAGAGGTGTTATAATGTCTAAAGTTACAGGTAAAATCCTCCAGAACCAAGGTACAGGCTATGAAAATCTGGAAAAGTAATGGAGAATAAAAATGTGTACACTTTCTATTCACATCGATATCTTGATTCTAAGTAACTAGCATTTATATTTTGTTTTACTTATTCCTTATTTGTAATGGGGCATGCTAAGAATGTAGCTCACAGCGTAATCCCAGGACATGTGAGTTAGAGGCAGGAAGTCCTTTGGCTGCATAGCAAGTCAAGGCTGGTCTCAGCACCACAAAACTCCACCACAGGAACTCAAAGACAAAAGCATCTGCAGTGCGTAAGTACAAATACAATATCAAGAATACGTGGCTGGGCTGGAGAGATGGCTCAGCAGTTAAGGGTACTGGCTGCTCTTGCAGAGGACCTGGGTTCAATTCTCAGCACCTACCTGGTGGATAACACTGTCCCTAAATCCAATTCCAGAAGATGGGAAAAGGCAATGTAGAAGAAAGCAAGTGAGGCGGGGTGTTGGGGATTTCATGGTGTTGCTCTTTCCTTTGTTTCTAAGAAGTGTTAATAATACTTAAAAATAAGTTTGCCTGGGAGTTTTCTAGGAAGGAATATTTGAGCTGTGTTATTCAAGTTGCTGCCTTTGACTTTATTTAGGCCATAAAAATATCTCTTATTACTGAAGTGATTATCAGAGTGTAAAGGGACATTCAATACAGATATTAAAATCAATTAAACAGTAAATTCAAGCCAGGCGTAGTGGTGCACACCTTTAATCCTAGCACTTAGGAGATAGAGGCAGGCAGGTCTTTGTGAGTTCAAGGCCAGCCTGGTCTACAGAGAGAGTTCCAGGACAGCTGGGGCTACAGGGAGACCCTGTCTTGAAAAGACCAAAAAAAAAAAAAATACAGTAAATTCAGCCCCAGAGTTAAAGCAGCTCATCCTAGGAACCATTACAACGTCAGCCCCTTTTCTCTGTCCTGTCCACTTTAATGTTTTTGCCTCGTTTCTGTTTTTTATTTTTCAAGGATGATACAGTGTCATGGAGAAAAGGAACCAAAGTTCAAGTGACTTCATTTTGTTGGGTTTGTTTCCACAGAATCAAACTGGCTTACTTCTCTTGCTAATCATCATTTTAATATTCTCCCTGGCTTTGTTTGGTAACTCAGCGATGGTCCACCTCATACGCGTGGATACCCGATTACACACACCCATGTACTTCCTCCTCAGCCAGCTTTCCCTTATGGACCTTATGTGTATCTCCACTACCGTCCCCAAGATGGCATTTAACTTCCTGTCTGGCCAGAGAAGCATCTCCCTCCTGGGCTGTGGAGTGCAATCCTTCTTCTTTCTGACCATGGCATGTTCTGAAGGACTACTCCTGGCCTCCATGGCCTATGATCGTTTTGTGGCCATCTGTCACCCCCTCCATTATTCCATCCGCATGAGCAACATGATGTGTCTGAAGATGATCATCGGATCCTGGGTATCGGGTTCCATCAACTCCTTTGCACACACAGCCTATGCACTTCATATTCCTTACTGCCGATCTCGAGCCATTAACCATTTCTTCTGTGATGTCCCAGCCATGTTGCTCCTGGCTTGTTTTGACACTTCAGCCTATGAGTACACAGTGTTTGTTAGCACCAGCCTGTTTCTCCTCCTCCCATTCGTTGGTATCACTGCTTCCTATGGACGGGTCATCTATGCTGTCTTCCATATGCACTCAATAGAAGGAAGGAAAAAGGCCTTCGCCACCTGTTCAACACACTTAACCGTAGTGACATTTTACTACGCACCTTTTGTCTACACATACCTACGCCCCAGAAGTCTCCGCTCACCTGAAGAAGATAAGATTCTCGCTGTCTTCTATACCATCCTCACACCCATGCTCAACCCAATAATTTACAGCCTGAGGAATAAGGAAGTTCTGGGGGCAATGATGAGAGTGTTTGGTGTATCCATTCCCGTAAAGACATGATCGCTGATCCTTACCCCTCTTTCTGTATTGCTCCTCTCTATGCCACAGAGCAGTGATGACCCTGGGAAAACGAACATAAGCCACATACAAAACCTGAAACATTATAATGATACAATTAAAAGCATAATTGAAAAGCATGTTATTTTGCACCAGTATGAAAAGATTAACATATTTATTTAATTTTGAAATGATAGTAAATACTGAGAGCTATTGTCTTGCCACATTATTAAAATGAATTATATGTTATATTTTCTCTCTGTACAAATATTACCATTGATATACTAATATTCAGAATGATATTGGCACATTGTCACTACATAACTGACATTTAATTATTATTGTGTTCACAGTTTGCTTTCATTCTAAGCCTTCAAAGCTTATTGTATACTGCATACTTGGAACACACTGCAGAATAGACTAGACATATCTCGACTGTCCACTATCGACATGGGGTGGAGAACACAGAAGTAGAGAAACCATGAAATATTCTATGTATACATAAGAGATGAAATGCACAATAAGATACTTCTTCACCCCCAGGAAAGATGGGAAGCATTAACCAGTCACTATCCAGTTTTGGTATGGATGGGAAGAAATGGTAGGTTTCATGCACTGCTTGATAGGACTATACATGATTACAGCTCCCAAGTACAAGAGGAGGCATCCACACCAAAGTAAAACTAGACAATGGGACATGGCCACCCACTAACAGGTATCCATTTTGCAAAACCATTCACATTAGTGAGGCTGTGAAGTCAACTTAAATGTCCCATAACAGACAAGGCTTTTTTTTTTTTTTGTATGTGTATGAATGTACTGTCTGCATGTAGGTCTGTGCACCAGTGTCGTGCAATGCCGCGGAGGTCAGAAGTGGGTCTCAGAATCCCCTGGAACTGGAGTTCTCCTGGAATTGGAGTTACAGACGGTTCTCAGCCGCCATGTGGGTGCTGGGGATCGTACCTGGGTCCTCTGCAAGAGCAGTCGGTGCTCTTAACCGCTAGGCTATCTCTCCAGCCCCAGACAGAGCTTTAAAAACATTATATAAAGCTGGGCATGGTGGTGCACGCCTTTAATCCTAGCACTTGGCAGACGCAGGCCGATCTTTGTGAGTTCAAGGCCAGCCTGGTCTACGGAGTGAATTCCAGGACAGCTGGAGCTGCAGGGAGACCCTGTCGAAAAGGCCAAAAAAAAATTACATAAATATATACATAGGATTCTATGTAGCCTTAATAAAGACAAAATTTTTGTCATCTGTAACCACGAATGGAATTCAAGGACTTGTGTTACACAAAGTCTGGCAGACAAATATCAAAAGATCTCACTGGCATTTGAAATCAATCTACAAATTTAAACTCACAGGACTTAGGAGTAGAATGGCAGTCACCAGAGACTGGAGACAGTAGAGGAGAGGGGATTGGAAGAGGCTGTCACTGGGTGTGACCTTCTAGCTAGATGTAAGCAATGTGTTCTCTGTGTGATATAGTTAACAAAAATGCATAAAACATAGTACATCAAAATATCTATAATAAGGAATTTGGAGTGTGCCCATTCTGAAGAAATGTGAATGTTAATTTGATAGAAACACTCTTTATAATGTTTCTAATATTATACAATGTATATACTTATTGACACATCATATTGTACCTTAAGTAAGTTCAATGAAAATTGAGAAATGTATCACATGTATGTGGTTGTGATGATGTGCTGCATAGCCTTAGGGTCAACTTGACACACCTCTGTTGAGGGAGCCTCAATTGGGAAATTGCCTCCATGTGGGGTATTTTCTTGATTGTTGAGTGATGTGGCAGTGCCCAGCCCACTGTAGGTGGTGCTACCTCTGGGCAGGTGGTTGTGTATTGTAAAAAAAAAAAAGTAGGCTGAGCATGGGCCAGGAGAGCAAGCCAGTAAGCAGCATTCCTCCATGGTCTGTGCTTCAGCTACTGCCCCCCGGTTCCACCCATGGGTTCCTACCTTGGGCTCCCTAAGTAATAAGCTGTGACCAGAGAGATGTAAGATGAATAAACTCTTTCCTTCCCAAGTTGGTATTGGTCTGAGTGTTTTATCACAGGGATTGAAGATAAACTAGAACAGGTGATTAACCTTGACTGTTACCTAGATAAGATTTAGAACTGAGGGACTAGGAAGGAAGGAAGGTATATACCTGGACAGGAAGAGAGATAGAGAAAAAGTCTATAGACACAGGACAGTGTGATGGACAAAATCTTGGAAGGCTTTATTTTTAACTCCAGCAGGGCCCTTCAACTGACCTGCTGGGATAGCCTTAGACCCCTGGACATATCTCAGCTTGGAGCTATGGCTTACCAGCACTTCTTTGTTTAAGTTGACCAATCCAAAATTGTGGTGGAAGACTGCCCATATTACCAAGAACATTTGAGAGACTCCAGCCTTCCATTTCCAAATCCCCTCTCTTTTACTTTTAATAAAGTTTGTTCCTTCTTTACTTTTATTAAAGTTTGTTCCTTCTTTACTTTTAATAAAGTTTGTTGCTTCTTTACTTTTACTTTTTTTTTTTTTTGGTCTTTTTTTTTTTTGAGACAGCGTCTCCCTGTAGCCCCAGCTGTCCTGGAACTCACTCTGTAGACCAGGCTGGCCTTGAACTCACAAAGATCCGCCTGCCTCTGCCTCCTGAGTGCTAGGATTAAAGGCATGCGCCACCACGCCCAGCTTACTTTTACTTTTAATAAAAGTTTGTTACTTCTTTACTTTTACTTTTAATAAAGTTTGTTACTTCTTTACATTACCTGTTGTGTCTGAGAATTTCCCTGTCTTTTAATTCTTCAGTTGATGGAGAAAACAAACAGAATGAAGACCCCTAGGTGGTAACAGAATCACTTTGGAAGCAAATCTCTAGGCATGACTGTGAGGAATTATCTAAATTAGACTGGGGTAGAGAGTGGGTTTTGTCTCATTATTTTCTACTTTAACTTACTAGCAAGTCACCGGCATGATCATGATATGATTCTTTTCCATTCAGCTTTAAGCACTTTGAAGGAAAAGGAGGAAGAAGAAGGAGCAAAGCTCTACATGGCCTCTGTTGCTATTCTGAGAGAATTTCTCCTTGCCCACATGACCAAGGACCCTGCTGAGGCCAAGGAAAAGCTTGGACACTCGATCCCCTGTGTCCAACTCTGGGATGGCAGGCCTCTAGGCTACCTCCCATGTTGATGAAGTCTGGTAATGGTGCACAGGCCCACCTTCATGCTAGGCTGCAACTCTGCCAACTGAGCTACATGCCAGGCACCGTCAACTGCCTTCTTCAACTTATCCAACTTCTTCAACTAAGAAGTTGATCAGGCCCAGCATATTTAGACCCTGGACAGCTTCATCCCATGCCCTGGCTCCAGAGTTTCAGAACATTAGCCTGCCACTGGTACTTAAACTTTGAAAACTCTTTACTATCCCATAAGTGACCTATCTTGTGCTTTTCTCCAACATATATTTTATTGAGTTTTTGTGCATTTCATACATCTTAAACGTATTTAAGCCCCTCCCCCATCCTCACTTGTCATGGCCCCGCCTACCAGGTTCCATGCATTCTGTCATATGTGAAGGCCTAGAGAGTCACGTTTGTGTTGCCTGTATGTCTCGTTGCATGCATATAGGGCACTACCTCACATTTTTTCTATTAACCTGTGTAAAATAGGAGGTAAAAGGAAGAACTATGGTAAATATAATAAAATGCACTTTTCTATCAAAGCATTAAATATGACACAGAAGTTTTCATCTTCTAAGAAATTCATAAAGACATCTTCTGGCAAATATGCCTCTATCAGCTCTGTTGTCTTTTTAATTTCAAAATATTTTTGAGAACATTATTGCACTTATTTTTATCTTACTCACTACTCATTTCACCCCAAGCACCACTCAGATCCACCCTCAGCTCTCTAAACAACCCATCCACCCCACCCCCATGATATCATGCCTTCCAAACTGTGCTGCCCATGTACTCCTGGGTGTGGTCCATCCACTGGAGTGTGGTCGACCTATCTGGAACCACACCTGAAAAGAGATCAAGCTGACTGGCTTGATCTTGCACAGGTCTTGTGCAGGCAAGCTGAGCTAGCACAGCTGCTGTGAGGTCATGAGTAATGCATCCTGTCATGTCCCGAAGACAGCTTCATTCCAGTCTTCCCTCCCCGATGTGTGGCTCTTACAGTCCTCCCGCTCCCTTTTCTTCCATGGTCTCTGAGCCTTGCAGAGGGAGTGGAAAGCCATTATATTTTAAAAATACATTTCCATTGATTTTGTGTGGATTTCATACAATGCATCTTAATCATATTTAGCACCCCTTTCCCTATCTGTGCCCATAGCCTTGCCACAGGGTTTCATGCATTTTGTCATATATGTTAAGGCCTAGAGAGTCAGGTTTGTACACCCAGATGTCCCTTGATGTGAGTCCATCCTCTGGAGCCTGGTCAGCCAGCCTGGTGTCACTCCCGTAAAGGTCAACTCTCCCTCACCCAGCAGCAATCAGCTGCCAATGGCTCCTCATCACAGTTGTCCCCTCCTGCCCATTTCTCCAGTTCTGTGTATGGATCTTGTGCAGGCTGACACCATTGCTGTAAGTTTATATGAGCAGGGTCTCAGGAGCCCGTAAGACTGTTTCCTTATGTTCATGCGTTAACCCAGGCTCTTGTACTCTTTCTACCCCATCTTCTGAAATGATCCTTGAGCCGTGGGTGGGTGAGGCTCATCATAGGAGTTCTGTCCAGGGACACACACTCCACAGTCCCTTCTTCTCTACACTTTGGCCAGTCGTGGCCTTTTTGTGTTCATGACCCAGTACTGCATCAGGAAGCTTTGCTAATGAGAGTTGGGAGATGTGTTAGTATTCTGTCTACCCCTTGTTCCACCAGGTTCCCTGAGCCTCAAACATAGAGGTTCCATTGTAGATGTGTCACTTAGGGTGACATCTCACAGACACTTAATTCCTTGTGGATGACCAGTCATGGAACTCTGTAACAGTCTCCTTCTGTTGCAAACGAAGCTTCTTTGATGAGTGGTGACTGGATGTGTTATCTTGAATCAAGGCTGACCTCTGACCACTCAGAGTGAGGCACAGGATGCCTTGGGGTTAGGAGTAAGAACCCAGTGGGATTTCCCCTGGGTGTGCTTGCTTGCTGGATTTACAGCAGCTTTGCACTTCTGCAGAAATAAAACTTTCTGCTTTCTCAAAATACTTTGGTTTGTGTGGTCATTTTCTAGGGAACCATTTCTAATAGGAGCGCATCGTATTTGGCTCCAATAACTGTCACTGATCTTCTGAAGGAAATATCCATAAACTGCACTATTCTTGGGCATATCTCTTCCTTTGACAATAAAGGTTCTGTAGTGCCACTTTCATATCTTTGTTCCTCAGACAATAGACAACAGGATTCAAAGAGGGTGTGATGACGGAGTAGAAAATGGAGGTCAAGCGACCTTGGACTGAAGAGTACTGAGAGGCAGGCTTCAAGTATGTAAAAACTCCAGTTCCATAAAATAAAAAGACTGTGGTCAGGTGAGAGGAGCAGGTAGAGAAGGCTTTCCACCTGCCATCCACAGAGGGCATCTTAACCATTGCAGAGATGATGCCCACGTAGGAGAGGACTGTGAGGGTAAAGGAGCTCATGATGATGCCGCTGCTGAAGGCAAAGCCCACCACCTCATTGATGTGATAATCAGTGCATGAAAGTCTCATGATGGGAGGGATGTCACAGAAGAAGTGTTCAATAACATTGGGCCCACAGAAGGTCAGGGAGAAGGTGTTGAAAGTGTGGATGGCCGAGTAGATGACCCCACCTACCCAGGCCACAGCAACCAGTTTAGAACGAAGTTTATGGCTCATTGTTATTCCATATAGCAGGGGCTTAAGGATGGCCAAGCACCGGTCATAAGCCATTGCCGTGAGAAGAAAGCACTCAGTGGCACAAAGTGTAACAAACAGATTAAGCTGAGCTACACACTCAGAATAGGAGATAACCGCAGAGTCCATGAAGGAGATAACCAAGGCCTTGGGGACGGTGACTGAGATATAGCACATATCCAAGAAAGATAAGTTCTTCAGAAAGAAGTACATGGGGGAGTGGAGCCGGCTTTGGGTACTCACAGCTGTGACAATGGAGATGTTCCCCAGTAAACCGAACATGTAAACAAACAAGAAAAAGAATATCATAGCAAATTTAAGTTTGGGGACATCAGAAAATCCCCTAAGGATGAAGTGAGTCACTGTTGTCTGATTGGACATTTCTGCCTCTCTGATGTTCTGTTCAGGTTCAGTGGCCCTGCAAAGCTAAATGAGGAGAAAGAAACAGGAGATCAATTCAAGCACGCCAGCCACACTGTCTGCAGAGGCATGTCTTCCGTCATGCACAAACCAAGGATAAAGATCAGTTTGCTTAAGTGACTATATTCTAATGAAGTAAGCATTTTGATGAAGCAATCTGTAGGATTTGCTCTAAATCAACTGGCCTAATAATAAAGCTATAACTTGATAAATAGAGGGAGACGTTGGAGAGGAGACACAAAGGAACGTGAGAAGGAGGAAGAGGAGGCGGAGGAGGAGGAGGAGGAGGAGGAGGAGGAGGAGGAAGATAAGGAGAAGGATGAAAAAGCCTGGGAGGAAAAAGTAGCCCCCATCCATAGTTTTCCTCCCCTTGTATTTTTGATGCCTTCAGATGACATGAAGTCTCATGCATTAACTTCTGCATGCGTGGAAGCAGCCTAGCACTTGTGGATATTTCAACATAAATTGAACTGGGCATGTTTTAGGAATAAAGAGGTTTCTGTTGTATTTTCCCCCTATTTCATTCAAATACTCTAATTTTGCAATGATGTCACAAGTCTACTATTTTTTTAAATGATACTAACTGCCTTTTCTTTTTTTATTTTTTATTGAGCTTTTGCACATTTCATACAACAAATGTAGAACCCATCCTTGCCTCCCCAACATGTATTCTACCATACATGTTAAATCCTATCCGGTCAAGCATTTGTACCCAGATGACCTTCAATGCAAATTCATCCACTGGAGTCTAGTCAGCCTATCTAGAGACTGTAAGTAAGGCCTATTCTCCATCACCCTGTAGCAATCAGTCTCCAGTTCTTCCCAGTCTAGGGCAGGTCCCGCCAGCCATTTCTCTTGCTCCACTCTGGGCTGTCGTCTGACTGAGTTGGCCTGGGTCCTGTGCTCAGTGCCACCAATGCTGCAGTTTTCACGTGTGAGCCTCCAGTCGCCTGAAAGCCTCTGCTGCTCTGTGTCCATGAAACAAGCCCTGGGCTTCACAATCTTTCTGCCCCCTCTTCCACAATGGTCCCTGAGCCATGGGTGGGAGGGATTTAATATAGGAGTTCTACTCAGTGACATACTCTGCAGTCTTATTATTTAAAACTTGGCCAGTTGTGGCCTTCTGTGTGCATGCACCCTTTTTTACCATCTGCTAAATATGGAGCCTTATATTTACAGACAAGCATACCATGCAGAACTCATCCAAGAAGCTTCTTTTTGCAATGGATGGAGGCTACTGAAGAATCCCACAACTGGTCAGACACAGAGCATATATGTCTGAGAGATGTCCAGTCCTAGATGACACATCTACAGCTGAACATCTACACCCAAGGCTCATGGAACATAGCAGAACGAGAGGTAGAGAGAAACTAATGCATCCCTCAACTCTCACCAGTGAAGCTTCCTTATACAACAGAGTGTGATGCACATAGAAGACCACAACTAACTATCGTTTCTTACAGTTTTCTTTACTGATGCTAGTTCTCCTACCCGTCCCTAAACTAGTTAAAAGCAACTGAACTATGTTTTGTTTTAAATATGTTTAGTATCAGACTCTTGAATTCTAGTCTCATGTATAAAATCCTTGGTCTTAGATAATTTGGTCTAGTTTACTCCCTAGGGCTTTTCTTCTACGGGTGTGCCCTTTTTGAGCAGGAACAGTAGTTATTCTCTGTTTATTTGTAGACATTATCAGGATCTAACAATGAATACATAATCAATGGAAAAGGTGAATGAGCAAAACAAAAAGGAAGTTTCTGTGGAATTTTCCCTTTAGAAGTCAAGTGCTGAGATACGGTTCTGAGACAGAGAGCATCCCTGCTGCAGGATAATCAAGCTCCTACTATCAGTCCATGCAGTACATCGATACGGTTTATTAAGCAGTAAACACAGGAAATGCACTGTCTCCTCTAAGCTTTTTGTTTCTCTAGTAATTTCATGGTTCCAAAGAGCACATTTCCTACACATGTCAAAACTGGATTGCTTGAGCAGGCCATGGTGGCAAATGCCTTTATTCCCAGTACTCAGGAGGCCAACCTGGTCTACGTAGTGGGCTCCAGGCCAACTATGGCTACAGGGAGGCTCTGTCTCAAAAAATAAAACCAAACAAATAAAAAAAACAGAACACACCAACACACACACACACACACACACACACACACATACACAAGCAGATAAGCAAATTCCTTGGCAGCTCTCAGAGACTGTTATAGTTTTCTTTAAAAAAAGAAAATTCTGAAAGAAAAGAAAAGAAAATTCTGTTCAATACTTGAGAAATTGAAACAATTATAGAAATGTCAACTTCTCGTATTGAATGTACCTATAATATCATAGAATTGACTTTGATCTATTCTTACTTGGAATTCCTAATGTAGCTTGTCTGGTGAGAGTAAGTGATTTGGGGAGATATGTGGGACTGCATTAGCAGGAAGATCCTGCTGAAAACCCCAAGGTTTCCAACACAATTAAATTCATCTGGGGAAAAGTAAAGTATTAGGACTTCCAGACAGAGAGAGAGAGAGAGAGAGAGAGAGAGAGAGAGAGAGAGAGAACAAGACTAAACAAACAGTTCTAGAAGAGTTGAACAAAAGAGATCTACAAAAACACCACAAAAACAACATAGCAGAAATCAATAAACATTAGTCAATACAGCCGGGCGTGGTGGCGCACGCCTTTAATCCTAGCACTCGGGAGGCAGAGGCAGGCCGATCTTTGTGAGTTCAAGGCCAGCCTGGTCTTCAGAGTGAGTTCCAGGACAGCTGGGGCTACAGGGAGACCCTGTATCAAAAAGACCAAAAAAAGGAAAACAGTATCTATCTTGTATTCCCTCCAAGAAACAGACCACAACATCTACTGACATCATCTTAAGGATGGAAAAAGCTATTCCAAGAAAATAGAACTAAAAAGCAGCAGTTGTAGCTATCTAATATCTGACAAAATAGACTTCATATCATATTCCTTGATTCTCATTTTCCATTTTAATTTTATATTACTCTAAAAGATACATACCTACCCACCATCATATACCAAAAATCCAAAGTCTGAAAATAAATGGTAGGTTAATTCTAGAACCTGTCTAGGGATTAACAATATAAGCACAATTGTTTTCAGATCACGAGGAATATAACATTAATGTTGCTCAGTTTGCCTTACATCTAGGTACTTGGTACTAGCATCCACAGATGAGGGACCAAATTGTATCTTCTGAAAACAAAATAACATACAGCTTGTTTTCAGAAGATACAATTTTAATATAGTTGTGATGTATCAGGCTGGTGTAACTTAGCTTTTCCAGGTGCTTAACAACCATACCTAATACCCATACCAATTTGGCTGAGGGACCTAAGGGATAACTTTGTTCCTTGCCCTCAGAGGTCAACTAAGTCTTAGGGAACTATGCATGGGGGCATCTCTTGAAATGTCCTGCAAATATGGGTCACCAGTCTTCCTATGCAGGGAGGTCTTGGAGATCCACTAATGGGACTTCAGTCAGTGTCCAGTCTATAAAGAGGAAAGTCTGCTCATGCTTCAAAAAGGGAAGCCTAGTCTAGCAAGACCTGCTTTTGTCCTCAAGTGGATGGAACTGGTAAATGAAAAGCTGAAAGGAGACAGAGGCTCTCACCCTCCCCTGCCGAAAAACATTTAAAAAAAAAGAGTGACCCCTGAGGACCAGATCCTCAACTGACCTTAAGAAAACAAAAACCTTGGTTAATCTGGGCTAACTGTGTGGCCTTAAGCATCCAAAAGGAAAGTAAAACCAGAAATAAATAATCAGTAAGGCCTGAGAAATTGTACTTCAGATATAAAACTTGAGATCTTAGTAAAAAGACAAAAAGAAAAAAAGAGAGAGCACTGTTATTTGCCCTGTCTTTAATTCTTACTGGCAAGTGCATCTACTCTGTGGTTGCCACTGCTTTTGCCATTCTTCAAAAACATGAGACACAGCTTTTTAATCCTCCAATATGGACTGAAGTCTCATGTCTCTCCAAGAATCCTTTGAACCTTCAATGCCAGATGGGGACTACTAAAATATCCTGCTTGTGGACTGAGCAGCTACTGGGATTTCAGCCTCGTCAGAGTCTAGACTGCCGTTGTTGGACTACACAGGCTGTATCATGGGGGCCAGTACAGAAAGATCAAGACAGGATGCATGCTTACTGGACCTCATTTGGGTGACCATGGGAGGGAAAGACCCCAGTGTGGAACACAAGGGCAAGATTGATGGTTGTTTGAGCTTGCCAAGGAGAAACCTTCAAACACTTCCTTAAGGAAAACATGACATCTTTTAGCAAAAAAAAAAAAAAAAGGAAAGAAAGAAAATCCTCCAATTCAGGTGATATGTGTACATAATACGTATATATTTATGTATGTATATAAGTATGTATGTATATATATTGAAGCAATGCAAGTTGGAGAGAACAACAAGAACAAAAGAACTGGAAAACAAAAACAAAACAAAAACTCTGGAAAGACTCAGAAAAATATGCAAGACATGTATGGGAGAGTGCAGGAACTCAGGTGGGGTCGGGAGCGTGGAAAGGGAAGTGACTTCAAAATTTGATTGAGAAATGATGTATGATGTATGGAAAAAGTTTAATAACATTAAAAAATACAAAAGATAGACTTCAAACTAAAACACATCAGAAGAGATAGGGAAGATCACTTCATATTCATTAAAGGAAAAAGTCCACTGAGAGGATATTAACATCCTAAACATATATGCACCAAAAAGAAGGATATCCAATTTCATAAAATATAAAAACGATTACATCTAAAGTCACAGTTTGACTTCCACGAAGTGATAGTTGGTAGCTTCTATAGATAGATAGTAGGGTACTCTCACCAATAGACAGGCCATCCGAATGAAAGCTAAATGGAAAAAGCCTGGAGTTAAATGGCATCATAAACCAAATGGACTTAACACAGATTCACGGAAACATTCCAACCCAAACATTTAATGCACTTTCTTCTCAGCAACCCATGGAGCTTTCTCCAAAATTGACCACATACTAGGATACAAAGCAAATCTCAATAAATCTAGGAACAATGTAAGCATTGTTTGTTTCATCCTTAGTATGGTTAATACAGACAATTAATATCAGAAAAAAAAATATAGGAGAAATACTTTGAATATGTACAAATTAAAAGTTGTGATAATATTCTTAAATTTATTCAAAATCATCTACTAATGAAAAATCTATCTTTTAATTTATTTACTGTTTATTTATTTATTTTGTGAGCATGTGTTCATGTGTGGAGGCCATGGTGTGCATGTAGAGATCAGAGGACAGCTTGCCAGAACTGCTTCTCTCCTACCATGGTGGGCCCCAGAAATTTAAATTTTTTTTATTAATTTTATTTATTTCCTGTATTTTTATGAATGTACTGTCTGCATGCAAGTCTGTGCACCCGTGTCTTGCAATGTCGCGGTGGTCAGAAGAGGGTGTCGGATTCCCCTGGAACCGGAGTTCTCCTGGAATTGGAGTTTCAGACGGTTCTCGGCCACCATGTGGGTGCTGGGGATCGAACCCGGGTCCTCTGTAAGAGCGGTTGGCACTCTTAACCGCTAGGCCATCTCTCCAGGCCCCGGGTCCCAGAAATTTAATTCAAGGCTAGAGGCAGTTCCTTTACCCACTGAGCAATATGGAAAGCCTGAAAAATATTTTTTCTACACAATATTGAAATCACAAAGACATACTATAATTAGTAAACATAATTAGCTTATCTTTAATTCATCTATCATAATTATATTTGATCCACTTTGGTAGAAAATGTATTCACTGAAGTAATCAGCAAAAGATACAATCAGGGGGCTGGAGAGATGGCCTAGCGGTTAAGAGCGCCCACTGCTCTTACAGAGGACCCGGGTTCGATCCCCAGCACCCACATGGCGGCCAAGAACCGTCTGAAACTCCAATTCCAGGAGAACTCCATTTCCAGGGGAATCCGACACCCTCTTCTGCCCTCAGCGGCATTACACGACACGGGTGCACACACCTGCATGCAAACAGTACATTCATACATATACAGAAATAAATAAAATGTAAAAAAAAATTTTTAAAGATACAATCAGGCAAATGTCCTATGATCTGATTAACAAAAAGGTGAGCCTCATTTTAGATCAAAACCTTGAAAAAGGTTGAAATTTGAGCACTTTTTTATTCATCATTTTTGTTTGCTTGTTTTGATACCCGGTCTCAGTGTGTATCCCTGGTTAGGCTAGCCTTGAACTCACAAAGCTCTGGCATCCTCTGCCTTCTGAGTGCTAGGATTAAAAGTGCAGGGCTGGAGAGATGGCCTAGCGGTTAAGAGTGGCAACCGCTCTTACAGAGGACCCGGGTTCGATCCCCAGCACCCACATGGCAGCCGAGAACTGTCTGAAACTCCAATTCCAGGAGAACTCCAGTTCCAGGGGAATCCGACACCCTCTTCTGACTTCCGCGGCATTGCATGACATGGGTGCACACACTTGCATGCAGACAGTACATTCATACACATACAGCAATAAATTTTTAAAAAGTTAAAAAAGTTAAAAATAATAATAATAAAAGTGCGGGCCACCATGTTCAACACATTTTTGATGTTGAGACAGGCATTCCCCACAGGATTGAGATCCTTCATGCTTGCCTCACCATCCTACGCTCTCAGGAAAACAATGGAAGAGTGGTGGGTTGGAGAAAAAAAATTGAAATCTCTTAGGGAAGAGAGATGCACCACTTGCTTCAGCCCAGGAAAGAAGCACGACATCACTGCCTGCCTGAAAGGCAGAAGACACTTTTCACGGAGGAGTAACAGGCTTGCCTTAATTTGCTTTCTCGTGGATTAGTGCTTCACCTGGGCATAGATTTCCAGACAGCCTCCATTTTACATTCTGACCTCTGAGGGTGAGGGAATCAGTTTCCTATGCAGTGGATGACTGTCTGAACTCCCCACAGTATTCATTTAATTTTTTTTATTAATTTTATTTATTTCTGTATGTGTATGAATGTACTGTCTGCATGCAAGTTTGTGCACCCGTGTCGTGCAATGCCGCGGAGGTCAAAAGAGGGTCTTGGATTCCCCAGGGTGTCGGATTCCCCTGGAACTGGAGTTCTCCTGGAATTGGAGTTTCAGACGGCTCTCGGCCGCCATATGGGTGCTGGGGATCCAACCCGGGTCCTCTGCAAGAGCGTCGGTGCTCCTAACCGCTATACCTTGTGCATGTAATGCCCTTAAAGGTCAGAAGAGGATGTTAGATCCCTGGGAACTGGAGTTAAAGATGCTCGTTAGTTTCTATGTGGATGCTGAGAACTGAACCCAGGTCCTCTACAAGAGCAGCCAGTGTTCATCATAAAATAAGCATAATTTTTTTTTTTTTAATTAATGGGGCTGGAGAGATGCCTCAATGGTTAAGAACACTGGCTGTTACCATCCTTAACTCCACTTCCAGGGGATCCGATGCCCTCTTCTGGCCTCTGTGGACATTGCATGTTCATTCATGCAGGCAAAACACTCCTACCCATTAAATAAAAATAATTTTCACAATGGAGCTCTATGCAACGGTAAAGAAAGATGACATCATGAACTTTGCAGGTAAATGGATGGAACTAGAAGATATCATGTTAGGTAAAATAACACAGTCCCAGAAAAACAAACGACGAATGGTATCCCTCATCTGTGGATGCTAGCACCAATTACCTAGTTGTAAGGCAAACTGAGCAACATTAATGTTATATTCCTCGTGATCCTAAAACAACTGTGCTCTTATATTGTGAATCCCTTACTGTTTCTAGAACTAAGCTACCATTTGTTTTCAGAGTTAAGAATTTTTGGTATATGGATAGAGGATATGTATGAATATTTTAGAATAATATAAAATCAAAGGAATGTGGAAAAAACTAGTTTGTCATGACATTATGTCTAAACACGGTGTTTATTTTATGGGAGTACTTCTTAGTATTTCTTACACAAGGCTGCTTGAGCTTTTGTCCAAGTCTTTTCTAAAATATTATAGAGTAGTTAAAAGTATCAGGCTGGTGTAACTTAGCCTTTCTGGGTGCTTAACGACCATGCTTAATGCCCATGCCAATTTGGCTAGGGTCTTTTTTTTTTTTTAATTTTTTTTTATTAATTTTATTTATTTCTGTATGTGTATGAATGTACTGTCTGCATGCAAGTTTGTGCACCCGTGTCGTGCAACGCCGCGGAGGTCAGAAGAGGGTATCGGATTCCCCTGGAACTGGAGTTCTCCTGGAATTGGAGTTTCAGACGGTTCTTAGCCGCCATGTGGGTGCTGGGGATCGAACCGGCGTCCTCTGTAAGAGCGGTCGGCGCTCTCAACCGCTAGGCTATCTCTCCAGCCCTTGGCTAGGGTCTTAAGGGATAACTTTGTTCCTTGCCCTCAGTGTCCCAGGGGACTATGCATGGGGGCATCTCTTGAAATGTCTTGCAAATGTGAGTCACCAGTCTTCCTGTGCAGGGAGGTCTTGGAGATCCACTAATGGGACTTCAGCCAGTGTCCAGTCTATAAAGAGGAACGTCTGCTCATGCTTCAAAAAGGGAAGCCTGGTCTAGCAAGACCAGGCTTTGTCCTCAAGTGGATGGAACTGGTGATTGAAAAGCCAAAAGGAGAGGCTGGAGAGATAGCCTAGCAGTTAAGAGCACCGACTGCTCTTGCAGAGGACACTGGTTCGATCCCCAGCACCCACATGGCAGCTAAGAACCGTCTGTAACTCCAATTCCAGGAGAACTCCAGTTCCAGGGGAATCTGAGACCCTCTTCTGACCTCCGCGGCACTGCACAACACAGGTGCACAAACCTACATGCAGACAGTACATTCATACACATGCAAAAATAAATTTAAGAAAAAAGAAAAGCCAAAAGGAGCCAGGGACTCCCTCCCCCGATAAAACCTGAGTGACCTTTGAGGACCAGATCCTCAACTGACCTTGAGAAAACAAAAACCTTGGTTAATCTGGCCTGTGCGACCTTAAACATCCAAAAGGAAAGTATAACCAGAAATAAATAAATAGTAAGTCTTGAAAAATTGTACTTCAGGTATAAAACTTGAGATCTTAGTAAAAAGACAAAAAGTAAAAAAAAAATTTTTAAATAAAAACATTTTTAAAGAGCACAGTTTTGCTGGTCTTACTGGCAGGTGCATCTACTCTGTGGCTGTCACTGCTTTTGCCATCCTTCAAAGACATGTGTCACAGCTTTACAACCTTCCAATATGGTTTGAAGACTCATGTCTCTCCAAGAATCCTCCAAACCTTCAGTGCCAGATGGGGACTGCTGAGACATTCAGCTTGTGGACTGAGCTAGTACTGGGGTTTCCAGCTCTTCACAGTATAGACTGCCATTGTTGGACTACCCAGGCTGTATCATGGAGGCCAGTACAGGAAGACCAAGACAGGACCTGGTGCTTACTGGACCTCATTTGGTGACCATGGGAAGGGAAAACCCCAGTGTGGAGCACAAGGGCAGAACTGATGGTGGTTTGGGCTTGCCAAGGAGGAGACTTCAAACATGACATCTTTCAGCCTAATAAAAAAAATCATAAGCTGAAGATGCTAAAACCTATGATATATGTAGCCTGCATATGTGCATATTTTGGAGTGATGCATATTGGAAGGAATAACAGCAACAACAAGAACAGAAAGACTGTGTCAAAGAACTGACTGAAACAGTAAACTTCAGCCCAAAACAATAAACCTCTGCATAGAAAACTTTAAAAAAAGACTGAAAAAAATGCAAGACATGTATGGCAAAATGCATGATCTCAGGTGTGGTGGGGAGAATGGAAAGGGGAATGAGTCTAACTTGGACTGAGAAATGTGGTATGAAATGCACAAAACTTCAATTAAAAAAACAATAAAATAAAATGAAAGGGGATGTCTGGGGATGCACTTCAGTTACAGAAGCAGGTTCCTGCTTGTGTGTGGCCCTAGATCCCTCCCCAGCACACACATTGAAAGAAAGAAATGTTGATATTGTTTTCATTGTTCATGAATACATCTGTCCCCAAAAATTAATAGTAGATTCATTTGCATTTATGTTTAGATGTGCATATAATTTCAAAAAAGAATGTATTGCTTCTGTTGTAGTACAACCATGAAAAGAATATATCAAAAGACAACAGATTTTAAAAAGGAATGTGGCACACACCTTTAATCCCAGCACTCGGGAGGCAGAAGCAGGCGGATCTCTGGGAGTTCAAGGCCAGTCTGGTCTACATAGTGAGCTTTGACTAAAGGGAGACCCTGCCTCATAAAGACCAAAAAAAAAAGGAATGATGGGGACTGGAGAGATAGCTCAGCAGTTAAGAGCATTGGCTGTTCTTACAGAGGACCTGGGTTCCGTTCCCAGCACCCATACTGTGGCTAGCAATCCAGTTCCAGGGGATCTGGTGCCTTCTTCTGGCCTCTGCAGGCATTTCACAACACGGGTGTACCTTCGTGCATCCAGGCAATAGACTCATACACATAAAATAAAAATAAATAATTTTTAAAGAAATGATGTCAAGCTAGAGGAATGAGATGAAAATTGTTTTACCTGATATCTTTAGGCTCTAGGATCAAGTGGTTTGCTATGAACCAAATCCTCTCCGGGTGACCCTGGATAGAGGTGAACTCTTCTCACAGGGACACTGTCTGACACTGCCTTTTCCTAGATGACTCTGTTGTCTGTCTCCTTTGATATCTTGATTCCTCGTGTTGGGTACTCGGGCTCTGTTCTCATCTCTGTTCCACTGCAGTCTTACAAGAAAGTAACTCCAGGATTTCTGATTCATTCTTCCTTTTAAAGTAGCCCTCTCTGAGACAGTGCCTGACCACTGACTTCATAGCACGGCAGTCTCTGCATGACCCACAGACTGACCCTTAGCCCAGAGGTCTCTAATCTATAACATGACTACAAGAAATCCTACTTAAGCCGGGCATGGTGGTGCACGCCTTTAATCCTAGCACTCAGGAGGCAGAGGCAGGTGGATTTTTGTGAGTTCAAGGCCAGCCTGGTCTACACAGTGAGTTTCAGGACAGCTGGGGCTACAGGGAGACCCTGTCTCGAAAAGACCAAAAACTTTAAAAAAAAGAAATTCTACTTAAAAATTATTCTGTTAGGATTTAGTGGGATATTCTTAGAAGCAATCATTGGCTTGTATATGGTTCATCCATTTGAGCCACTGTTTCCTCTTTGCTCCATCTACTAGATATTGTCTGTAGACAAGTGCACATCAGGCTTCCAGTCAGCACCAGATTCTACAGAGTTGCACATGAAGAAAGCTGGGTCCCTGCTTCTGAGATACATGTATCGGAGGAATTATGTTTGAACTCACAATTCCATCAAACTCAGAAAGCAAGACAAGATCATGTCTGAAAACAGTGGAGAACACCGCAGTAATGAAATGTTCCTAATCTTCATCCTCAAGAGGGAAAATGAAGATGCATCATCTCAGTTGAATAAACAATTTTATGTGATCAATTTTCTAAGTTGGACTTTAAAGATATTTGTGTTCCTATAAAAACACTAATCAGCAGAGATTCCTTTTCTATAAATGAGTCAGCTCAGCAAGTGGAAGTTTTCTTTGTATACGCAAAATTGAAGCCATGGTGAGAAGTGGCAGTGAAATGAATTCAAAGAAGATGTGACATAGAAATACTCAACCCATTTTATCAACGCCCTTGTCTAATTTCTAACCTAGCATCTCTCCTAAAAGAAAGGGAAGTCAAGACATAATAAGCACATCTTTTATGATTAGGGATAGATAAGTTGTCAGTATTTATTAATCAGATCTCACCTGGTGGACCAAGGCTTACTTTTCAGAGCTCTCCAGGTGATGGAGTGGACAGGAAGACCTCCCAAGTCCACAGCATCATCTCTCTCAGCAAGGATCATGCTAGTGTTGCAGACAAAGCTCCCCAGTTCCTCCTGTTTGTGATTACATACTGCACACTAGTTCAATGTCCAGGCCATCTGGGAAAAAGAGAGGATGTGATTCTAGTTCCCTGAGGAGCTTTCCCTGGGAATATTTTTGGCAACAGCCATTAGAAATTGCATGTCCATGTGCGACTGACAAACTTCATGGAGCCCCTGAAGGGGACCTGGAAAATAACAATTCCCTGGGGGCATGAAGATGCCACCTAAAGAGAAATGAAAATGGTGTCCACTGAAGAGATTGACAGCATAACAGACTGAGATAATTAAAGAATGAAACTGCATCAAGGAAATGCGTAAGGTTTATTAGGCTTTAGAAGGAGAGGTGTTGGGGAGGTATACAGAGTGTCTTGAGAAATGTATATATACATACAAATGTATATATGCATGTAAACTCATTTTACTGTGTTCTAAGCTATATTTACTTTATGAAGTATTTTGGTTCTGAAACTTGTTAAGCAAAGTTTCATTGTGGAAATATAATTATAAAATACAAGAATATGTCACCAGAATCCTAAAAGTCTATGAGATTTTGCTATTTGTAAAAGTTCATGAAATAGTGCCAGGTGTGGTGGTGCACGCCTTTAATCCTAGCACTTGGGAGGCAGAGGCAGGTGGATCTTTGTGAGTTCAAGGCTAGCCTGGTCTACAGAGTGAGTTCCAGGACAGCTGGGACTACTGGGAGACCCTGTCTTGAAAAGATCAAAAAAAAAAAGTCCATGAAATAAAAACCACATTCAGGAAAATAGAAGAAACATGAATAATAACTTGTTGATATTTCATGCATATTGTTCTATATATTTTAACATGTCTTTATACATTTCCAGTGTAGAGACTTTGTATTATTGAGAAATATTCCACTATGAACACAAACTTCAATCTATACATTCTTTTGTAGCTTTAAATTTACCAAAATGTTTATTGAAATATATTGAATTTATTGTTAGAACATTATGTTTTGATGTATTTACACTTTATGGGATCACCAAATAGACAATGAAATTTTATAACACCTTGTTTTCATTTATAGCCAATTTTACCAGGTTTTGTAAACAAAATGCATTATAAATTTTATTCATAATTTTGCACAATTGAACTTTTAAAATTTATTCCTCTTTTCCAGGTAAAATTCCATAGCCTTTTATCAAGATTTCCACGGGGCCTTTAACAATCACATACACAATCCTCAGTAACCACCATTCCACTCTCTAATCTGAACAAACAACAATAGCAAAGATCACTTGGGCGAGATAATGTGATATTTCTGTGCTCTGACTTAGTTTTTAATTCATATCATGTCCTCTAAATTTATCAAGACTATGGAATAGAAAGAACTGGCCACTTTTCATAGCCAAATATTATTACACTGTTTATATAAGGACATTTTCCTGTCCAATAGTCTATCAAAGTCTACATAGATTGATTCTCTATTTTGACTCCTATTAATAATGCCAAAACAAACATTGTTGACCAGGTATCCCTTCAATATACTGAGTTCACTTCAGGTTTGACACTCAGAAGTAGGATTGGGTAGAAACATGATATTTTTATTTTTTATACCACAAGGAAGCTCCAAGGTATGAATGCTCCTTATAATTTGAACTTTGTCCATTTTAATTATCAATTATCAGGTGTAATATTTGCATTGCTCTTCACCTAGTTGATTGTCTCATTGTGTAAGAATATCTTTAATTTTTAAATTTTATTTATTATTTTTTATGTGTATGAGTGTACTGTCTGCATGTAGGTTGGTGTACCCGTGTCATGCAATGCTGTGGAGGTCAGAAGAGGGCGTCAGATTCCCCTGGAACTGGAGTTAAAGATGGTTCTTAGCCTCCATGTGGGTGCTGGGATCGAACCCAGGTCCTCTGCAAGAGCAGTTGGCACTCTTAACCACTGAGCTATCTCTCCAGCCCAAGAATATCTTTATTTTGATATAATCTTCTGGTTTCCCTTAATATCCCTGTGGACAGAGATTTATTTTTGCAAACAAGCTTCCTCCATAATTACTTTGCATTTCGTATGCTGTTGACAGTTTAGAAATAAGCAGTCAACAAATTAGTGTACCTGTTGGTGAGACTTGCCATTCTTAACCTTACAGAAGAGAATACATTTGGTGTATAGTGATATAAAATGAGGTATAATTTAATTTTTCAGATTAGGTAAAATCAAAAAGAATATTTCTTTAGAAACAGGCAGAACTGTATTTTCATAGAGTATATAATATGACTTGATATTTTGTATTATTTCTAATATTGAACTCCCAGAGTATTATTTGGAATTGCATAAAAAATTTAAATAAAACCAAAAAGCCAGTTGTTCTGGAGACAGTGGCATAAGAATTTGTGAGTAAACTCCCCATGCCATATCATAGTTTAAATGCTGGATGCCCAAAACAAAGACAAAATTCTGAAAGCCCCGAGAGAAAAACAATTTACATATAAGGAGAAACCCATCAGAATTACAACTGACTTCTCAGTGCAAACTATGAAAACAAGAAGAACATAGACCAAAGCATTCCCTGTGTTAAAGGACTATAGGTGCCAACCCAGGTTACTATACCCAGCAAAAATGTCAATTATAGTTGAAGGAGAGAGAAAAATCTTCCATGGCATAAACAAAATGATAGAACAAACAATGAAAAGATCCAGACAATCTTATGGGAATACTTGAAAAACCTACACTCTGCTAAGTTTGAAAACCTAGGAGAAATGGATGAATATCTGAAATCCTGGTGATCACCAAACCTTAACCAAGAAGAGATTGAAGCTTAAACAGACCCATAATATATGAAGAAATTGAAAATGTAATAAGAAACCTCTCAACTGAAAAAATCCCAGGCCCAGATGGTTTCACAGCAGAATTCTATAAAACATTTCAAAAAGACTTACAACCATTACTACCCAAATTGTTCAGAAGGATACAAGCAGAGGGAAATCTCCCAAATTCCTTCTATGAAACCAGCATCACTCTAACACCAAAACCAGACAAAAATATAACCAAAAAGGTGAACTGTAGACCCACCTCATTAATGAACACAGATGCAAAAATTCTCAACCAAATACTTGCAAACCACATACAGGCCCACATCAAAAAGATCACCTATCATGACCAAGTTGGATTCATACCAGAGATGAAGGGATGGATGGTTCAACATACAGAAATCAATAAACATCATAAAACACATAAATGGACTGAAAGACAAAAAAACACATGATCATCTCAATTGATGCCTTTGACAAAATCCAGCATCCCTTCATGCTTAAGGGAATTGGATTGGAGGGATCTTTCCTCAATGTAATCAAAGCCATATACAGGAAACCCATGGCCAACATCATCCTAAATGGAGAAAAGACAGAAGATTTCCCCTTAAAGGTAGGAACTCGGCAAGGCTGGCCCCTGTCACCACTCCTCTTCAATATAGTGCTTGAAACACTTGCTAGGGCAATAAGGCAAGAAAAGGAAATTAAAGGAGTACTAATTGGAAAAGAGGAAGTCAAGCTATCCCTTTTTGCAGATGATATGAAAGTTTATCTAAGGGATGCTAAAAATTCCACCAGAAAACTCCTAGAAATGATTAACAGTTTCAGTAAAGTGGCAGGATTCAAAATTAACCTGGAAAAATCAGTAGCCTTTCTTTACACCAACAACAAGCAACTGAAGAAGGAATACAAGGAGACCTTCCCACTCACAATAGCCTCAAAAACAATAAAATACCTAGGAACAAACCTAACCAAAGACACCAAAGATCTCTACAACAAAAATTTTAAACCCCTGAAGAAAG